>JAVSCE010021640.1:0-103954 GCA_032199065.1 Smutsia gigantea | reverse complement strand
CCACCTTCCTCCTTTCTCTCAGCCTGGGTGTGTGATGGGGACCTGGGTGTCCTGTCCCCTGGGCTCAGCTGGCAGGGCAAAGGTCCTCCTAGCAGGAGCCATTTGTCCTGCACTAAATAGTTTGCAAAGGACTTTGTGATAATAATGGCGTGGGGTCCCTTGGATGGGGCTCGTGGTGGGTCTCCCCGTTTCCTCCACAGCAACCCTCTCAGCGTGCTGTCACCGTCTCCCCTCCCAGTGGAAAGCTCAAGTTCAGAGAGCTTAAGGAACTTGCCCAGGGTCGTGTAGCAGGGGTCCAGAGCCTCACCCTTCATCACGGAGCTGAACTACACTCTCAGTAGGCCGCGGGAGTCTAGCGTGGGGTAGAGCGGGGACGAGATTCCCATTTTGCAGATGAGAGGTGTGAGGCTCAGAGAGGTGAAGTGACACGTAGTGATGAGTGGGCTTGGCTCTCTCCAGCTGTGCCCATGCCGAAGCCGGACTGGGCACCCTTGACCTGTCCTCTCCCTTCTCTGCCCAGCAAGTGCTCTCAGAAGAGGAGATTGATGAGAACTTCAAGGCCCTCTTCAGGCAGCTGGCAGGGGAGGTAGGCGGGGCGGTGGAGGGCCTCTGGGGCGCCGAGGGGCTGCCTTTCTGGGGCGGGTGCCATGCTGCCTCTTCCCCCAGGACATGGAGATAAGCGTCAAGGAGCTGCAGACCATCCTCAACAGGATCATCCGCAAACGTGAGTGTCGCAAGCGCCTGCCCTCTCCCTGTGGCCTGCCCCCCATTTCTTCCAATCTCTAGAATCTAGATTTTGGCTTCCACATGGAGCTGAACCTGATCTCTTTATCTCGGTGGCTGGGGGAGCCCTCCACTGCCTTCCTGAGCCCTGCTCACTTCTGTTCTCTCCCCAAACTCCTCTCACTGTTTTGCTGCACCCGTTCCCCATGCCTGAGTGGTGTGGGTGGAAGCCCAGCTGGCTGACAGCGCCTCAGTGCCAAGGAGCAGACCCCCTTCCTCCCGGAAGATGTGCCCCGGGCCAGGCTGTGTGGCTTGGGAGCAGAGCATGGCTGGCTTCACTCCTGCTATGCACACCTGACGGCAGCCGCCCCGGCCTGCCCTTTGCCCCCCTCTGACCCCTGACCCTCAGCCCAGACCCCTTTCCTATTCTCATCCTCTAGGACCTACAGCAGTCCCACCCCTGGCGGCCCCCCAGCTTTACGTTTCCACACTGTTTGCACTCTTTTCATTTTACTCTGGTCTAGGCATGGTGGCGACATGTAGTGGGGACACCAGCTTGACTGCCAAAGTGCTTTAAATTGTTTTTCCTGATGATAGAAAGAGTCTTACACACATACTCTGCTATATTTTACACCCCAGGGGACAGGAATTGTACCTGCTGGGTCCCTGTCCCACCCAGTGTTCCCAGCGTGGGGCAGGCCCAGGAAGCTCAGAGGTCAAGGTGTTGGAGCTGGTTTTTCTTGCAGACAAAGACCTGAGGACCGATGGCTTCAGCCTGGAGTCCTGCCGCAGCATGGTGAACCTCATGGACGTATCCTTTGCCTTCATCTCCCGAGTGGTGCTTTGGGTTAGGGGTTGTAGGCGTGGGAAGGGTGCCGAGTGACCTGTCCCAGGAACAGTGCAGAGAAAGGGACATATCTGTGGCGTGTGGGTGAACCACTTCCTTCCTAGACGTCTTCCACTGATGGGGAGGGGGAGATTGAGGCACAGACCTTGTGTCGAGTAGGAGATGGCGAGGGTGACCCTAAGGCCATTGCTCTTTTGCACCCCTCCCCACCCCACCTTGAGCAGAGAGCAAGGAGGGCTGGGCTGCAGGCTGGCTGTGCACGGACTCTGGCCCATCTCCCCTTAGTTTGCCCTCTCTGTGGCCGTCTCCCCTCCGCCCCAGTTGCTCACCTTCTGCCCCTGCCTGGTTTAAGCTGCGGAGTTTTCTTAATGGGTGGCTGCCCAGCGGGACGGCAACGGGAAGCTGGGCCTGGTGGAGTTCAACATCCTGTGGAACCGTATCCGGAATTACCTGGTAGGTGGTCCCTGCGAGCAGCGTCCTCTCCTCTGTGGCCTCAGGCACAGCAGGGGCTGCCTGAGTGGATGCGAGTCCCCTACTCCAAAGCCCACATATCCCAGCAGCTGACCCATCTTTCAGGCCTCTCCCCGCCACCCGTGGGGCAGGCTGGAAGGGCTGGATGCCTCAGGCCAGCCCTCACCCTCTGCTTCCTACCCCAGTCCATCTTCCGGAAGTTTGACTTGGACAAGTCAGGCAGCATGAGTGCCTACGAAATGCGGATGGCCATCGAGTCTGCAGGTGAGGCCTGAGGGCTGCAGCGCCTCTGGAGCCCCAGACAGACAGCCCGTGGCTGCTTCCCTGACTGCCAGGGCAGCGGCCCACCCCACTGGCCCCAGACCCTGGGTGATGATGGAGGCAGTGCGCATCTCCTGCCTTTCCCCGTGGTTACTGAGCTAAGGTTTATCAGCGTTTCCTTCTGTCCTCATTGCCTGATGAGGACATTATCCCCACTGTGTGGAGAAAAGCGGGGCTCTGAGAGGGAAGATGACCGGCCCAAGGCCCCCAGCCAGGGAGGGGTGGGCCCAGCTCCTGAGCCTCCCCTGAGAAAGGCACAGGGCCACCCTTATAACCCGTGTCAGGATGAGACCGAAACCCACCCCCTGGGCTCTTGTTGGCCAGGCTGACTCCCTGGGAACGATGTCCTGGCCCTGCACAGGAGGTGGTGGTCATTCCCCTGAGCCACTGGGCTCGGCCACTGCCCTGTCCCCTTGGGCCAGGCTGCAGTCCCCGGCCCTCAACCCCTCTCCTGGGCCAGGCTTCAAGCTCAACAAGAAGCTATATGAGCTCATTATCACCCGTTACTCGGAACCTGACCTGGCTGTGGACTTTGACAACTTTGTGTGCTGCCTGGTGCGGCTGGAGACCATGTTCCGTGAGTGTCGCCGTCGGGCTCCTCCCTCCAGTTCTGTCCCAAACTCATCCCCCAGGAGGTGGCCATGCCATGGCATGTGCCAGAGAGGCCAGCTCTGCATTTGGGCACCTGAAGGCTGGGTGCCAGGAGGTGGGGGCTCTGGTGGGGTCTCAGACAGCAGGAAGAGCTGCCTCCTGGCTTGCTTCCCAGTGAGAGCTTGGAGGGCTGTGGGGCGGGGTGGGGGTTGGGTAGGTAGCAGAGCTGTTCCTGTGTGAACATCCTACTATGTTGTCTGCTCTATGTCATCTTTCCTTGGACACACAGGGTTTTTCAAAACTCTGGACACAGATCTGGATGGAGTAGTGACCTTTGACTTGTTTAAGGTGGGAGCTTCCCTCAGTCAGGGCTGGGCATGGTGCTCGGGTGCCATGGTGTTGTCTTACCTCCCTGGGGCAGGAGCCTGTGGGCTCAGAATCAGCTCTAAATTATGGGCCACCTGAGACCTGGAAGGACTGGGTTGGGGTGTCTGGGTTCTGGGAAGGGAGCAGGAGGGAGGGCCAGGCCCCTGGAGGTGTCTGCTGGCGTCAGCACCTGGTCTCCCAGGAGGAGAGGAGATAAGAAAGTGGTCCCTGCCAGTACCTTCTCCCACCTGCCCTCCAAGTGGTGGGGCTGGGACGCTGCCCCCTGCTGACCTCACAGTGTTTCCACTACCCCTGGCTGACCTCGGTCCCTTCTCCTCTGCCTGGCAGTGGCTACAGCTGACTATGTTTGCGTGAGGCGGGCTCAGGCCCCCTTGCTGCATTCCTCTCCTTTGTCATCTACCAAGCACGTCTTCCTGCCACCCCACACCAGGCCACACCAACTGCAAGTGCCTTCCTGGGAGCAGGAGGCTGCCTCTCGCCTCCTGTCCTCTCGTCTCCCAGCTGCCGTGGTCCATCTGCTCTGGGCAGAGCCGTGTGGCCCTCCCTGCCTTCACAGGCCATGGGCTCACATGGCCTCCCCCAACCCCTCCTGTCGCCAAACCAGGAAGGCAGCTTTTGCTTGTTCCTGCCTCAGGATGGGGCTCCAGTGGGATCTGACAGCCTGGGCCTTCCAGCATCCTAGGTGTCCTCTCCCCTCACTCCAGAGGCCACCCAGCCAGCCCACCCACCTGGCCTCACCTGTAGATTCAACCATAACCACTAACTCTGCACTGGCTGCAGTTGACGTGCAGAGCCCTCTCCCAGCTGGGGCCTCCCCCTGGGCTGGGAATGCCTGTTCCTTCCCGTGCAGAAGCCAGTGCCCCCATGCTTGCCCCCAGCCCTGCCCCGCCTGCCACCAGGAGCCACCTGGCCTGAGGTGGTCAGGTGTTCCCTCCCTCCTTTTTTATATTGGTGATTTTAAAGGGAACTCTTCAGGGACTGGGTACCAGTTGTGGGGGTGCCAGAGGCACCTGGGTGTGGGATAGGAGGGTCTCATGTTTCTATGCAGAGAAACCCCAAATAATAAAGGAAAATGCCCCACATGTGTCTCTGGACTGTGTTTCTGTCCAAACTGGTTGCCCAAAGTCGCTGTGAAGCCTTGGCCTGAAGGATAGTTGGGGCCTCTCACCACCACCCCACCCTCCATCTCCCACACTGTCCCCTGCTACCCACCCCCCCTCCTCCGGAGTACTGGGCATCTGGGAGCTTGGGAGGATCGAGCCCGGGACAGGGCCACCCTGCTGACGTCCCACGTGGCCCTGCTGGTCCCACATGACCTCCTCGCAGCCCTGGAGGTCTGACCCCTGCCTTTCCTGCCCACTCTGGTTTCTGAGGCTTGCATTGAAATCCAAACCCCTACTTAGCACAACCTGACCCCCCAGGAAGCTCCCCAGAGCACAGAACCTCCTTCAGATCCTCCTGCGAAGGTGGGGGTTGCCCCTGAGACCCAGACACCTGCTGCTTATGTAAGCTGCTCCAGGCCCCTCTGGGGTCCCGGTTTTTCTTACCAGGGATAAGAGTGGGTTGAGGTGGGGGTAAGGAGGTAATCGGATGGTGGTGGGTAGGGGTGAGCTTCGAACTGACAGTATCTGCAGGGCCAAGGCAGATGGAGCCCAGGTGGGCGTGGGGGCTGCCCTCAGCTGCTGGGAGCCCACAGTGGGGCCTCAGGTGGCCGACTGCCTGGCTGCTGCCTGCTACAGTGGGTCACAGGGCCTGGAGCAGCCGCCCTGAGCCTGCACTTTGCCTTTGGGAGTCCCTGGGCCCGGTCCTCCCGGTCTCGGTTGTCCTTTTCAGCAAGGGGGCGGCCCATCACTTCCTGGGAGCCTGGGCTGGGGGCAGCAGGCCGTCCTTTCAGTCCTCCAGAGAGGGTTTTGTCTCAGGGCTGGAGCACCGTGGGTGTGGCTGGTGTCAGGGCCTGACCCCGTCACAAACCCCGACTGTGAGGCTCGGGTGCCTAGGGCTGAGGGCGGGGAGCATGGGGCTTCCTCTTGGCTGCCCTATTTGGGCCTTTTTAAAGGACTTAGGAGTGTCTCCTGTGTAGCCCCTGACTTCTCAGGGGACAAGTGGCCATAATCCCTGGCAGCCCTTTATCTGACCTCTGAGCATTTAAGGCTCTGACCTGGATGCAACCCAGTGACAGGGACTGGGTACCATGTGCTATGGCTGGAATTGGACTCTTGAAGATGCCTCACAATGGCCTCCAGGGAAAAGGGGAGGTGATGGTGTCCCATTTACTGCAGTGCTGGACCCTCCTGGGGAGGTCAGCGGCCAGGCAGCTAGGCCTGCAGATCTGGGCAGTGGGCTGTGAGGCAGCCCTCTGGGACCCCTACTCTTCTAACTTGAGAGGTGAGAAGTTGAGAACAGTGAGGAGAAGGGGCCTGGCAGGAGGGGGTGCCCTGCAGACATGGGGACACCCGAGGCTTCCTGTGAGGTGTAACCAGACCCCGCTGAGCTGCAGAACACAGGGCATCTGCGGTGCTAACCTCGGCCTGTCCTCCACCTCCCAGGGCCCTGCCCCAGCCCCTTTACATAAGCCCTGGCAGGCTTGGCCTCAGTCAGCCCCGCGGCCATGGCCTTCACAGAACTGCTGGATGCCCTGGGTGGCGTGGGTCGCTTCCAGCTCGTCTACACCACCCTGCTGCTGCTGCCCTGCAGCCTGCTGGCCTGCCACAACTTCCTGCAGAACTTCACGGCCACTGTGCCCCACCACCACTGCCAGGGCCCCGCCAATCACACTGCAGCCGCCAATGACTCGGTGGCCTGGCTGAGGGCCGCCGTACCCCTGGACCGGCTTGGGACCCCTGAGCCATGCAGGCGCTTCGTGGAGCCTCAGTGGGCCCTCCTGAGCCCCAACACCTCCATCCAAGGGGCAGCCACAGAGGGCTGTAAGGACGGCTGGGTCTATGACCGCAGCGCCTTCCCGTCCACCATCACAACAGAGGTCAGAGGGGGCCGAGGTGGTGGCGGGGGGCTGCCCAAGGCTGAGGCTGGAGCAGCCCTGTCTCCCCTGCAGTGGGATCTGGTGTGTGAGGCCCGCGCCCTCCGCGATGTGGCTCAGTCCATCTACATGGCCGGGGTTCTGGTGGGCGCTGCCGTGTTTGGCAGCCTTGCGGACAGGTGAGTCTTTGGGGATGAGGGTCCCAGCCACCTGATGCTCTTCATTAGTTTTTCTTTATTAAAGTTTATTTGAGTATTTCAAATGGACAATACATACAATACATTCATGTGGTTCAGAATTCCAGAAGATAGAAGACAGCAGGGGCACATCCCTTTTCCACTCCTGTACTGCCCTCCAGTAATCTCGAGAGGGCAGCCTGGCTTCTGTGTGTCTTACAGAGATATTTTATGACTTCATGCCAGCTAAGTAAACGTATACGTATGCTCTGTCCCCCCTTTTTATACAAATGCTGGCACCCGCCTCCCCCCCTCCCCCACATGCTTCTGTTCCTGGCTTTTTCACTGGAAGGCCCCTGCATATTCCTTCGGGAAGAGCTTTGCATCCTCCGTGCTGTCTGCTCTGCATCCAGCTTGTGTGCATGAGTCAGGACTAACCACAGCGGCCCAAACACAGGCAGCGGCCCTTTGAGGGAGGAGCCCAGCAGCCCAGCAACGCAACATATGGCACAGGGCCCGTGGCTGGTGGAATGGGCTTCCCCTCTCCTCTTTTGCCCTCCCTCCCTGCTCTTCATCCCCTGTTCTCCCTCCTCTTCTCCCTTCTCTGCCACCTCTCCTCTCACACTAGGGGCCCTCCTGGCCTGCAGACCCCACATCCAGGAGCACAGACGGCTCCCTGTGCTGCAGGCCCCAGTGCCTCGTGGGCGGCTGTCGCAGCCCTCATGGCCCCATGTCACGACACATCCTGGTCTTCCTGTGCATGAGTTTGTGTCTTACCCACAGGGTCTTGTTTTTCACCAGCCCACAACTCAGGCCTTCCACTCAGCAGTGATTGGTGAACATTTGTAATGGAACAAGTGAGGGAATGAGTGTGTCATGGGGTGTGTGGAGAAGGAATGCTGCCGTCCCCTACTCGCCCTGAGGCCCTCCTGGCCAAGCTGGGGCTCCAGGCTGGACGCTCCCTTACAAACGGGGCAGTGCCAAAGCCAGAGGGGAACACCCCCGCCCCACCTGGCCTCCCTAGCATGACCAGTTCAAACAGGGTCCTGCTCCCACCGGCCTCGGCCTGGCCAAGTGCCCACCAGTGTGGGTTCTGGTTTGGGGCCTCCCTCCAGCCCCAAGACTCGGGACACTCTCACCAGCCACGGCACCTGTGTCTGGGCCTCTACAGAATCCCTGCCTTTTCCCAGCCCTTGAAGACCTGGGGCTGGCTGGGGGCAGAAATATTCCTGGGAAGGAATGCCTCTCTTGGCCTCCAGTTTTCCCCCCACACCACCCTGCCCCCTCCCCGCCCAGCCTTGGGCCAGCCTCCAGGTGTGCAGCTCCCTTCCGGAGGAGGGGTCTGGGGGTAGGGTGGGGTGGGGGACTTCCTCTGACCCTCCCTCGAGGACCCCCGTGGGGGATGCTGCTGTCGCCTTGGGAAGCCTAACCCTGTGCTCATGGCCGGCTCAGGCTGGGCCGCAAGGCCCCCCTGGTCTGGTCGTACCTGCAGCTGGCGGTTTCGGGGGCTGCCACCTCGTACTTCGGCTCCTTCAGTGCCTACTGCGTCTTCCGGTTCCTGACGGGCATGACCTTCTCAGGCATCATCCTCAACTCCCTCTCTCTGGGTGAGTCCAGCCCGCCAAGGAGGGCCTGGAGGGGAGGGGGCTCACAGAAGTGGGGACCTTCCTCACTGGCCATCCTTCCTGTTTGGCTCTGTTAGGATCCTCATCTAGGGATCTCAACTCAGCACCTCCCACCAGGGTTCTTGGGAGACCCAAGCTCTCAACAGCACCCCTGCCAGGGGTGAGCCGTGGACCTCGGGTTGCAGTAAGCTGACAGGGCTGGGTTCCTTTCCTGCATGAGTTAGTCAACAATAAATACCACTTCTTAAGGATTTACTGTGTGCCAGTCTCAGGGTGGCTCAGGGTGGGGACACCAAGGTAACATGAGACACAGGGGTCTCTAGAGCTGCAGGCGGCCCCAGGTGATGTGACTCCACAAAGAGTGGGTCCACTCAGGCTGCAAGGGTGGTGACCCCTGGCCTTCTGGATGCCAGGTGGGAATGTCTGCACCCTCCAAAGTTACAGGGTCAGGCCTCACTGCAGGCTGGTTTCAGCCTGGGTGGCTGTCGCAAAGAGCCCTGCGGGGTGGTGGGAAGCCCACCCTGGGCCCGTGCTTCCCTCTAATTACTTAGTTTGCTCCTGGGGATGCCACTAGGCCTCAAGGATCTGAAGGGGATGCCAAAGATGGAATGGCTCTTTCATCTCAGTGGGGGAAGAAATCTGGGGGCCAGAGACCCAGGATGCACCAGGCCTGCACACCTGATGACCACCCCTATATACACACACCCCTGCACGTTCACACATGCACTCACTACTACTACATTCCAGACATAATCAAGCGCCTTAGATGGAGCAATGAACACTGCAGAGCCTTGCTCCTGTGGAGCCCGAGCTCTTGTGTGGGAAAACAGGATAAACAATGCAGATAGGCAAATTACATAGTATGTTAGAATGTGAAAAACACTACAGAGGAAAACTAAAGCCCAGGAAGGGAGTAAGGATGGCCTGGGTAGTGGGGAGTCTGCAACTTTTACCTGACTGGTCAGCGAAAGGCCTCACACAGGGGTTGCTGAGCAAAGCACCTGCGGCTCTTGGGGGAAGGAACATTCTAGAGTCCTTGTGGCCGGAGCAGAGCTGGGGGTGGGCAACAGATGAAGTCTGGGACATGGGGGCAGATTATTAGGCCCTGGTCAGTTAAGACATTGGCTTTGAACTTTGAGTGAGATGGGAGCCACTGGAGGAACCTGAGCTGAGGAGAGGCCTGACCTGACCTGACCTGACAGCGTGTGCCTGGATTACCCCGGTGGCAAGGGCCAGGGTGTGGCAGCCGAGGAGGCAGGAAGGGCTCTGCTCCACATGGTTGGTAGAAGCAACTGCTTGTGCTGAGTGCCTGGGCACGTGAGCTGGCTGCTCACTGCCATCTCTCTGTTATGGTTGCCTCCTAAGAGTGTGCACGACTTACTTAACCAGTCCCCCATGGATGGACATTTAGGTTGTTTCCAAGTTTTGCTATTTGCAAAAAAAATCATGTAATTAGGAGCCATTATATTTTCTTTCCCACCAACTGTTCACATCGTATGTCTGTTTTTTTTTGACCTGTGGGTTGCTTTCCTATTGATTCGTAATATTGATTCCAATATTAGCAAAATTAACCTTTTATTGGTTATTTGAGTTGCTTTTTTTTTTGTCTGACATTATGACTTGGTTTATGGTGTTTTTTTCTTTTTTAAATGTAGACACTTCCTATTTTTATTGTTTGTTGATCTTTCCTTTTATTGCTTCTGGGTTTTGTGACTTTCTTATAAAATCTTTCCTGACTCAAAGATTGAAAAAAAGTCTTCCATGATTTCTTCTAATATTTTCATGGTTTGACTGGTTAGTTTTGTGGAATTTACCTGGCCTTGAGGAGTGAGGTCAGAGGTGCCGCAAAGGGGACGGGGTGAATTAAATAAACATGCAGCACTGAGCCTGCTCTGCTTTCCTCTGCAGTGGTGGAGTGGATGCCCACCCGGGGCCGCACGGTGGCCGGGGTCTTGCTGGGGTACTCCTTCACCCTGGGCCAGCTCATCCTGGCCGGTGTGGCATACCTGATCCGCCCCTGGCGGTGGCTGCAGTTTGCCGTCTCTGTTCCTTTCCTCATCTTTTTCCTCTATTCTTGGTACGTCCTGAGCACGGGATGGGGAGGGGGCGCAGCCTGTGTGTCCAAGCCCCCACCAGTCCCTATGAGAGGTTTGGGGTGTGGGGCTTCTGGACATGGTGGGGACACAAAGGAGGGCTGGTGCTCACGTGCTCTGGTAAAATCCCTTACATTAGTATGGGGCTCCAGAATGTTCCGAGCGCTTTGCCTTCATCAGTTCCTTAGCACCTCACGACAGCCCCATGGCATTCTACAGCAGAGGAGCTGAGGCACAGCTCAGGGGATGATCCGGGTTGTCCGTGACTTATTCAAGGCCACCAGGGGTAAAAACCTGGTTCAAAGCCTGTGGTGTGCAAGTCCGAAGTCCAGTGAGTCTCTCCGTGTCCTCCAGTGACTTCTGTGTGACATGCTGCCCAGAAGGGAAGCTGGCATGCCCCCCAGTCTCCCTGACTCTGCAGACAGCAGGACATTTCACCTTTTTTAGGGTCTGAAAGAAGGTGAACGCAGGTGCAGTTGGGTTTGGGGAATGGAATGAGCGCCACTCAACCCTGGGTCATTCCTCATCCTTCTCGGTGACAGGTGGCTGCCAGAGTCGCCACGATGGCTCCTGCTCCACGGCAAGCCCCAGCTGGCCGTGAAGAGCCTGCGGAAGGTGGCTGCGATGAACGGGAGGAAGGAGGAAGGGGAAAGGCTGACCAAGGAGGTAGGCGGGGTGGGTAGAAGAAAGAGTAGAAGCCCATAAGCTGGGGTTTAGTAACTTCCCGGGACTTACCCCCAACCAGGTGAAAGGGCTGGGAATAAACAGAACAGGAAGAGTTCTGGTGCTGCCAAAATGTTTAACCATTGAGTGGCTGTGTGATCTGGGATACATAATTTAACTGCTTTTTTCACCAGTCTATCCATCTGTGCAATGGGGAAATAACTCCATTCTCACTGATATCCAGCTGAAATTTAAGTGAAATAAAAGAATACTAAAATAGAAATCATAAAGTGAAATTATCAAATAGTAACCAAAGCACCTTTATTATAAGCCATTATGATAAGATAGTTACCATTTATTATAAATAAGTACCCGATGCTAGGCACTATGCTAGGGGCTTTATGTATATAGTCCCATTTAATGTCTCACTTTTGCCAATGAGGAAACACGTTTGGACGGGTCAGGTAATTTGCACAGTGGAAAGTGGCCAAACCACTTGGGACCCCTGTTCTTAACCATCGGCCAAGGCTATTTCAAAGTCTGTTCCAGAAGTGAGGGTCCTGCTAGAACCACTGGTGGCAACTTTATCCTAATCAGCAGGCATCTCAGGAGACTTGGGACTCCTGTTAGAGCCTCTACTTCACCCCAAAGTCCTGGAAACAACCCGTCAAGGGTCGTCAGTCCCAGGATGGGAGACTAGAGCCAGCCATCCTGCCAGGGACCCCAGCCTCGGCCTCCTCTCCCTGGATGAAGGGAAATAGCAAGGAAATAGAGTCACACATCCCTCCCTTCCCCTGATCAAATTTCCCTCACCCAGGTGGTGAACTTCTACATCCAGAATGAGTCTGCAAGTGTCCGCACCTCCACCTCAGTCTTGGACCTCTTCCGGACCCCAGCCATCCGCAAGGTCACCTGCTGTCTCACGGTGGTCTGGTAGGTGGTGTGCTCAAGCCGACGCCTTTCACCTGAGGCAGGTCCATGCCTTTTGCCCCCACATGCGATTTCTGTTCTAAATACTCTTAATGCACAATGAGCAGGTGAGCCTTGTGGAATCAATCCTGTTCCATCCCCTTCTCCAGGATCCTCTGAGTATCCAGGGTCCTCTGGCCCTCTGCTGGGCACTTAAACGTGCTGACTGATGAGACATCCATGCTGACCTAGGGACCCCGCATCTGAGCAGTTGGTCTCAGCTGGGTGGGACACCTATTGGAATCACCCAGGCAGCTATCTTGCCAATGGGTTTCAGCCCCAGGCAAGTTCACTATGGATTCAGTGTGACCAAAGAAATGACAGTAGAATGTTATTGGGGTGAAAGGGTTATACCCAACTTTATTCCCACGGTGGCAGGTCAATCACTAAAATCCTGTTCACTCAGAGCGAGTCTGCATGCAGCAAGCTGGTCTCTGCCTCTGGACCTCTCTGCCCCCGCAGCCGTCCTCTGGGGCTCCGTCCTTGGCACTGCCACCACTCCAGCCTCTGCTCTGCTCTCCTGCAGCCTTGCAGCGTGCACCGTATTGCCCAGAGCCCTGGGCAGAGCTCTTTATATAGAGTCAATAGTGACATATTGCCCACACATGTGCAGTGAGTTAGCCACCCAGGGCCAGGTGAGAATCCTGGCCACAGGAACTTTCATTTTATCCACAGCAGCTTTTCCAAAATTCACTTTGTCCTACCCTGATATGCCCTTGGGACTTCCTAGGAGATTCTGGGAAGTGTCCCACTTTGGGAAACACTCTGGGATCCAGAAGGGGACAAGAGGGAAACAATAATTTATATGAGGTGTGACAGGTGTCCTACTAGCTGTTCTCTTGGTTGGGGCTCCTGAGGGCCTCACACAGGAGATGGCATTTAAGTGGGTTTTAAAAGATCATTAACAGAATTTGCCAGGTGGGCAGGAAGGAATTCAAAACAGGTACATGGGGATGCAAATGTGAAACGGACGAAAATACAAAGGCAATCTGTACCTGTTAGCACAGACTGGGAGCTGGCAAATCCTAAGGTAAAAAAAAAAAAGACCATTTTAATTTCACTTGACAGGATATCCTGGACATTTAAATAATAGGGATTGATATTTATGAAGTAGGGAATGTGGGCTATGAATCTGTTCTCTGGAGCAGATCGAACACTCTTTTATTTTTTCCTCATTTTTTAAATTGAAGTATAGTTGATATACAATCTTACATTATTTTAAAGTATACAACACAGCGGTTCTTCAGTTACCCACATTATTAAATCCTCACCCCAACTAGTGCGGTTAGTATCTGTCAACATAGACGGATGTTATGGAATCATTGGCTATATTCTCCATGCTGTACTACCAGCCTCATCACCCACTTATATTATGATTGAGAATTTTTCTGTCCTTTTATCCTCCTGCCCCTCCCCATCCACTCACCCCTCCCCCACGGTGACCACCAGTCACTTGTCAGTGTCTCTGAGTCTACTGCTATTTTGTTCTGTTTTGTTTTTAGACTCCACAAATAAGTGAAATCATGGTACCTGTCTTTCTCCACCTGGCTTATCTCACTGAGCATAATGCCCTCTGGGTCTATCCATGTTGTCACAAATGGCAGAATTTCTTTCACTTTTAAGACCAAGTAATATTGCATTGTGTATATGCACCACATCTTCTTCTTTATCTATTCATCTATTGATGGACATTTTGGTTGCTTCCATATCTTGGCTATTGTAGATGATGTGGCAATAAACATGGAGTGCATATATCTTTTCAAGTGAGGGATTGTTTTCTTTGGGTAAATTCCAAGGAGTGGAATTACTGGGTCATATGGTATTTTTATTTTTTGAGGAACCTCCATACTCCTCTCCATAGTGGCAGCACCAATTTACACTCCCACCAACAGTGTAGGAGGGCTCCCTTTTCTCCACATCCTCGCCAACACTTGTTATTTCTTGTCGTTTGGATATGATCATTCTGACTGGTATGAGGTGACACCTCATTGTGGCTTTGATCTGCATTTCCCTGATGATTAGGGATGTGGAGCATCTTTTCATGTGCCTATTGGCCATCTGTATTTCTTTGGAAAAATGTCTGTTCAGGTCCTCTGCCCATTTTTTAATCAGGTTATTTGGGGTTTTTTTAGTGTTGAGTTGTATGAGTTCTTTATATATTTTGGGTGTTAACCCCTTATCAGATAGATCATTTACGAATATATTCTCCCATACTGTAGGCTGCTTTTTGTTCTGCTGATGGTGTCCTTTGCTGTACAGAAGGTTTTTAGTTTGACGTAGTCCCACTTGTTCCTTTTGATTTTTTTCCCCTTCCAGCACTCTTGTTTCCTGGTAACCAGCTGGGCTCTGGGAGACCAGACTACCCAGGTGACCTCAAGTAAGTCAGCCAGCCTCCTGGTGCCTCAGTTTGCTACTTATGCACCTGCCACTAAGGTCCTTGTAAGGACTAGAAGATAAGACACATAACTGCACGCCTGGCCAGGGAGAGCGCTCTGATAGAGTCTGTTCTCTGGTTTGAGTTTGGGGCTATGTCCCCAGTGCACTGGAAATGTGGGATTGTCCCCCACTGTGGACCTTCAGTGGGTTTCTGCCCCAACAGTATTGCCTGTGGCCAGTTCTGACCCCAAGCAGCCAGATAGCTCCGAGCAGAACCCAAGTTAGGGAAGAGACATCCTTCTGTGATCACAGTTGCTGACTGGCTCAGGCTCTCCGCTGGCGCATAAACCTGGGCTTCTCCATCCTCTTCCCACTGGGAAGAAACATGAATTCAAAATTCCATGGTTGAAAGCCCCCTCTTGGATCCTTCTGGAAAGAATAAGCTAAGTCCCCTTCTGTTAAAAGGAAGTGATTTGGCAATGTAGTGATCAGGTCACCCAGACGGGGGGTCTCTGCCAGCAGGTGGGGGAGATTCACCTGTGGGGCTAGGGCAGTCCTGCAGTGGGCGGGGGTGGGGGCGGGATTCTTGCGGTTCAAAAAGATCTCTTGGGAGGAAATGTTAGGAGCTGGTAGACTTCCACAAACTACCACTAACTTCTATTGTAAATGCCTTCTGTTAACTTGGATTTTTTTTCTTTACTTTGTTTATCCTAAATTACAAAAACAATAAACAATGCATACTTACTGTAAAAAAACTTTATCCCAAACAATCCAGAAACATACAGTGTGGTGTATTGCTTAGGAGGCAGGAATTTGGAACCTGATTGCTTGGGTTTGACTCTCAGCTCTGCCACTTACTGGCTGTGTGACCCTGAGCAAGTTACTTAACCTCTCTGGGCCTCAGTTTCCCAGTCTGTAACATTGGCACCATAACAGTACCTACCACACAGGGCGGTTGGAAAGAGCAGAAGCAGATCGAGCAGCGCCTGACCTTTGGTGAATGTGAGACATGTCACCTGTTATCGCTAAGATGAAAGTAAACGTTCCTCTTACTCTATACTCTCTCTCTCATCCCCGAGCAGCAAACCCGGTGAAGCCTGAGTTTCTATCCCTCCAGACCTTTGTACATACAAGACATGCACACATATCACAAAAATGGTTAATACCACACATCTCTGCTACTTGCTTTTTCTAACTTAATCAGGTCTATAAATATCTCTGCAGTGTTACATGAATCCAGCTCATGGCACATGGTTGCTTTGCAGTAAATATTTGATGAATGAATGAACCAGCGAATGAATGAATTTTAAAATATGGTGAGCCACGGAATTGTAAGATGGCAGGAATCTTAGAGAATGCAGGTCTGTTTTTCCCACCACTACAATATCACTGTAATGACATTTCTGGCTAGTCGTACTCAGTCTCTCTGGGAAGACTCAGTTTCACCCCAGCCCCCAGTTGAGCAAACATGTTATTAAGCAAAGGATGTGAATGGAAACCAGGTAGTTTCTGACTGGGTGTCTCTCAACCCTTTCAATGGTCATTTTGCTTTTCGTATTTTGTGTTAGTGTAATGTTGCCGCATAACAAATTACCATGACATAGCGGCTTAAAACAATACCCATTTATGAGCCCACAGCTCTGTGTCACAAGTCCAGGCATAATATGGCTGGCTCTCTGCTCATGGTCTTTTGACAAGGCTGAGATGAAGGTGGTGGCCAAGCTGCATTCCTTTCTAGAGGCTCTGTGGAAGAATTCACTTTCAGCTTCATTCAAATTGTTGGCTGAATTCAGTTCTTTATAATTGTGCGACTGATGGCGTCATTTCTTCACCAGCTGCTGGCTAAGGGCCACTCTCAGCTCATAGAGGCCACCCATATTCCCCGCTGCATGGCCACCTCCATCTCAATGGAGAATCTCCATCACAGCAGATCCCTCTCATGCTACAAATCTCTGGTTCCTGTGTCCTCACCCTTTATACTCAGATTTAAAGGATTTATAGGATTAGATGAGGCCCAGTTGACTCAAAGTCAACTGGTTTGGGGCCTTATTTCCTTCTGCAAAATCCTCTCACAACACCGCCCAGGTTAGTGTCTGAATAACTGGGAGAAGGTATGTGTACACCGGGGGCAAGGAATTTGGGGGATCATCCTAGAATTCTGCCTACCGCATCTACTTTTTATTGAAGCTTCATAGACGTACAGAAATGCCTGATATTCAGCCACTGCGAGCCTGTTGGACAGCACCAGATCCAGAAGGAAACATGAGAAGCGCCCCCAGAAGCTCCCTGGCGTTCCCTTCCCGTCACCACACTCCTCGGCAGTAATCATTATCCTGATTTTAATGCCATAGATTACTTCAGCCTCTTTTTAAATTTTATGTAAATTAAACCACAGTGTGTGCTCTTTTGTAACTAGTTTCTCTTGTTCAGTTTGCTGTTTGTGAGTTGCGTCCCTGTTATAGTATATAGTTTAATATATTCCTCCTGTTGTATAGCATTCCAGTGTACGAATATACTACTTGTGGTAGGCAGAATAATGGTCTCCCACAGAGGTCCTAATATTTCAACTTTTCTGTGAAGATGAATTTATTCCAAAATTTAAAAAAAATCTAACAAAAAACTGTATCCAGAATAGATAATAGATAGACAGATGGATAGATAGCTATAGCTTCAATCTTAGTAGTATTGATTCTGTCCTAACCCCAGGAGCCTGTGAAGTTGCTTCCTTACATGGTGTGAGACAGTAAGAAGTCTAGATACTGGTCTCTCTGCCCCCAGTTCCTGGCACAGAGCTCCTAAAACGCTTGTAATTTCCGTATCAGAGCGCTAGGAGGCAAGGAAGAATTTTGTCTTTGTTTGGGGAGCCTCATCTGCCTGCTGACATCACAGCTCCCTGTGGCCCGAGCTGCCTCCTGACATCACAGCCCCCTGTGGCCCGAGCTGCCTCCTGACATCACAGCCCCCAGTGGCCCGAGCTGCCTCCTGACATCACAGCCCCCAGTGGCCCGAGCTGCCTGCTGACATCACAGCTCCCAGTGGCCTGAGCTGCCTCCTGACATCACAGCCCCCTGTGGCCTGAGCTGCCTGCTGACATCACAGCCCCCAGTGGCCTGAGCTGCCTGCTGACATCACAGCTCCCTGTGGCCCGAGCTGCCTGATGACATCACAGCCCCCAGTGGCCCGAGCTGCCTCCTGACAACACAGCCCCCAGTGGCCCGAGCTGCCTCCTGACATCACAGCCCCCAGTGGCCCGAGCTGCCTCCTGACATCACAGCCCCCAGTGGCCCGAGCTGCCTGCTGACATCACAGCTCCCAGTGGCCTGAGCTGCCTCCTGACATCACAGCCCCCTGTGGCCTGAGCTGCCTGCTGACATCACAGCCCCCAGTGGCCTGAGCTGCCTGCTGACATCACAGCTCCCTGTGGCCTGAGCTGCCTGCTGACATCACAGCTCCCTGTGGCCTGAGCTGCCTGCTGACATCACAGGTCCCATGGCCTGAGTTTCTCAGTAGGTGGTTTGGAGGCAGAAGCCTCTCAGCTTGGAGAGACCCCCCTTCTGCCCCCACCAAATTCTATTTTTCCCCCTCCCTCCCCACATGATCCTGGGCCTGTGCTGGCTGGCACATGGCCTGCAGGGAAACCAAGCCTGGCCAGCCCACGAGTGAGTTCAGGAGGGCCGATGCCAAGCCCCCTGCCTTGGGGGCCTCTCTTGTTTGGTTTCGCTTTGCTTTTATTAGTAGTAAATGTGATAAAATACACCTACCATAAAATCTAGCACCCTGACCATTGTGAGTGCGTGCTTCAGTGGCGCCAAGTACATTCCCAGGGCTGTGCGACTACCACCACCATGGTTTTCATCTTGCAAAACTGAAAAGAAATCTCCATTAGGAAAATCCCTATCCCCTTCAACCCAGCCTCTTGCAGCCACCTTTCCTCTTTCCATCTCTATGATTTTGGTACTCTAGGAGCCTCATGTAAGTGGAATCATACAATATTTATCTTTCTGTGACTGGCTTATTTCACTTAGTGTAATGTCCTCAACTTTCAGCCATGTTGCAGCATCACCAGAATTTCTTCCTTTTCAGGGCTGAGGAATTGCATATCCGCACCACCTACCACTTACCCAGTCATTGGTCGGTGGATGTTTCGGTTGCTTCCACCTTTTGGCTAGTGTGAATAATGCTACTGTGAACATGGGTGTGTAAATATCTCTTTGAGACACTGCCTTACGGACCTTTTAAATTTCTGTGGAGACCCTAAGTGTGGGAACCCCAGGCCTTGTCGGTCTTTGACCATAAACTGGCTTGGCAGAAGCCACCATCTGCAGGTGAACACTGGGAGACACAGTGAGGGTCCTTGGAGGCTTCGTCTTGTTGGAAGCCTCTCATTTTCTCCCTCTTAGATGTGATGCTCGGAGCAGCTACTGGAGGGGAGATGTGCTGACCAATAAAACACACCCCAGACTAGTCTGGACTCAGCAGAGTGGGTGGCTGGAAAGGGACGCAGAGGGAGGGAATTGGGCCCCAGGGCCAAAGTCAGAGACTTAGGGGACTGGGAGGGGGTTGTACAGGTTTTTACATTCCTAGCTGCTCATCCCTAGGGAAAGATTTTACATCCCTAGGGAAAGAGTCCTGTGTCACTGGTCCTGCGTGCCCTCCCCTGGGCCCAGGACAGTGAACCTCGGGGTGAAGCAGGACCATTCTGCCTCCCCTCCCAGGTTCTCCAACTCCCTGGCTTACTACGGCCTGGCCATGGACCTGCAAAAGTTTGGGCTCAGCGTGTACCTGGTGCAGGTACTGTTCGGGGTCATAGATATCCCGGCCATGCTGGTGGCCACCACCACCATGATTTATGTGGGCCGCCGGGCCACGGTGGCCTCCTTCCTCATCCTGGCTGGGCTCATGGTGATTGCAAACATGTTTGTGCCAGAAGGTAAGCCGTCTGCTTCTGCCATTACCGCCAGGGAGCCTCTGGGGTCTGGGGTCTGCTGGGCAACAGACACAACAAGGCAACAAGGCTGAGGATTATTCTTCTGGATCTGGGAAGACAGGGACTGTCGATCGGTAGAGTTTGTATTAAGCACTAGAATCAGCGTCGTGGGGGTGAGTCTACAAAGGACATGAGTCTTGCAAGCCCTGTCTTGTCAGGGAGATTAGACTGATGCCATGAAAACAGTTGGCAGGGTGGACGGCTGGCCCGGCAGCATCTCAAGAGCTGAGGAGTCAGGATTTGAACCCCGGCTGGCTGGCCCTGGAACAGTGGTTTGCAAACCTGGCCATAATGATCCTCACCTGCAGACCACTGACAACTCCCAGTTCCCAGGGGCTCCAGGCCAACGCACTTGGTCTCAAGGAGTGGCACCCAACCCTCAGTATTTACAGAATTGTCCAGTGATTCCAGCAAGAAGCCAGGGCTGAGCATCAGAGCCCCAGAGCACGTGCTAAGCTGAGGGTCCGATGGTCACCCCAGCCCTGCCTCCATGGCCTTGGGCAGGGTCATTTCTCTGTGCCTCAGTACCTCCCTGTAAAATGGGTAGATTATTACTATTGACATATTTTCTGCCAATCTTTTCATCTATTTAAGATTTTGTGTTTGATGTAATTGAGATAATATTTATACACAATAATGATGAGTTATGTATGTGTACACATACTTAATATGTATATAAAATGCATCCTTTTTCATTATATGTTATAACAAATATGCTTTTCCATGTTAGTGCAAATGTTTCATGACTCTAATTTTTTATTTCTGTACAATATTCCATCTAGACTGGTGTTTTTCAACTCTGGCTGCACATTGGAATCTCTTGGGGACCTTTAAAAAAATACCCAAACTTGAGCTCAGACCCAAGAAGCCTTGATATCATGGAGATGGGGTAGGGCCCAAGTGTGGGCATTTATAAATCTCCCTTCCTGATTCCGGCGTGCAACCAGGGCTGCCAGCAAACCCAGAGAACGTACCGTCACTCCCTTGAGCATTGCCCTGATGTTGGCCATGTGCATCGAATTTTGATATTTATAACCAACAGCATGACGAGCATATTAATAATGATGGAATCAGCAAACATTTCACGAGCCCTGGGCTCCTAGCACTCATGACGTTGTATCAACCTAATGACACCTCTGTGAAGCAGATGAGCTCAGAGAGGCTCAGTAATAGAGACCAAGGTCACCCAGCTGGGTCAGAGCACCAAATTTTGTCCATATTCCAAAATTTGTTCTGCCTCCCCAGCAGGACTTGGTGACAGATGGAAATAAGGGAGGCGGAGTGGCTGTCAGAGAAGGGCAGTGTGGGGACTTCATGGTCCCAGGTGGGAACACGAGGCGTGGAAATCCCCATTCTCACCCGTGCCCACGTTAGGACTCTACCTCCCCTGACCAGTTAGGCCTGTGAGCCTCACCCTCTGCTCCCCTTCTACCTTAGCCCCTCCTGAGTCCCTGCCATTCCCACCACTCCCTCTGCCTCCCTGCTCCCCTCTGGGGCTCTGAGCTCCCCAACCTCTGCTTCCCTCCCCCACAGGTATGCAGACCCTGCGTACGGCCCAGGCAGCGCTGGGCAAAGGCTGCCTGGCCAGCTCCTTCATCTGCATATACCTGTTCACTGGAGAGCTGTACCCCACGGAGATCAGGTGTGTGCATGGTGGGAAGCAGAGAGGCGCCTGTCTCACGCAGGAAGGCCCAGAGCTCCAGGCTGACACCGGCTGGGCTTGCTGAAGCAAGCTCCTCTTTCCTTCCTACTCTGCCCCCGACACCCAGCCCTCACTGCTCCTGGCCCTCTGGGGGAGACCAGGCCACAACCACTGACCTGTCCCCACTCCTCAGGCAGATGGGGATGGGCTTCGCCTCGGTCAATGCCCGCTTTGGGGGCCTGGCTGCACCCCTGGTCACCACACTCGGGGAGTTCAACACCATCCTGCCACCCGTGGGCTTCGGGGCCACCTCGATCCTGGCCGGGCTAGCTGTTTGCTTCCTGGCTGAGACCCGCAATGCACCCCTGGTGGAGACCATCGAGTCAATGGAGAGGAGGTAAGGGGCGTCTGGGCAGAGTGGGGCTGGGGCGGCCAAACAGCCTGTGGTTCCCAAAACATATTTGTGGGGCACAGTGTCCACCAGCTGCTGCTTAAAGGGCATAGCTGCATGCTAGCCATGCGAATGCCACCCATCTGTATCTAGGGGGCTTAGCTTAGAGCAAAAACAGATGCAACAGAATGGTAAAACAGAAATAAGAATAAACTGTTATAAGGGGTGTGCATTGAAGTGAAAGCTGGCAGAGTCGGGGTACAGTTTGCAGGGAGGAGAGGTGTCACAGTTTGAAGCAAAGACAGGCTCTTGTGCTCGTGGGCCCAGCTTCCTAGCAACAAAAAGGGAAGACCCTGCTAATGACTTTTGTCTTATTGTCAGAAAGGAAAAGGAATACTGGTTCCTTGGAGAAACTGAAGCTTTTCTCAGCAGTTAACACTAGAAGAAATTTATCCATGGGTCTCCTTAGAGAGGCCATTGAGTAAGGTGACAGCAATGTCCTTAACAATATTTCTAAAATAGGGGCCAGAGGGGACTTGATAGGGCTTCTTGAAGCACTTCTCAGCAATGGTGGGCTCAGTGAAGACCCTTGCTTTTGGGGAACAGGTTGGGGAAGAAAACAGCCCAAGTCCGTAGCTTTTCGAGAGTCCAGCTTGATCCCAAAGCTGAACCCATCTGTGTCCAGAGGCCTGCATGGGTGGACCGTCTTTGCAACGTTTAAAACTAATCCCCCATGAGCATCTCATGTCTAACCTGAGCCATGGACTCACAGAGACCAAGGATATGCTCTCTGGCAAGGCCTGGCATTTCTGCCTCCAGAAAGTACTTTGAATCAGTCCTTCTCTCTCTCACCCCCACGGCCACACCTCCTCCTTTTGGACAGCTCCAGGAGCCTCATGCCTTCCCTGCCCCTCTCCACTTTATTCTCTACAGCAACTAGTATGGAAGGCTTTTTAATGCAAAGAACGATGTGCCTCCCTCCTCAGGACCCTTCCCTGGACCCTTTGCATATGAGGATAAAATCTGAAATCTTACAAGGCCCTCAGGGTCTGGCCCCTGGCCACCTCCCCATCATCAGCCTGGCCACCACTGAGGCTGTTCCCTCTGTCTGGAATGTTTCTCCCTTTGCTCTTGACCTGCTTAATCCCCACCCTCCCCAAAGATGGGGGTCCAGGTATCCCACAGCTGGATCAGTATTTGTAGCCCAATCCAGAGCCTGTTTGCAGGTGCTCTGAGATGTTGCCTGAGGAGCCCAAGTACATGAAAAAAAATGATTGGGAAGCACCCTGACCTCATATTACAGACAGAACTGTAATGGTTCTGACCTGAGCATTTTTAAAATCAGATTTTGCTTACCCTGGCTCTAGCCAAAGTCCCATGCCAAGTGAAAGTCTAGTTTTAGGTAACATAGCTTCCTTTGCCCCTGCCAGGAACAATTTATTATAAAACCACACTGTATGTTGTTGTGGATATGAGCCCAATACATCATGGAGACCATTTACTAAAATTAAGTTTGGTTTTTGTGATAGTTGATAACGATCCATTCTGTTTCGGAACCATTCGCTGAGTGGGTCTGGTCTAGCTGCTCCTGTCAGGAGTCCAGTTCCTCCCAGTGGGTGAGGAAGACCCTGCACAAGCTGAAAAGTAATAACCACCATACAGGAAGCTCTCTTCAGCTCAACAAGTGTTGCAAAGCAGCCACGTATTTTGTATTGCTTTTACCATTTATTTTTAAAACTGTAGATGCATGTGTGTGTCCGTGGATGTGTTCACATGTGAATGTGATTTGGAAAAATCTCAAACTTACAGAAGAAGGGTCATGCTCAGCAAAGAACTTTTCTTTCTGACCCACATGAGAGAAAGTTGTTGACACCTCTTCCCAATGCTTTAATGTGTATTTTCTCCAAACAAGGATATTCCCCTACATAACCACAGGATAACAACCACAGTCAGAAAGTTAGTGTTGATATACGACGACCATTTACACCTCAGACCTCGTCCAAGTTTTGGCAGTTCCACCCCTGGCCCCCTCCCACCACAATATCCCATAAAGCAAGAGGATCCAGCCTGGATCACCAGTGGCAATTAGCTGTCACATCTTTTTTAGGCTGGACTAGGTCCTCAGCTGTTTTGACTTTCATGACCCCAACAACTCCACAAGATTTTATAATTGGAAGGACGACCAAGACTCCACAAGCACGCTTACATAAGGCCTTCCCGAGATAAAGGCCGACACAGTGGGAGGAAGAACATGCAGGTAGGCATCAGGGAGGCCCAGGTTGTCCAGGTGCACCTGCCTGGTGCTTTCTTTGTCCCAGCATACATTTCGTCTGTGCATCACATGCTGTCAGGATGAATGTGAGCTATCTTGATCTCAAGGAAGACAAGTCACAAGCGTGCTGAGGGATCTTTAATATTCCATTGGTCACAGTCAAAACCCGGCTGTGTAATCAGGTAAACCTATTGCAGACCACAAATCTCTAATTTCCAGTCAACAATGTAGACAAGCTGGTAGAATTGCCTCCAGAGGGAGAGTCAGATTTTAATAGCATGTTACATCCTTGGTTTGGTTCATGGTCAGTGTTGGTTCCGGGTATCTTTGAAGTTGAACATAGAGCTTGGACAGACCAGTTGTGAGTTAACAAGGACCTTGAAGGCTTTGGAGATTTCAGACCAGTTATTTTGTAGATTTGCCCTCGGTTCGGGTTTTTCTGAGTAACAGGTCGTAGCTTATGTATCGCGGGCAGTCCTGTCGCTGCCACAGATGCTGCTGAGTCCTGCCCGTCCCACTCCCCTGGGCTGGCCCACGATCTGTCATATGACTGGTGATGTTCCCCGTGACCCCTTGATTAAGGTGGTAGCCACCAGGCCTCTCCTCAGTAAAGGGATACCCCTCCCTTCGTCATTAAAAAGCAATTTTTAGGGAAGTACTTTGAAACTATGTAAATAATCAGTTCCTCTTCAAACTTTCCATTTATTATGCATTTATCTGTATCATTATGGACTTAAAATTTCTCATTTTTTCCAGTGGCTTATACACTATTTATTTTGATGCCATTTTGTGCTAGATTTGGCAAGGGGAACCTTCTGATTTCTGTGTTTTTAAAATTTCTTAAGCACATCTATGCTTCCTGGCACAACTAGATAACCTGGGCTCCTCCTTTCCCCCACAGCAGCCCTGGGAGCAGCTGCGTCTGTCTGTGTGCCCTGGTTCACTTTCACAGTAGTGAGCGGAATGGAGACACCAGGTTCTAGGTGTGAGGGACTGATGGTCATTGGGGTTTTCTGCTCTAAGCCTTCTCACTGGACAGAGGTAGGGCTATAGCAATATACATATAGATACACAAACCTGTAGATTTTTATTTCTGTGTCTATAGATCATACTGAAAACCATGAGTCAGCGACAACACCTCCAGTTGCAATCCAGCAACCACTGGGTTCATCTGTTTTCTCCTTTTTCATATTTAACTCCCTTCTCTGACACTGAGAATCTGCCTCCCCTCAGCCTTAGTATTTTTGCTTATTTGATCAGTCCCCCTGCATGTCATCTGTCCCTTCTTTGAACCATCCACACACCACACTGAGCCACCTACCCTGCTCTGCCCCACGTAATGGCTTTAGGATTGAATTGTTCAGGAAGAAGGGCTTTTCATACATTTTTGATGACATAGGTTTTCATTCTCATAAACACATAAAGGACAATCTCCTTGACCTCCCCGTTCCTCCAACCTCACAGCTCTTTAGATTCCCTTGTCCTCACAGATATCCTCTTGGGATTACAGCAGGGGCAACGATGCCAAAAGACAGGCGAGCCACGTCCAAAGCCTATTTGCATCTCGGGTAAACTTTGCATAAGAAATTTAAACCTGTGGTTTATTAACAAGGAAGTAGGCATGGTGCTTTTTTAGCAAATAGAATGGACTGACCTCTTGGGGAAATGAAGCCCATTCTTGGGTAGACACCAGCGGACTATGTCCGGATGGAGCAGTGCCACAGGTGAGCTGCAAGAGTGAGCACTGGGCCAGGAGATGTGCAGGATTCTGGAGGGCTTTACCTAGTGTTTGGTTTAGGCTTTTTGAAATCTAACCCACATATTCAGTTATTAGTAATTGAGTTCCTCCCAGGTGCTCGACACAGCGCCAGGTGTAGAGGGCAGAGTCAACAAGACAGGCGTGCTCTCTGCCTTCTTGGAGCTTATGGGACAAGAGAGACACACAGAGAACAAATGCACACAGATAAATGTGTAATTAAGAGATGGGAGATGCCTCTTGACTTCAGGGGTAGAAGAAGGAGTGAGCCAGGTTGAGAAGGGGACAAGTGTGTCCCTGGAGGAGGGAACAGCCTATGCAAGCTCCCTGAGGTCCCAGAGAGCTGGGGGAGCTGAATGAACTTGAAAGATGAGGCTGGAGAGGGGGCAGGGGCAGCCCTAGAGACCATACTGAAAATTTAGGCTTTTATTTTAAGTCAATGGAGAAGCCTCTGAAGGACTTGGAAGAAAAGATTGATGTGGTCCAATTTATGTTGTCGTTTTTTTTTAACTTTCTATCCCCTTGGCATTAGTAAATCTCAGCCTAACTGGGGCCTTGGATCTAGGCATTTAGGGCAGTTGCTCTAGAACAGTTTCTCAACCTTCTTACATTATCACACACACCCCAACCAAAGGGCCTTTTTACATAATTTTTTTCCTAATCACACCCCCTCCCTCCCAATAACATTTTAAGACCACAATATACTATGTATCTGTTCATATACTGTGGCACTTATCTCAGATTTTTCTGCCCCTCGGGAACCAGCCTTTGCCCCCTTGGGGCACACTCTTCAGCTATGGTTATGTCCCAACAGCTATGGGACTCCCTGCAGCTGAGATTTTGAGAGCCCCTGAGAAGCTTACCATCAGATACACATCAACATGCCCCCACATGACTTTCCAGTGTTCTGGTCCATGGGCTTCTTCAACAACCTGTCCGGGGTTCTTCTTGGCAGTTCTTGTCCCACCAGACATGAAACAAATGACTTGGCTTGGTTTGGTTTGTAGGAAATGGTGGTGCTGGGGAAAGACAAGGCCAGACAGCCTCCCCTGTGAGTCTGTCAAGTGGAATTTCTGCTATTTGGACAATAAGAATTCAAGAACTCCTCAGCCCATCTCATTTTCCTCAATTTCTAACCTCATCAGATAATTATGAGTGCTGGTCACAGATCTAGGACATCAGAAATGAAGAGGAGAAGAAAGAAGGGAAGAACCTTCCAGGGTTCAAGCCAACCATCCCAACGACGGCAGCGAGCCGAGAGAGATCAGTGGTAGCATGCCTCAGGACACTGGGTGTCCTCCAGATTTATTTCACAGGCCAGGAAAAATCCATTAGCAAATAACTTTTTTTCCTTGTAAGTGGCCAGGTCCTTTCTTAACCACAAGACCAGATACTGTTTTTCAGAATGGTCAGCTCCAGGAACCCAGCTGGGCTTATGCCACTGTTTGCTGGAGCAACATAACAAAGGAACAGTTGGCTAACCCTATTCAAAAAATCCTTTTGTGTAAGAATAAAATGTTCACCAAAGAGGAGATGCCAGTAGGGGCTAAACAGAGGAGAAATAGCCATACCTTAGTCATAACTGAAGAAATGCAAATTCAAACAGGGGGAGGTGCCCTTTGAAAATATCCAATAAGGAAAAATCTTAAAATACATTAGTAGTCAATACAGGAGATGTGTGGGTGGGGGGAAGGAGACTCCTATGATCTTTCTGGAAGGTTCTTTGACATTACTGATCATAAGCTGGAAACATTTTCATATTCTTATTAGCAACAATGACATTTCCAGGACTCTGCCCTGAGAAAATAGACTAAGATGTGGACAAAAGTTTATTTACAAGGATATTCATCACTATGCTTAAGATACCAGGAAAAAATATAAACTCTCCAAATATCCAACAATTTACATAAATTATGATACATTGTGCAACAATTGAAAGCTATATTCATCAAGAGTTTTTAATGGCATGGGGAATGTTTACAATCTTAATTACTTATGATATTTTTCTAATTATGTCAAGAACTAGAGACTCGAAAGAAATATTTTCAAATGGTGACAGTGGTCGCCTCAAAATATGGGTGACATTTAATTTTTTCCTGGCTGCTTTGTTTTTTTAACTATCTCCAAATTATCTGTATTGAGCACATTTTCTTTGGTAATCAAGGGGAAGAGGCACACAAAGAAAAAAATTATAAAAATTCTATTAGAGTATTTCCCAGACACAAGGCAGCCGCTCTTGAAGCCTAGAAGCAGATGCTCCCCAAAGCCTGCCAATGGCAGAAGAGCCAGGAGGGAGGCAGCCCGGCCCTGAGAAAGTTCCAGGGCTCCCAGCAGTGACCTCCTCGGAGCTCCTCCCACTGGTAGGGAGGCCTGGAGAGGGGAGGGGTTGGGGGATAGGTTTTCAGCTCAGGCCCTTGGTCAGCTGGGACCTCCTGCTGCCCTCCCACCCACGGTGAGCGCCAGTTGTATGGCTCACACAAGCATGTTCTAATGCTTATTTTATTATATTTCAGACATTAAAAAATAAAACCGTGGACTTCAGGTCTCACAACAGATTAGCTCAGATTATCTTCACTAATATGATGAGTTAAAAAAATGGTACTGAGGAAGCGTAGCCATTGCAGCAGTTGAATATGAAGAATGTCAGCCTCCCAGTTTTGGGGAATTCATCTTTGAAAGGGATGGGAAATCTATATCAGACAGAACTGGAGCAAACAGGCGTGTGGGAGAGGCTCCTGCCTCTCAACCGCCATCCACAGGCACACAACAAATAAAACTAACAGGCTGAACGAACCCAAGGGACAGTCAGAAAGATGAGAGGTTTAAGGGGCAGAAAAGAGAGATGTAGAATGAGAAGAAAGGGACCTTTCTTTGTGGTTATGGTAAGAATCACACACACAAAAAATGGCTTAACCATTGGACAAAAAGATTAGAAATAGAATAGTTAAGAGGTAAGGGTAAAATCACTGATAAAACATTTTGAATGTTGAAAATGTTCTAAAAATGGAGCCAGCTGAAAGCAGATAGGAGAAATTGGCGAAATGTGTGAATGGTTACAACAGAAAGGCAATGAAAACCAGGACAGTTCAGTAGAAGAGCAAACAGTTCTGTCTGTGAGATACCCGGATAAAATAAGGGAGACCAGAACACAGATCATGTCAAAGACTGAAGGGTTAAAGAGAAAAAGGCAAAACTGGACCTGGCCACAGGACACAATGCCCTGGCAGCGGGAGGGCTTCTAGGTGACTTCCCTGCACTCTTCCTGCCCTGACTTGGTCCCTCCCTGCTCCCTGGGGCTGCTGACTGTACCTGGGCAGGGGCCAGACTTGAGCAGTGTGCAGTCACGGGGTCTCTGCCAGTGCCCCCTCAGCACCAGCGAGCACATCTGCTGGCTGGGTGGCCTCAGGCGTGCATCTGGCCTCAGGTCCTCACTGGAAAACCCTCTGGCCCTGCCACCTTCCCAAGTCTGGCTCTTACCAGCCAGGCCAGCCTCTGCCAGCTGAGGGACCTCAGGAATGGAGCATAGAGGGACAGGACGAAACAGAGGGAGGGTGCCCTCTGAGGTGCCCTGCGGGAACAGGAGGAAGGGTCATGGCGGCTCCCACCATCCTCTGGGGCTTTGGGACAGTGGAACACACATCCTGCGTGTGGCACAGACACACACCATCTGCCCCCACCACCTCCCTTCTGCCTTTCCACATCACTCTTCCATTTGCCTTTACGTTTTAACAGAGTCAAAGAAGGCCTTTCCAAGAAGGAGGCAGAAGAGAAGACCGAAGAAATTTCTCTTCAGCAGCTGGGAGCTTCTCCCCTCAAGGAAACCATCTAAGCTGCCAAGAGCCCAGTGCTTGCTGGCAAGCACCTCAGCTGGTGTCCAGACAGCCTCCCAGGGCTTCTTCCAGCCTGACGGGGGTGAGGCTCGGCCAAGGACCACAGTGGCTCTGCCTGCAAGCCGGGGCTGGGGCTGCTGGGGGAAACTGAGCTGCAGCAGCTAACTGGCAAGGACCAGAAGAGAACCATCATCTTCCCCATCCTTGAATCTGCCCCTTGAAACATCTCTGTTCATTCTCATTCCACCTGAAAGCACTATCTTCACAGGGTTAGCGTGACGTTTCTGCCCCTCGTTGTCCCTGTAACAGCCCCCTCCTTGAGAAAGTCCTTGAGGAACTTCCAGAATGTACTTGCTACACCATTTGGCATTTACTCTTCTTGCCTCAGAAAATTAAAGCTCTCTTCCCTTGTGCATGTCTTACCTCACCTGGAAAATGTTTCCACAGCAGGGCCTTCTGCCCCTAAAGGGGGCCTCGCAGATGGTATGTGCTCAACAGATAGTGAATAAATGATGAAGCTAGACTCGGGCAGTGGATAGAGACCTCCACCCATCATTCCCAGTCCTGGCAACACCGCTGTGCAGAAATGGGATGTGATTTGGTTTCCCAGGTCTTAAGAGGGATGAATCCCTAGGATGGTGCAGCTTCCCTCTGAATTTGGATCCACCTCCAGCTCAGATTTTGGACATGTGCCTCCATCCCTGACCTTGACCTTCACCAGAAGTCAGATTAGATTCATGAGGGATTCATATCCTGGTCCATTGGGTGGCCTTGGGCAACTTTCCTTGTCTAACCCCTTCCTCCTGGAGTTCCTAGGCAATCAGTTGGGATCAGAGCTCAGTTCCCTACAGTCCAAGGATAGGCACAATCTGGGAAAAAAGCAGGAATATGCAGTTTGGGCAGGAACCACTGTAACCTGCCATTTCACCAACATCAGTCTTTCAAAAGCTTTGCCCTTGGAACAGAACTTGAGTGGAGCTTCCTCCAAAAAGCTGTCCCAAGGCCTTGGTCTTGATGCACTGAATTTTCAGTTCCTCCCATAGATATAGCCTCTTGTTCAATGATTTGCTACAGAAGCTTTTCTACTTGAGTTGTTCTCAGCCTACAGCCCTCAGCAGATCAGTAAATTTGAAAGTTGTAGGGCTGTGGTGTCTGGTCATACTTGAAGATTCATTTTTGGAGTCACCTCTTCAAAGAAACCCTCTCTGACCTCTCTTGTGTGCCTCTGGGCTCCCATGATGCCTTCTACACATCCTCCTGTTAACTTTAAAAATAAATCAGTTATTTTACCAGCAAAAATAGGTTTATTCGGGAACAGCAGAGAATTGCAGTCTGGAACAAACAAGCTACAACAGAACCACAGGCAAATCCAGAGAACAAAGTAGAGAAACACTCTTTTATAGAGAAAAGGCATGAGTTGGGAAGGCTGTTCTAAGCAAAAAATTCATTGGAAGAAACTGGGAGTCCTATGTATCATGGCTCCTCATTGGCTGAGTTGTGTCAGTCTCTCATTGGCTGGGCTGCTGTTGGGTGGAAGGGGGAAACCTTCCTCCTTACTGGGAAGTAAAGTAGCTAGAGCAGTGCAGGGTACCTCTCTTTTGGTGGAGTCTTAGATTTAGGGGAGGTGGGCATTACAGCATCCCCTGCTGGCCTCTGGCTGTCGTGTCAGTGAGGTTTCCCTTTATTTTCACTCTCCCCCAGGGTTGTAATGAATCCGTGTACGTGCAGGTCTCAGCTCTCATCTCAAGCTATTTTTCTTGCTGACAAATTTTGTAAGACATAACATGAATTCATTTGATCTTTAGTAAACCTAGGTAGAATCAATATGTTACATTTATGCTGATAACTCTAAAGACATTCCAGTTTTAGTTAAATCAACAAACTTATACTAGCTTTAATACCAATATTCTCCCAGATCACGGGAATCTGACATTCATTTGGATTGTTATTATATATCTGAAAATTTTATTTATATAAGTACTTAATTTTCTATAAGCCAATTAAATAGAGCCCTTTTACAAGTTAATTTTTGGCAATACCATCTGGAGGTAGAAAATACATAGTTAGACACACATGAAAAGACAGACAGATGCAAACAGAGGCCTCATTGTATCCATTCTAAAATTTTTTATTAAGATGTCATTGATATACACACCTATGAAGGTTGCACAAGAAAAACAATGTGGTTTTTACATTCACCCTTATTATCGAGTCCCCCATACCCCACTGCAGTCACTGCCCAACAGTGTAGGAAGATGCCACAGAGTCACTACTTGTCTTCTCTGTGCTACACTGTCTTCCCTGTGACCCACACATACCATGTGCACCAATCATGATACCCCATAATCCCCTTCTCCCTCCCTCCCCACCCGCCCTCCCCTCCATTCTAAAATTTTAGCCAAGAGATGAGAATTTGTATAAAAGACACTTAAGGCCTTTTTTAAAAAATTCACTTAAGTTTCAAATAACCTTTCTCCCTTTTCTTCTGATGAAAGTTTCCTCCCTAAAGTTGGTATTATAAATTGGTGACCTGGATAAGAATTCCTGAAGAGGACCAGGTAGAGCATTTACATTTCAAGGCACATGGACAAACCTTTGAGATAAATAGGGAAGGTTTGGGGATTGGTAAAAAGGATTGATGGACTTTGAATTGTTTCTGGAGCCACATCTCTGGTCCTATGAAAAACAGATTTGCAGAACAAGGACAGCTATTCTTAATTCCTCAAAGAATTGGGTTTCCACTTAAGGATATCAAAGGACTGACACCACCTATGTTGGTGTGTTTTTCTTTCTACTGGGTACATTTAGCTTAGAGGAGAAGGCCTTTAAAAAGTTCTTTTCAGGCTCTGAATATCAGCCTCCAACCTGGCCAACCACTGACCATAGAGCTACTGAGAAATTCTTTTAAATATCTTACCAGTTTTCAGCCAAGGCAAATAGCAAGTATTTCCGGCAGTACGAACAACCCCATGGACCCAAGAGGTATTCTCAAAGTGGGTGCAAAATGTATGATCTTCACAAGACCTAGAATCACATCCAAAGATCAATAACCAATGGCCTGGATTTGGAAAGGAAGGAACAATGTGATTATGGCTTTTAGATTGGCCTTGGACTGAAAAAATGAAGGTTACCTGAAAAGGATTGCCTGTGGCCTTGGGTGGTTTTATTTCAAAAGGTAACTCTTTAATTGTCTCCTCAGAGTGGAAAGGCAACTCAGATCACTAGAATGAGTGAGTATTCAAATAAAGGAGGATAGAGAGAATCAATAGGAGTTATGTCAGTCTTATAGTCTTTTGTTCTGGCCACCTCTGGTATCTTTACTTTTTCATTAGCCTTTTGCAGTAAATCTTTCAATGAGGCTATTTTGGAATTTTGAAACCTTTTGCATGCCAAAAGCTTCTTTTGAAGGCATCTGCATGCCAACTAAAATAGGTATTCCATTCTGTTTGTTTAGTTTGGAATAATTTCAAGTACACTCCTTAAATGAACGATCTGCTTGAAATGTTCCCCATAATGGCCTGCAACATCTCCGACACCAGATGAAATGGTGTATTTCTTCCCTACATGTATGTATAACAGCAACAACATTATACACAGCAGTAATAGTAGTATAACTTCATTTGGGTTCCTGGACCTGATGCCAGTGTGTGTAAGTATGTGGGAGGAGGTCTTCCTACACACACTTACACCAAGCAATTCTCTAATACCAGCAGGGGACTGGAGAGCTTAACAATTCTGATGCTATCTGCCCACTGAGAGCACCAGATTCCCAGGTTAAGGGCTCTGTCCTACAAGACTGCCTTCCACCCCCCACTCCAGACGCTGGTCACAAGCCCCAGGCAAGTCACCTGTGCTTCTGACCTACCGGCTACAGATTGGAGGTTCCCAGGACCTCCTCCTTAGGTTTGATTAATTTGCTAGAGTGGCTCACAGAACTCAAGAAAACACTTATGTTTACCAGTTGAATAAAGGATACAACCTAACAGCCAGATGAAGAGAGACATAGAGCAAGGTCCCAAATAAAGGAGTTTCTATCCTCGTGGAGCTTGGGGACTGGCTGGGTGGCAGGTGGACGCTCAAGCATGGGAGCTCTCTCCAACCAAGAAGTAGAAGTCAACCGGACCTAGCAGGCGAAGCAGAGCACGGAGCACAGAGCAGAGCTCTTCTCATAGGCTTTGTGAGGGATTCATCGCACAGTCATGATTGACTAAATTATTGGCCATTGGCTGATCCAGCCCCCATGGGCCGCCCTTGGCTGGGGGTCCAAAAGTGTCTCATTAACATGACAAAGCACCCATCTCACCTTTAAGACTTGGCAGCGGTGTCTTCAGGAACTGTGGATGAAGACCAAATACACCTGGGAAACATGACCAAATAGGTATTTCTTACAACTCATTATATCACATGGCCATTGTAATCTTAGGTTGTTTTTGGTAAGATTTTGCCATTTTTGTAGACATCTACAGTTTCTAGGACCCCAACTCTTAGGTATAAAAGAAACAGTTATCCTGGAAAGCGCCATGCTCAAATCTTTGGAATGTAAAAGTCCCACTTTATTATTAGGATTTTTAAAATCAGTTGTTAACTCCAGGAAAAACAAAAAGTCACACCAAGGAAGGAAATATAATCAGAAGATACTACATGGCTCAATGCTGAATGAGACTTACATTGGAAGACTGAGAGAAAGAATGTGTGTGCCTGGCACGGCAAAGTAAGAGGACTAAACCTCTTTCTTCTTGGAATCAATCAATCTAAATTTGGAAAATCAAACCATAGTGTTGTAGCATTTTATCCAGAAATAAGGAGATGAACATGGGAAGAAATGTTAGAAAAGTTGAGGTAGTTGCTTCTGGAGGGTGGGAATTGGGGGTAGTGACAGAGAAGGGAGAGGCGGGGACCTTTCTGACTGTGAACATGAAGAAGAAACACCACTGAATGGCCAGGATCCTAGCCTCTGGGTCAGTCACCTGGGCTTCAGTCCCAGCTCGCCACTCACAGCTCTGATCTTGGTTATTTAACCTTCTGAGCCTCATCTATACAATGAGGACAATAATAAAGTCTCCCTTCCAGGACGGTGTGAGGATTAAATAAGTTAGTTCACATCAAGTACTTAGACCCCTATGTGGCACACAGCAAGCACTCAGTAAATGATGGTTGTTCTTAACAAGAAAAAGTAAAGAGAGATGAAGTTGCTGTAGAAGAGAATACAGACCCCCCAAATCTGAAGTCCTTTAATTCTCCTTGGAGGTATGTGGGGGCCATCGTGGGAGGAATCCAGTAACTTCATGGCATCAGAAAAGGGAAAGACTAAGGGCCAGAGCCCTTCCTTCTGGCCTCCCGGCTCTGCTCCTTCCTGCCAGGCGGTCATCTCCTACATACGGAGGACACAGCTGCTGTGAAGGAGTCCCCATTCCTCGTGGATGTCTTCCTGACCCTGGGAACCCGCAGGACGACCTGCTGCATTGCTCTGGGATGGTGAGTGAGACCCTGAAGAGTAACCCCAAGTCCCTCATTTGACACCTGCTCCTGAGTCGTCACTCCCTGGTGTCCTCTGGCTTGAGACAGATGCAGGCACCAGATGTGGCTGAGCAATCTGAAAAGATGGGAACCTGTGGAGTCTGGAACCATGAGAATATCTGGTCATGGAATAGGTTCACATCCCATTGTGGTCCAAAAAGTTGGGAACATGCCTTCATTGAAGGAAAAGCAAACTGTGGGCCACCTCTGGGTAATAGATAGCTGGCTCTTATCTTCCAGGTTCTCTGTAGGTCTTTCCTCTACAGGCTGGCTTTAGATCTGCAGAAATTTGTGTTCAACATCTACTGGGTACAAATGCTGTTTGTAGCAGAGGATTTACCTGCAGAGCTGCCGGCAGCCCTGAGCATGGGCCCCCTTGGCTGCTGCATTGCCATCATCTCTCTGATGCTGGGAGCTGCCTGCGTGATCGCCATCACCATATTTCTTCCTTGAGGTAAGGTTTTCTTCTGGGTCTCTGAAATTCCCTTCTCTTGTGATGAACAGCATGGTCAGGTTTGGCGGTTCAGAGCACAGACTGAAGAACCAGATGACACTGTATTCAAGTGGTCCCCTACCTGTGATACTGGACAAATTCACCCACTCAGCTGGCCCTCACAACCATTGGGAATACTAAATAAGATGCCCTTATTTAGCGTTTACCATGTGCCAGGCACTGGGCTAGCACTTCACAGTATTCACTCATTCAATCCTCACAAAGACTCCATGACGTACTTTTATAACTGAAGCACAGAGAGGTTAAGTACTTGTCCAAAGTCACACAGCTAGTAGATGTTAACATTGGTTAAAACAATGTGTTGGCATCATGGGTGTTTTTGTTATATCAATCTTCATAGTTTTATATAGGTTTCAAATTATTTTTAAAAAATAATAAAAGATTATGTGTAAAAGTTCTTATCCTGGTGCCTGGCTCAAGGCAAACATTCAATAAATTTTAGTTATCATCATGCAGGTAAATTTATAAACATATAATTCAGCTGAGATCTAGTAGCAAGGGATATTAATTTGAGATAGTTGTAGGAATCACAGAACTCTAGAATCATGCATATGGGAGGCATGTAAAAGGCTGTCACATCTGTTTTTTAGACACTGTCCAAAGAGCAGTCACCTCCCCAACTCCCCAGGACAGGGCTATGCTTAGTATCCCTCACTCTCTCCTTCCTCTTCTGAAAATATCAACCATGTTTTGTCAGTTATACACAGCTATTCATTGAGTACTTGCCTACCCTAATGTGGATAAAGTGAAGGTCTCTGTGGCCAGGATTCTCACCTGGTTCTGGTTGGCTAGCTCAGTACACACATGTGAGCAATATGTTGTTATTGACTCTAAAGAGCTCCGCCCAGTGCTCTGGGCAACACAGTAGAATGGCTGCAAGGCTGCAGGAGAGCAGAGCAGAGGCTGGAGTGGTGGCAGCACCGAGGACAGAGACTGAGATGGCTGCAGGGTAGAGAGGTCCAGAGGCAGAGACTGGCTTGATGCATGCAGACTCGCTCTGAGTGGACAGGATTCTAGTGATTGACCTGCCTCCATGGGAATAAAGTGGGTATAACCCTTTCACCCCAAGAATGTTCCACTGTCATTTCTTTGGTCACATTGAATCCATAATGAACTTGTCAGGTTGGCATTGGCAAAACACCTAGGCACAGACCAGACCCCTGGCTCATGGAGTTGTGGGGAAGTTGGGGTTCCTATGGCCAGGATCCTCACTGAACTCAAACCACCTGATGATGTAACTGGCCTGTTGCTAGGCTACCACTTCCACACCTTTAGGCAATAAGCTATTATTGTGCTATATAGAGAGCTTGGCCCAGTGCTCTGTGCAGAGGCAGAGATGCTAGTGCCTGACCTACTGCCGGGAGAACAAGCCAGGTAATAAACCCTTTCACCCCAAAGAACGTTCTGCTGTCAATTTCTTTGGTTACATTGAATCCATAGCAAACTTGCCCGGGGCTGAAGCCCATTGGCAAGACAATTGGCGTAGTTGGCAGGATTCGTTGTTGACCAAGGAAAAAGACAAGCTGCCCTTATGGGAGGGGTGCTCCAGCGGGCTGCCCCTGTGAATGGGGAAACAGTGGATCATTCCCCAATGGGTATGTGGTCTGAGGTGGCTTGCCTCCTAGAGGACTGGGCCCCACCCCAGGACTGGAGGCAAGTGGAGGTGACACCTGAGGCAGTAGGGGTGGCCCTTGGTATAGTAAGCAGATCCTTTGAGAAGCAAAGTGCCTGTGAGGCAGTGGGGACTGTGGGTTGGCTGCTTCTCACAGTATTAAAAAAGTCTACAGAGGAGACCCAAGAAATGACAGCACAAGAACACGAGCTGCACACTTCTGTGGATTCCTTGAAGAAAGAGATGGCATTGATACAAAAGCACCAGCAGCAAGGTGCCATTGGAGATGAGACGGCAGGGCTGCCAGGTGCTCTGAAGGAGGAAGAGGCCATCAAGGAAAAAGACAAACTCCTGAGGGAAGCACAGGTGAAGGTGGTATGAGAACATAAGCTGCAAAGCATTGAACTGAAGGTAAGAGACCTTCTGAAGACTGAGGTAGCATTGCTGGGAGGCATAGTAGAAAAGGTAAAGGTTGTAGCAGAGGAGGCACTCAGGGGAGGGGAGAGAAAGGTGCCATCAGCCCCAGAAATGGAGGAGCTGGAGAAAGATGAAGGGGTGATGCCGGAGGCACTGGCGCCTCCTGTATTGAAAGCACACCCAGTGGTTGTAAAGAAAATAAAGACCCAGGAGATGAAAGTTCTCCAAGGAGAGGACAGCACCCTCCCAGGTCATGGAGCACTGTATGGTCCTCCCCTACACTCAGGCTGAGCTGGTGGATTTGGGCTCCCGGTTTAGGCAGAAGCCCCTGGAGTCAATATTAGCTTGGCTCCTGTGTCTGTGGGACTTAGGGGTGGATGGAATTGTTCTGTCGGGGTCAGAGATGGGAAAGCTTTCTTCCCTGACAGTGCAGACTGCCTTGAGGCAGTGATTACAAAATGCACATCAGACCCCAGGGAATCACTCCCTGCTTGACTGGCTTATGGCTGTACTTTGTGCTGTGTGGCCCAATCTGTGTGATCTACCATCCTCTGCTGTTAGATGGCCGACAGTACAACTGCCTGGGGGGCATAAAGAGATTGGAGAAACTCTACAGGAGCTGGAAAAGGTGGGTATTATAAAGCCCACCTGTAGTCCATTCAGTTCCCCAATGTGGCCAGTAAAAAAGCCAGATGGCTCCTGGCGTATGACTGTGGATTACAGAGAACTGAATAAGGTCATACCCTCTATGCATGCTGCTGTCCCCTCTATTGCAGCCTTGATGGATACTCTCAGCCATGAACTAGGAACATATCATTATGTGGTAGATCTTGCTAATGCCTTCTTTTCCGTTAACATTGAGCAGGAAAGTCAGGAACAGTTTGCCTTCACATGGGAAGGATGGCAATGGACTTTCACCATCCTCCCACAGGGATACCTCCACAGCCCCACCATCTGTCATGGACTTGTAGCCCAGAACTTGGCTACATGGGAGAAACTGCCAACAGTGTGGCTGTACCATTATATTGATGATGTCATACTCACGTCCGATTCTCTTTCAGGTCTAAAAGGTGCAGCACCTAGACTGCTGCAACATTTACAGGAGAAAGGATGGGCTGTGAACAGCACCAAGGTTCAGGGACCTGGTTTGTCTGTCAAATTCTTGGGGTCGTCTGGTCGGGTAAGACCAAAGTGATACCAGAAGCAGTTATAGATAAAGTCCATGCCTTTCCTACCTCCACAACTGTAGCATTGCTACAGGAATTTTGGGGTCTTCTAGGCTACTGGAGAGTATTTATCCCGCACTTGGCACAAATTCTGAAGCGCTTATACTGGTTGGTACGAACGGGCATCAGGTGGGACTGGGATGAGACATGTGCATCTGCCTTTACTACAGCAAAACGGGCAGTCAAGGCCGTGCAGGCCTTGAATGTGATAGATCCATCAAGGCCCTGTGAGCTGGACGTTCATGTCACTGAAGATGGTTATGGTTGGGGTCTCTGGCAGCGGCTTAAATGAATTCGCCAACCCGTTGGATTCTGGTCACAACTCTGGAAAGGGGCAGAGGTATGGTACACTTTGATAGAAAAACAACTGGCTGCCGTGTATCATGCCTTGCTGGCTACAGAACCCATCACTGGAATGGCCCTGATAAAGGTAATAACCACCTATCCCATCTTGGGGTGGGTACGAGACTGGACCCAAAAGCCAAGGAGTGGTGTGGCACAAACACCCACACTAGCCAAGTGGGGTGCTTACCTACAGCAGCGTGGTGCCCTTTCTAGTAGCCCCTTGAGTGAAGAACTCCAATGCTTGTTGGGGCTGGTGACATATACTAGTGAAAAGCAGGAAGAACTTGCTTTTGAACCATTAGCAACAGAGAGTCCCTATCGGGAGGGAAGAGCCCCTATACCCGAAGATTCATGGTACACAGATGGCTCCAGCCATGGGCAGCCCCCAAAATGGAGGGCCATAGCTTTCCATCTTAAGACTGAGACAATATGGATGGAAGATGTTGAGGCGGAGAACAGCCAATGGGCAGAGTTGCGGGCCGTGTGGCTTGTGATCAGCCAGGAGCCCTCCCTATAGTTTTCTGCACTGACAGCTGGGCTGTCTATCGGGGCTTGACCCTGTGGCCACCAACCTGGTACCATGCCAACTGGCTGGTTGGTCACTGACCCCTTTGCGGGCAGGAACTGTGGCAAGACTTATGGGCCTGTGGTCGGACTAAAATAATTACAGTATACCATGTGACAAGTCATTTGCCACTGGCATCCCCAGGAAATGATGAAGCAAATAAATTGGCCCAGATACGTTGGTTAGAAGGAAAGCCTGCCTCTGATGTAGCCCAATGGCTACATCAGCGTTTGCTGCATGCGGGGCAAAAGATAATGTGGGCTGTAGCCCGTCGGTGGGGCTTGCCTTTGACCTTCGAAGAAGTTAGTAGAGCCCGGCAGGAGTGTGTCGTGTGCTCCAAAAGGGACTTACACCGAGTTCCACAGCAACATGGGACAATAGCTAAGGGGCCTATACCCCTGGTCAGGTGGCAGATAGACTATATTGGGCCTCTACCTGTGTCAGAAGGATATTGGTATGCGATGACCTGTGTGGACACAGCTACTGGACTTCTGGTTGCTTTTCCTACCCATTGTGCAGACCAGCAGATGACCAAAAGAGGCCTGGAGCGTCTCTTTGCTGCCTATGGCCAACCACAGGTAATTGAGAGTGATCAGGGCACCCATTTTACTGGACATACACTGCAAGAATGGGTGTGACAGCTGGGAATCAAGTGGAAGTTTCATGTGCCATACAATCCTACTGCAGCAGGCATGTTAGAGAGGCACAATGGCTGGTTAAAATCCAGACTAAAGTCAGATACCAACAGTCTGCGGGGATGGTCAGTCCGCTTATGTACCGTGCTACGACATTTGAATGAGAGACCCTGAAAGGGAGCCCTGAGCCCGTAGACATGTTAACACATATGGCTGCCTCCCCTATACAACTGTAAGTGCAAACCAAGGAAGAATCACTGAAGCCGAGGTTTGGCCACCAGAATAACATCTTGCTGCCAGCACCAACTGCACTGAACCCCAGAGACTCCATTGAGTGGATGTGGCCTTGGACCTTTGGACACATGGACCAACGATGGCTGGCTCTCCTGGCACCTTGGGGACAAGGCCTGGAAGCTGGCCTCCTGTGTATTCCTGGAATAACAGCAGAGTGGCTGCCAAAGGTCACAGTAGTATATCCTGAACGGCCAGAAGGTAGGAGCATCTTACTGGGGAGTTTTGCTTTATCATTATGGCCAGTGCATGCACCTCCAGTAGCACTATATATAGACCCTCTGGTAATCCCCACGGGGAAAGGAGTAAAAGTATGGTGTACTAGACCTGGAAGGGACCCCCTTCCTGCTACAGTCCTATCACAGGACCACTCTCTTGCATGCATCCTACCTGATGGACAAGATTTGTCTGTGTTGGTGGCATTAAAACATGTGTCTTATTGCCCCTAAAGTCTTTGTGGATTGGGAACTTCCTCTGGCTTGAGGATTATTATAATTTTTGTTACCTGTATCTTAATTTTTTATTATCTCTAAGTTGTTGTTATCCTCTGTTGCCATTGTGGAATCTGGTTAGAGTGCTCCAGTTTTCTCGCACAGGGACCACGGCAGAAGATGGAAAGCGTGTAGATTGTAAGGCAAGAATCCTGGAGGGGTGGAGTGTGGGGAAGTTGGGGTTCCTATGGGCAGGACCCTCACTGAACTTAAACCACCTGATGATGTAACTGGCCTGTTGCTAGGCTACCGCTTCCACACCTTTAGGCAATAAGCTATTATTGTGCTTTATAGAGAGCCAGGCCCAGTGCTCTGTGCGGAGGCAGAGACGCTAGTGCTCGACCTACTGCCAGGAGAACAAGCCAGGTAATAAACCCTTTCACCCCAAAGAACGTTCTGCTGTCACTTTCTTTGGTCACATTGAATCCATAGTGAACTTGCCCAGGGCTGAAACCCATTGGCAAGACAGAGTGTAGAGGCCCTCTGGGGAACAGACAGTCACCCACCACTTCACTGTATCAGTTGCAGCTGTGATCAATGCCTCACAGATGTCCAGGGAGCCAAGGAATGTACGGTAGCCTCAGCCTACTGATCAAGGCCAAGAAGGCCTCTCTGCAAAAGTTGCATTGGAGCTGAGATCTGAGGGAGGAGGAGAAATAAGTAGGTGGATTGGGGGAGAAGAACACTCTTGAGGCAAGGGCAAAGACCTCTCTGAGTATGTGCAAAGGCCCTGAGGCCAGGAGGTGCTTGACACACTGAGATGTCAGAACAAGAGAATGTGTGTACATGTAATTAACTCCCATTTGTCTACCCACCACCCACATCTCTCAGACCTGAATGCCTTTCAGAGTTTACTTGGGAAAGGGAAACTGGCCAGCTGTTTCGTTTGTCTCTACCTATATACCATGGAGCTCTTCCCAACAGAAGTCAGGTAGGAAGATGGGTCAGAGTTTCCAGGACCAAGAGAGTGGCCTCTGTCCCACAGAGCTTGAAGCTAGGCCACTGGGGAAATTAGCCTCCATTTGGAAATTGCTTTGTGGTGTCACATCTCAAAGGAGCAGACTCCTGTTGCTATTTAATCATGATTTTGGTTATTATCATAAGCATTTGCATTCCCAGCTCTTGGCATAGTGACTAGAGCATGGCAGGAGCTCAAAAAAGGGGCTGATTTCTTTAGATTCAGGAAAATGTAAATAATCTGGGTGGTGGTAGGAATTAAGCAGTTAATGATGTCAAGTGCCTGGAACTGAGTAAGTGCCCAGCTGTTAGTTCTCACATAATTGTTATGGTTCCCAGTGAGCACCCTGCAGGGCCCCATCAGGGGTGAGCGCTCTCTTCCCTCATCATGCCCCCAGATGACCCCTTCCAAGGTCTGGCCCTTCACCAAGCTGCCTTACTTCTTTTTTTTTTTTTTTTTTTTGCTATCATTATTTTACAATTACATGTGCAATTTTATGGTTATTAAACTACCCACTTCATCAGGTCCCCCCCACCAACCCCATTTCAGTCACTGTCCATCAGCATAGTGAGATGCTATAGAATCACTACTTGTCTTCTCTGAGTTGTACAGCCCTCCCCGCACCCCCCCAACATTACATCCGCTAATCGTAATGCCCCTTTTTCCCCCATGTCCCTCCCTTCCCACCCATCTTCCCCAGTCCCTTTCCCTTTGGTAACTATTAGTCTGTTCTTGGGTTCTGTGAGTCTGCTGCTCCTTTTTTCTTTCAGTTTTTTTCTTTGCTCTTATGCTCCACATATGAGTGAAATCATTTGATACTTGTCTTTTTCCGCCTGGCTTATTTCACTGAGCATAATACCCTCTAGCTCCATCCATGTTGTTGCAAATGGTAGGATTTGTTTTCTTCTTATGGCTGAATAATATTCCATTGTGTATATGAACCACCTGTTCTTTATCCATTCATCTACTGATGGACACTTAGGCTGCTTCCATTTCTTGGCTATTGTAAATAGTGCTGCGATCAACATAGGGGTGCATATGTCTTTTTCAAACTGGGCTGCTGCAGTCTTAGGGTAAATTCCTAGGAGTGGGATTCCTGGGTCAAATGGTATTTCTATTTTGAGTTTTTTGAGGAACCTCCATACTGCTTTTCACAATGGCTGAACTAATTGGCATTCCCACCAGCAGTGTAGGAGGGTTCCCTTTTCTCCACATCCTCGCCAACATTTGTTGTTGTTTGTGTTTTGGATGTTGGCCATCCTAACTGGTGTGAGGTGATATCTCATTGTGGTTTTAATCTGCATTTCTCTAATGATTAGTGATGTGGATCTTTTCATGTGCCTGTTGGCCATCTGAATTTCTTCTTTGGAGAAGTCTCTATTCATGTCCTCTGCCCATTTCTTAATTGGATTATTTACTTTTTGTCTGTTGAGATGCATGAGTTCTTTATATATTTTGGATGTCAACCCCTTATCGGATATGTCATTTATGAATATATTCTCCCATACTGTATGATGTCTTTTTGTTCTACTGATGGTGTCCTTTGCTGTACAGAAGCTTTTCAGCTTGATATAGTCCCACTTGTTCATTTTGCTTTTGTTTCCCTTGCCCGGGGAGATATGTTCATGAAGAAGTTGCTCATGTTTATGTCCAAGAGATTTTTGCCTATGTTTTTTTCTAAGAGTTTTATGGTTTCATGACTTACATTCAGGTCTTTGATCCATTTGAGTTTACTTTTGTGTATGGGGTTAGACAGTAGTCCAGTTTCATTCTCTTACATGTAGCTGTCCAGTTTTTCCAACACCAGCTGCTGAAGAGGCTGTCATCTCCCCATTGTATATCCAAGGCACTTTTATCAAATATTAATTGACTGTGTATGTTTGGGTTAACGTTTGGATTTTCTATTCTGTTCCACTGGTCTGTGGGTCTGTTTTTGTGCCAATACCAAATTGTCTTGATTACTGTGGCTTTGTAGTAGAGCTTGAAGTCAGGGAGTGTAATTCCCCCTGTTTTATTCCTCCTTCTCAGGATTGCTTTGGCTATTCGGGGTCTTTTGTAGTTCCATATGAATTTTAGAATTATTTGTTCCAGTTCATTGAAGAAAGCTGTTGGCATTTTGATAGGGATTGCATTGAATCTGTAGATTGCTTTAGATAGTATAGCCATTTTGACAATATTTATTCTTCCTAGCCAAGAGCATGGGATGAATTTCCATTTGTTAGTGTCCTTTTTAATTTCTCTTAGGAGTGTCTTGTAGTTTTCAGGGTATAGGTCTTTCACTTCCTTCATTAGGTTTATTCCTAGGTATTTTTTTTATGCAATTGTGAATGGAATTGTTTTCCTGATTTCTCTTTCTGTTAGCTCATCGTTAGTGTATAGGAAAGCAACAAATTTCTGTGTATTAATTTTGTATCCTGCAACTTTGCTGAATTGAGATATTAGTTCTAGTAGTTTTGGAGTGGAGTCTTTAGGGTTTTTTATGTACAGTATCATGTCATCTACAAATAGTGACAATTTGACTTCTTCTTTACCCTTCTGGATGCCTTGTATTTCTTTGTTTTGTCTGATTGCCATCAAGCTGCCTTACTTCTAAATGCACCAGCCCTGCAACTTAAAGCCTGCTTCACTCTTTCTGTCACCAAGAACCACCAGGCCTGTTGTAGGTCCTGGGTACAGCAGGGCATGCAGGGCCCTAACCCTCCCTCTGCTCTCTCCCCCAACAAGCAGATGGGAATGAGCGCTGGGATCTTCAGCACACGCCCAGGCTCTGTGCTCTCACCCCTGGTCTGCATCACGGGCAGCCACTATCCAGGACTGCTGGCTTTGATATTCAGCTTGGCCCTCATCCTGGAGGCGTGGCAGGCTTCTTCCTGACAGAAGCCAACAAACTGCCATTGTTAGACAACATCCAGGAGACAGAGAAAAGCTCGGACCCTCCCCACAGCATTTCTGAAACTTCCTGTGGCCTGTGGGGACGAAGCAGCTGAAAGTGGCCTGATGAGGTTATTTCTTCCCTGGCAGGAATGGGGGCTGATGGAGAACCCCTGGCCCATGTTAGGACTCTGGGGCAGTCCCCCTGTGTCTGACCCTCCACCTGTAAAGATGATAATGGCTTAAGTTTATTAAACTTTGTGGTGACCACCCGGGACCCTGCCAAAGAAAGCGTTTGGAGGTAAATAATGCAGGCAACTGTACACAAGTCTGCCAAATTCTCTCTTTACCCAACACTTCATCCCTGTGTACATGGAGGGACCCTGTCACATGGTTCAAGTCCCTTGTCTCACCTAACCTATGGCTACAAATCACCGTGGAAATAACCAAGTCAGGTCAAAAGGCCCATCTGTTATTCCAGATGAATGTCAGCCATTGTGGATAAAGTGAAGGTTCCTATGGCCAGGATCCTCACCTGAACCTAAACTGCTTGATGATGTAACTGGCCTGCTGCTAGGCTACTGTTTCCACATCAATGGGCAATAAGCTATTATTGACTGAATCACTGTATAAAGAGCTCTGCCCAGTGCTCTGGGTAGAGGCAGAGATGAAGAAGGATTACAGACCTGCAGACTGTTGGATACAGACAAAATTCTAGTGCTCGACCCATTGCAGGGAGAACAAGCTGGGTAATAAACCCCGTCACCCCAGGAATGTTTCATTGTCATTCCCCTAGTCTCACTGAATCCATAGTGAACTTGCCCCGGGCTGAAATCCATTGGCAAAACAGTCATGGTTTTTATTTTAGAAGTCATGGTCATTGTGAATAAAGTGAGGGTTCCTGTGGCCAGGATTCTCAGCTGGCCCTGGTTGGCTAGCTCACTACACACGTGTGGACAATGCTTCGTTACTGACTCTATATAAAGAGCCCCGCCCAGTGCTCTGTGCCACACAGTGGTACGGCTACAGGAGAGCAGAGCAGAGGATCAAGTGGAGACAGAGCCAAGGACGGAGGCCCAGAGGACAGCTGTGCAGGTAGAGGGGCCCAGAGGCAGAGACTGGCTGGCTGCATGCAGACTCGCTCCGAGTGAACAGGATTTTAGTGATTGACCTGCCACCATGGAAATAAAAGTTGGGTATAACCCTTTCACCCCAAGAACGTTCTACTGTCATTTCTATGGTCACACTGAATCAATAGTGAACTTGTCCTGGGCTGAAACCCCTGGAAAGACAGTCGTTAATTGATCCCCTGAACGCTTCTTTGTGGTCGGGTTCCTTGGCTGCAGCTGGGCTAATCACTGCTGGGCTCAGGTGTGCCTACAGGTCAGTGGGGCTCTGCTCCAGCTGGGCTGCGCTGGGGCACCTCCTGGGGGCAGCTCTGCCTCCTCATCTCTCCTTCTGGGACCTGCAGGCCCCTCCTTCTCATGACAATGGCAGAGGCCCACCAGCACCCCAGCCACCAAGTGTTCACCCTTTAACCACTTGTTTTCCTGTGCCTCTCCTTGCCCAGGGCGAAGAGAGCTCAGGACAAGGAAAGAAACATCAGTGAAAATACCACGAAGAATGGACTGGTCTCATTTCTCCCAGAAACGACAGGCGTAGAGTCCTCAGTGTGACATCTCTGGAACCCACACCTATATTCCGGGTGACCCCAGCCTCCCTCCACAGCTTTCTCACAGTCTGAAATGGGGTGGGCCTTGCCCAGGAACTATCATGGCACCTGACTTAACTTCTAACGGAAAAAGCAACAATAGTGCTCTGATACAGAGCCATTGGAAGGTGAACGAATCACTGGGCTTCTAAACCAAGTGGAAAAAGACATGCATTGGACAATCAGACATTTGAATATGTAGAATGAGTTTAAAATACTAAGGAGTCTGTTTGACAGTGGCATTGGGTTATAATAGCCAATGTTCTTTTTTGTTGTTGGGTTTTAAAGATGTAAGTTGAAACATTGGGAATTTTCTTTAAAATACTAAAACAATGCAGAGTACCAGGCTGGAGCAGGGATTTCACTGTACTTTCTACTTTTGAATGTTTTTAAATGTTCATGATAGACATGTTCTTAAAGTCCAGTGGCTTTTTTCTGTGGTTAATCTAAAAGAACACCTTGACAGTTAAAAACATCCTGGCTGTTCCCTCGTGCCTCGTCTCCTCTGCAGTGGCCCTTGTCAGACCATGTGACCTCTGCTTCAACTGCTACTGGCCGCAGGACGAGGCCACGTGCTGCCCCTCTCAGCCCGTCTGACTGGAGACCTCCGGCGGGCGCTCCGGTGCAGCCCAGGGCCCGCCACACCCCCCGCCCAGATCATAGGTTGATGCCAAGGCTGCGAAGGGCCAAGAACAGAGCAGTTCCCAGTGGTGAGTGGCGGACGGGCCGCAGGTGTACCCAGGATGCCGACCGGAACGCTGCTGGTATAGCTCCTCAGTCTGGCAGCTGTCATTTTGATGTGTAAGGACATATGCCTAGACCACGACCAGAGCCCTCTGCGTGACTACTGCAGGCAGACCCAACTCCTGAATTTCCAGTAAATCAATTTGCCGTCTCCAACGTTCTCTGACTTCTGTGGATGTGTAAAATGTTACTATTTTTTCCATTTTTTCTGACATATCAGCTATATAGCATTATTGACGTGTTCATGATTTTGTTACTATGTGATATTCGACGTTAAATAGAATATAATAAATTCTGTTAAGTTTCTCAGTTGCTTATTCATGTTGTCATTTATTATTACTTATCAGCTTTAGATATTGACAATTAGAGAATATCCGATTCTTGTTTGAATCAGTGAATTGTTTTTAGAAATAAAAATCCCTTTTTGAAAACATAATCAAACTTATAGTAAATTAAAGTGGACTATAACCTTGACTGCTTCAGAAAATCGAAGTTTAAAATATTTTGATCAAAACTAGATTCAAAAATGATAATTATATGATATTCATATGAGTTTTTCAGAATTTTATACTAAATTTAATTACCTATTTGGCTTGTTCAATGCTTTAGGAAAATCTTCATGATGTTCAATAAATTTTAAGAAATGTAGATAACTAAAAACCATACTGCAGTTTTAATTTTCTGAAGCTATAAAAGTATAGTAAGTCTAGTGAAGACCTAATACACATCCTCATTAATGTTTTCCAAAAAGTAGGATAGGAGGGAATACTCCCAAACTCACTCTACAAGGGCAACATCACTCTAATACCAAAACCGGGCAAAGACACCACAAAAAAAGAAAATTACAGACCAATATCCCTGATGAACATAGATGCAAAAATACTCAACAAAATATTAGCAAACTGAATTCAAAAATACATCAAAAAGATCATCCATCATGATCAAGTGGGATTCAAGGATGCATCCCAGGGATGCAAGGATGGTACAACATTCGAAAATCCAACAACGTCACCCAGCACATCAACAAAAAGGACAAAAACCGCATGATCATCTCCATAGATGCTGAAAAAGCATTCGACAAAATTCAGCGTCCATACATGATAAAAACTCTCAACAAAATGAATAAAGAGGGCAAGTACCTCAACATAATAAAGGCCAATAAAACCCACAGCCAACATTATACATAACAGTGAGAAGCTGAAAGCTTTTCCTTTAAGATCGGGAACAAGACAAGGATGCCCACTCTCCCCACTTTCATTCAACATAGTTCTAGAGGTCCTAGCCACGGCAATCAGACAACACAAGGAAATAAAAGGCATCCATATTGGCAAGGAAGAAGTCAAACTGTTCCTGTTTGCAGATGACATGATGTACATAAAAAACCCTAAAGAATCCACTCCAAAACTACTAGATCTAATATCTGAATTCAGTAATGTTGCGGGATACAAAATTAATACACAGAAATCTGTTGCATATCTATAGACCAGCGGTGAACTATCAGAAAGAGAAATCAGGAAAACAATTCCATTCACAATTGCATCCAAAAGAATAAAATACCTAGGAATAAACCTAACCAAGGAAGTGAAAGACTTATACTCTGAAAACGACAAGACACTCATGAGAGAAATTAAAGAAGATACCAATAAATGGAAACACGTCCCATGCTCATGGATAGGAAGAATTAATATTGTCAAAATGGCCATCCTGCCTAAAGCAATCTACAGATTCAATGCAATCCCTATCAAAATACCAACAGCATTCTTCAATGAACTAGAGCAAATAGTTCTAAAATTCATATGGAACCACAAAAGACCCGAATAGCCAAAGCAATCCTGAGAAGGAAGAATAAAGCAGGGGGAATTACGCTCCCTGACTTCAAGCTCTACTACAAAGCCACAGTAATCAAGACAATTTGATACTGGCACAAGAACAGACCCATAGACCAATGGAATAGACTAGACAGCCCAGATATAAACCCAAGCATATATTGTCAATTAATATATGATAAAGGAGCCATGGATATACAATGGGGAAATGACAGCCTCTTCAACAGCTGGTGTTGGCACAACTGGACAGCTACATGTATTAGCTTCTGTTAGACCCAGGAGGGGAAGCTGAGAGAGCAAATCTGATGAGGCTCCCTGCACTGTCCTCCTGATCCAAAAATACGGTTATACAGGGTGCCAATGGGAAGGGAGTCCCCGTAACCACAGCGTTCGCCGTGACCTGAATAACAGGCATGTTCGGCAGGTGAACATCACGGTCACCGTAAAGCCAATCCACGTGACTACATACGAAGTCCATCAGCTGCCTCCTCTGGGGAGTTCCACTTGGCCTTGATGGGGGAGTTGGGCAAGCCCCCTTCTCAGGATAAACAGACCTCGCGGTGGCTTTTATCCAGTCCACCAGGCTGGCTGTTCCCTTGGGAAGAGCCTCCTGTGTGTCTGGATCACATTCAGCCACCTTTGATTGTCCTATAGTGAACTCTGGGTCCTGTGTCAGCCCAACCTGCCCTTCCACTCAGCAGCTTTCAAAACCAAAGACACAGCCCTAATGGGCAACTCTCACAGTCCGCTTCAGTAACAGCTCCCCAGGAAGCTGGAGGTAGCAATCCACAGCATGGAGCAGCTCCTTCCCACTACAGCGTCTGGTTTCACTGGTTTTGTGGTTTCACCCCCTCCTCCATGCCGACTCCCTCCCTGGCTGGGGACTGGTCATCTTAGAGGTTCTTTCCGCCGTCCCTGCATCATCTGTCCCTTTCCAGGCTGCTTTGAGGTAAGGGGCCTGAGCTCAGACCCACTGGATCTGAGCTGGTCTAGCAGTAAAGTCTGACCCAGGACTTTCTTTTATTTCCATTTTAGCTATTGCAGAGAACAATAACCAGGGAATGGTATGCTTGGCCTGCTTCTTATTAGTTTGTATTTAATTATACATCCAGGGAGCCAACTCCTGGGGAGTCGGGTCTCCTACCATTTCTAAATTCCACGAGTAACTTCTTCCATTAGTTACTGACTGAAGCGCAGCTGCTGCTCCACCCCTTGGTGACTAGGTAGCCATCAGGAGATGGAAGGTTCCTCACCACCACCACCACCAACACCCTTCCCCACCCCTTGTATCCTTTCTCTTCAAACACTGTATTTCAGTGAGCTACGGCTGTCCCAGCAAATCCCACTTCACTGACACCAACTCTGTTAGGGTTTCTGGACCCAGTTCCAAAGTGGGGCTCCCTGAACACAACACCAAAAATTCTTGGACACCAATAGGATGTCCAGAAATTCAACTCAATTCTGACACTATCTGCCTAGAGACACATCAGATTCCAGATTCCTACAAGACCCTCCACAGGCCAGCCGCAGGTCCCAGCCCATTATCTATGCTTCTGACCGACTGGCTACAGACTGGAGCTTCCAACGACCTCTGCCCGTAGGTCTGCTTCATTTGCTAGAGCGGCTCACAGAACTCAGGAAAACACTTAATTTACCAGTTTAATAAAGAACAAGATAAAGGATACAAATCAACAGCCAGATGAAGAGATACACAGGGTGAGGTTTCGAACAAAGGTGTTTCTGTCCTCATGGTGCCTGAGGCCTGGTTCAGTGGCACAAGGAAGCATTCTGATTCCCCAGGCACAGAAGCTCTCTTAAAAACACCCACATCACCATTCCCTTGGATTGTTGTGGTGGCCTCATTACATAGTCATGATTGACTAAGTCATTGCCTGTTTCAACCTCCAGTCCCTCCTGCCTCCCCAAGGTCAGGGGGTGGGACCCTTTAGTCTATGGTTGGCCTTCCTGGCAACCAGCCCCCCCACCTTGGCTGGCTTCCAGAAGTCATGTTCATTAATTAACCAGACACCCACTTCACCTTTATGGCCGGAAGTGTCTTCAGGAACTGTGTGTGAAGACCACATATGCCTGGGAAAGATATTTTGGTCATCTGAATGAGCATGTTTTTATAAGTTATTATACTGAAAAAAGCTTCATCATTGTTTTGAAATACTGATATAAAAAGTCTGATCACCGTCAAAATCCGTTAATGTCCTAAGAAATCTCAACATTACAGTTATTAATAACAGAAGATGCAGAGTTACCGGATTTAAAAAATAATGTTGCTGCAGGAAGCAGTTTAAAGTGGTAGGATTATCCACATTCTGATTCATGGCAGGAAAGGACCAGCCTTCAAGAAAAAAAAGATGTGGCCTCTGCCATCCACTACCAGCTACTGGGACAAATGAAGCTTTGCATTGATGGTGACTATCAAGAATTTGATGAATTCTAGAATTCAGAAGAATCGTCACTAAAAGCAAGAATCAGCCACAGCCAGCTCAAGCCTGAAACTTGATGTGAAAAGGTTATGTTCTGAAGCAAACTCAACTTTCTTATCAAAATGTTTCAGAAGACTTTAGAGACAGAAAGTCACAAAATAAAAGAAGATTCACTCTGTCCATTCATCTCCCCAAAGGCTAGTACTATTAATGGTTCCTTGTGATTTTCCAGCCAAAAGTTTTAAATACGTGACAAGTGCAGATCTGCGTTTTAGAAAAATCTCTGGCAGCAGTGGGGAGGGTCAGATGTGTCAGGGTTACAAGGGGATGAATGCACGGCCCACCCTCCACTTCACCAACCTCTGCCCTGGAAGCCCCCCCACCCACTTATTCTTCAGGCCCCTGGTAAGTGTCACTCACTCCACGAAGCCCCCAGCCAAGAGTCCCTCCGGACTAGGGTGCAGCTGTTAGAACAGAACCACAGCCCCTCACACATCTCATCACCTCATTGTTCCTTCTCGCTCAGCATCTGCCCTTTCTGCTAGACTGTAACCCCCCTGAGGTCAAGGACCACGACTGTCTTGTTCTCCCCAGAGCCAAGCTTGGTGCTTCATACAAAACAGTCTCTCCATAACTATTTACTGAATGAAGAGGTTCATGATAGTTTTGGAAAGCTCAGATAATGCAGAAAAGTCTAGAGAAGAAAATAGAAATCACCTGTGATCTCATTCCCTAAAGATGCTGACTGTTCCTATTTTGTATACATCCTCCCAGGCACCATGTCTATCCAGGTGTCAATTAGAAAGACCCTCACATGTGGGACAACAGAGCCAGGCAAAGACAGGAAAGATGCTCAGATCCTACTGGGTGTCCTTTCCACATCTGTAAGGATTGTGGTCCTGCCAGGTGGGAAAAACGGGAAGGCAGTTCAAAATGAACAAGCAATGGATGGATGAAATGGAGCAACTGCGTGGTTCTGTGGATGGATGGTTATGATGGCTGCACACCAGTGTGAATGTACTTTACACCACTGAACTGTACACTTAGTGGTTAAAATGGTTAGTTTTGTATTTTTTCACCATTTTAAAAATAAACAATTAAAAGCAAACCAAAGAAGCTAAAAGACAAACTAGTTTTTTAAATTGGTAGCTTTATGTGGTTGTTTTTAATAAAGACTTTACTGAGATACAATTCACATACCATAATATTTATCTTTCAAAGTTTCAAATTCTGTGGTTTTTAGTATACTCACAGAGTTGTGCAAACATCACCACCAGCTAATTCTAAAACATCTCCATTACCCCAAAAAAGAAACTCAGTACCATTAGTAGTCCCTCCCCACTCCCCTCCCCACAGTACCTGGCGGTCACTGATCTGCTTTCTGCCTCGATAGATTTGCCTATTTTGTACATTTCATATAAATGGAATCATATGATCTGTGGTCTTTTATGCCTACTTTCTTTCACTTATTTCACATAACACTCTCAAGGGTAGTAGCATGCGTCAGAGCTTCATTCCTTTTTATGTCCAAGTAATACTCCATTGTATGGACAGGCCACACTCAGTTCATCCCTTCACCAACTAATGGTCACTTGAATTGTTTCCACTTTGGGGCTGTTGTGAATAGTGCTGCTATTTGTTTGATTGCCTGTTTTCAATTCCCTTGGTGATAAACCTAGGAGAGGAATTGCTGGGTCATGCAGTGACTTTTTGAAGAACCAACAGATTGTTTTCCACAGCAGCTGCACCATTTTACATTCCCACCAGCAAAGCAGTGTGTGACTGTTCCAATTTCTCCACATCCTTGCCAATACTTGTTATTTTCCTTTTTTTTTAAGTATAGTCATCTTGGTGGGTGTAAAGTGGATCTTGTGGTTTTGACTTACATTTCCCTCATGACTAATCCATTGAGCATCTGTGGCAAACCTTTCATTCATTTTGATTGAAATGTTCTGAAAAAGTTGATTTTAACGTCTTTTGCAAGTGTTCACACTGTTCTGATTGGGGAAGAAGATTTTTGGAGGTCCTTTTCCACCATTCCAGAAGTGCCCCTGTGTTTGCTGACTCCCTGGTGAATGACCTCGATGACGTTACCGTCACATCACGTTCCAGGGCTGCTTCTACAACAGAGAGTCTTACAGCACCATCAGAAAAGGACTAAATAAGCTTCAGGTCTCATCAGCTCATAGATTCTATAATTCTTACATCTCAGTAATGTTCCACATCCTGTCTCCACATTGATACAAGCTTCTGGAAGCAGGAATGGTGGGACACTTTACAGCCCCTCCTCTCGTTCCAGCACCATGCTTTGCCTGCACGAGAATACTTAGAACCACTTTTTGACATTATCTGGGTATTTGCAAATATTTCAAAGTTGTTTGGGGTTATGGCTATGGAATTGTATAAAATTTCTGGACATGAGAGACTCCATTTTGAAGCTTTTTCCCTTAAGGAATCCTTGAAGTGGGCGGACCAGAATCATTGTTTTACAAGCAGTTGCTCATAAAATCCAACCAAACAATTGGTATTTGGACCACAAAACTGTTGATATGAACTTTATGGTGACAGAATGGTTAATGAATGCATACCAAGAATAATTTTGTTTGATAGCACTGATACACTGGATCAAAGGGCGCCTGGAAGTGGCTCAACTGGTTAGCACCAAATTAACAGGATTTTTTTCTCTTCTCCTCTTTATCTAAATCATGTAATTACCCCCCATCTTCTTTCTCATCAAAACGCCTTGCTTTCCACACGAGCAGGATATTTTCCTGGATACTCTGAAATCTGTGCTCCCCAGATTGCAATCCTGAGACCCCAAGTAAAAGGCCTTTGTTCTGTTTCAGTTTTGCCTCCTTTTCTTGGTTGTTGCTGTGTTCCGAATCTAGTCTCTAGATTTTGTCTCTGCTGCCCTGTGTAGTTGCTATGGGTCACATGTGGTACTGAGATTAATTTAAATTAAATGCAATTTAAAATTTAGTTCCCTCGTAGCCACATTGCAAGAGCTCAGTAGCCACAGGTGACCAGCAGCCCAGACCTGGACACTTCCACCACTGCCCCGCTCTGGGTACTTCCTCTCTGCTACTTTCGAGCCCTCAATCATTACGGTTCACAGGCTCAAGTCCAATTGTGGGAGAGGCTCTGGGCATCCAGTCTCCTTCATTTGCGAGAAGCACCTCTCCTAATGAGTCCTGATTACTTTTAATGATAAGGTAATGCAGACTTTACATATGATTTTCCTGGGTGATTTCCCACTACTTCTAAATGGAAGTTTCCAGAGTGGTTCTGTGCAAGAGAAGATGACTCTGCAAAAAAGAAAAAGAAAAAAAAAGGTTGAATAATGTTCCCATTGTTCTCTCTTCAGGGTAACTTTTCTTGGCTCCCAGGACCAAAGGGCCACTCTTCTCTTTAACACTCACTCAAGGGCAACCCAAGGTCAGTTGTCATATAATCCAAGCCCCCAGCCAGCCCTACCTGGAGAGAAAACCCAGCCAGTTCTTCTGGTTCCCCAGCCAGAGCCGTTGCTAGCACACCCCTCACAGGCCAGCACTCCCTCAGAGGGACTTTGTGAGGGTGTTAACACAGGCCCACTGAGCAGCAACGGAGCAGCTGAGAAGCCCAAGTCAGCAGAAGGGCAGCCAACCCAGGGCCGGCTTCAAGCAAGAGACCCCCTGGCATTAGCTGGAAATGACTGAACACAGCCAGCTTTGTGGGTGTGCCGCCTGACCCCACGATCGTCAGGACCCCACATTCAGGTTAATGCTCTGCTGCCGCCCTCTTGAAATTCTTAATCATTTTTTAACAAGGAGCCCTGCACTTCACTTTGTGCTGGGCCCCTCAATGATGTAGCTGGTCCTGTTTGCCTAAAGGCAGGCCTTTTCCATGGAAGAAATCTGTGAGCAAGAGACAGCACAGGCAAAGAGAAGGGACATGGAGAAAAACCAAGGGGCAAGAGTGAAGAGCTGGACACCAGCCACAGAGAGCCACATGTGGCTCCAGTGAGCTGCAGCACCTCAGGGCCCCAGAATTAAGGCATTTAAGGATTTGTTAAAAAGGAAACCACGGGCCCAAAATGGATTCATTTCTGCTAGGCCAAGTCACCAAATGCGGCTTAATACCTAGCCTAACTGCAGTTTCAGCTTCCCTCAGGAATGTGGTCAGCCAGGAGTTCTCCAGTCAGCCCCAACAAGGTCATCCGTCTCAAGAGCCCTCTCCATTCTCCAAAAAGAAGATGAAGTCATGTGCACAGTAAGACCTCCTGATCTTTCCCCTAAGGGAAGGTGACCGTGCCTGAAACAATCCTTTTTCTTCTGCTAGTAACTTCTTGTCCTTCCCTCCTTCCTATAAAAACCTTCCCTTTTGCGCAACCAGTCAGACACCTCTCTACTTGCAAGCTGGAATGCTGCCTGATTCATGAGTCGCTTAATAAAGCTGATTAGGTCTTCAAATCTACTCAGCTTAATGTTTTTTAACAGAGTAAATGCTTGCCTATAGCAGAAGTATGACTGTTCACATGTTTATAACAAAGGTTTCTGTGTATTAATTTTGCTTTACCATATGTTGACAGTTTATCATTTTCCCAAACTTTTGCCTAACTTTATGTAAAAGGGTAAAAACTGAACTGACAGGTTCCTTAATGTCTGTGTGAAGCAAAAATGTCAGTGTTTGAAAGTAAATTCTGTTAAAAAAACAACCCAGTGAAAACGAGTTACCTTGGGTGGCCTTTCAGCAAGTGTTTGCTAAGAGTAAAAGCAGAGTTCATCTGCATGTTCACAGGATCCTTGGAGACCCAGCTCAACTCCCACAAAGTCACCTGTAGGGCAAAATAAATAGCCATAACTGGGGCCCAGCTCTCTCCAGCCCTGGTTCTAGAAGGATAGTTAACATCACATCCTAAGGAAGACTGTCTAAATGGTGAGATTCATCCACCTTGAGAACAGGGCCTAGAAACTGAGGGGAAGAACAATCAATGTCATTTCCATCTTCTCCCTTTCATACACAATACTCCCCAGATACACTGGTCCCCTTTGCTTCCTAAAATTTCTACAGTGGAATGTTTGATTCAATTTAAACATGCAAGTGGGCTGACCATAAATCCAGGGCCACCTAGCCCATACACCACCCTTGAGTGGACTTGGCAAAGCTGCCATCTCCAGGCAGATGCAGCAACCTGGGCACCCAGATGGTGCATGAAGAGTCTTTCTGCAAATTAGAAAGAGTCCCATCCCTACCCCACCCCAGGGAGAAACAGCTTCACAGGATGAACAGCTTGGTTAGCAAAACATGGGCTTGATTTCAGGACCCCATCCCTAGGCATTTGGCCGGGCACCTTTGCTCAGTGAACAACCTACACAACTGCATTCAAAGGTTCCACTTAATTACTAAACATTAAGCTGTTCTACAGTAAGAGGAAAGCAATTCCCTTGGCCTAAGTCTTATCATATGCAATTTACTGATAATTCTTAAAACCTTACAGTAATAACCACTTTTTTTTTTAAAAGAAGAGGCTAGTTAACTCAAGTGAATCCCAAGAAATGTTCAGGTTATATAAAAGTGAAAAAATTTATACAAAATTCAGAAAGGTATTTGGATAGATGGTATGGTCTCCAGAGTCCACTGGAGATGATTTCAGATTCTGGCTGCATGACCTTGGATAAGACATTTAGCCTCAGTTTCCAGATTTGAAAAATGGAGACAATAACGTGTACCTCACAGGGCTATCCTGAAGATTAAAGGAGGTAACATTTATTCATACGTTCATCATTCAGCTGATACTTACTGAGCACTTCTTACATGCCAGGCACTGAAACACAACTGTGAATGTATAGATAGGGTCCCTACAGTCTAGTGTGACATCAAAAATAATATAAAAACTTCCATTAGAATAAGAGTTATGAGAAGGTATGATGGAGGGTGATTGACCTGGTCAGGGTGGGTCAGGTAGGTGGGTCAGTGATCGTTTCTCCTTGGCCTATGATTTGAAGAAAAGAGTGGGAGCTACCAGGTGATGAGAGTGGTGAAAAGACACCCAAGCAGAAGGAAGGGCATGTGCAAGGGTCCAGTGGCAGGAAAGTTTGGCTCATTCATGGAAGCAAGGTAACCAGGGCTGGAGCAAAGAAATCAAGGGGAAGATCAATTCCAGAGAAAACTGGAGGGAGCTAGCTGGGGCCAGGCGGACAGTCTTGAGGCCTTGATAAGGATGTGGCTCTTCACCCTGTGAGCAACTGGAAGTAAAAGATGGGTCTTATGCAAATGGAGGGTTATGCTGCTTTTTGAAAAGATTGTTCTGGCTATGGAGTAGAAAACAGATTGGAAGAGAGCCAGAGTGGTGTGGGAACCAACTGGGAGGTCACTGCAGCCATCAGGTGAGATAGGATGGTAGCCTAAACTAGGATGGCAGTGATGGAAAGAGGAAAAGGGGTTTCACTGGGGAGAGAAGAGGGAAATAAACAGGATAGGTAATGTAGCAGGAGTGGAGAAGAGCTTCATCCAGGTGACTCCTAGCCTTCTGATGTGCGGGCCTCGATGGATATTGGTGTTGTCACTGGGACAGGCAATGCCAGAAGAGGACCAGGTTGTAGGGAAGACCCTAATTTTGTTTAAGGAAGAGTGAATTTAAGACACTGCCTCTCCAGGAGAGGCACTGAGAACATAGTTGTGTCGCATCTGGGGCCTCAAAGGAAAGGTCTGGGCTAGAGATAAAAATCCACACGCCATTGTGTAGAGGGGCCCCTAAAGCCATAGTCGTTGATGAGGCCGCCTCACCATCACTTGGCTCATTTGCAGACTTAAAATAATTGTATAACTCCTTGCGTATTCTTGTTCTGTAATCAAATCACCAAATAAATTTTTTAAACTTTTTCTTCTGTTCATGAAGATTTTATATCTCTGAAAGACGGCAAGAAGTCATCCAGCAATGGAGGACAGGATTTCGAGGGAAGCTCCCACCTAGAGAAATCTCTGGAAACTTGAATGTATTTGTGATCTATTGCTGTGTAACAAATTATTAAATTTCACAGCTTAAAACAACAAATGTATGGTCAAGGTTTCTGTGGGTCAGGATTTCAGGAGTAGCTTAGTTGGGTGTTTACGCCTCAGGGTCTTTCATGAGGTTTGGGATGTTGGCGAAGTCTCCCATCATCTGAAGGTTTGACTGGCTCTGCTTCCAACATGCTCATTCATGGCTGTTGGCAGGAGGCCTCATCCTTCACCATGTGGACCTGCCCCTAAGGCTGCTTGAGCATTCTCAGGACATGGCACCTGGTTTCCCCAGAGCCAGTGACCCAAGAGAGAGGCTGGGGCCACAGCGGCTTTTATGTCTTAATCCCAGATGTCACACATGATCTCTTCCACTACATTCTATTCACTAGAAATGAGTCAAGAAGTCCAGGCCACGCACAAGGGCAGAGGAATTAGTCTTCACCTTCTGAAGGGAGGAGTGTCAGAGAATTTGTGGACATATTTTAAACTTCTCTACTGAAATTACATAGTCAAATTCTTTGACATGAAACAGCTACTTCTTCTAGGTTTCCATATCCAGAGGGAGTGGGCATTGTAGCCATATCCACTGATTTCCTTAGATATTTGATAACCACATGTAATTAAGCCCAGGGCTCTCCTTTCATCCTTTTGAGAGCCCAAAAGGTTAGATTTGAGTTGGGAACTGACACTGGCGAAGACCTGACTGATTACACTGGTTCTTCCACTGGTTCTCTGTGGCTTCCTTTACCTTCACCCTCCAGATTCTCGTCCTTGGCTTTGCATGTCTGGAAACAATACGCCATCATATCCTCAGGGATGACTAGGCTTTGGAGGGGAGGCCGCACTAAACTCATTTTTGAGGGACTAGTTTAAACACCTAGACTAGTGTGTAAACCAGAACACCAATGTGCTTGTGGCCACGTAGGAATCCTTCGGGCCTAATGAATGCAGGTCCATTCAGAGCCATACAGGTCCACTCTGGGAAGCTGTAAGAGGACCTCGCCAGCCAGCAGGGGTTAGTTGCACATCAATACCCAGCCTCCTGGGCTCCTTCCCTGGGAAATAGGACCAAGGAGTAGAAATGAAGGACCTTGGAGTAGCAATGCTTCCTCCAGTTACTCTGAGGACCTCAACACACAAGCTCAGCCCTACCTGGTACCTGACTCATCTGGACCAAGCCAAATAGAATAGTATACACTTCAGAGTCTGGACTCCATCTAGCCATGGGAATCTTGGATCCAAGGGGCCAGCTTGGGCAACCTCTGAGCACCAGAGCTGCACTAAGTAGAGTACACAGGAAGTCAGATAACAGTGGCTTTAGAAAGTTAATTTCTTTAAGACATAAGCTATCCAGGCTGAGGGGCATGTGTCTCCACAATGTCAGAGACATAAGATTATTCTCTTCTTAGCTCTCTCATCTCTTGGGCCCTGCCTTTGTCCTTGTAGCCCGAGATGGCTACCACCGTGTTCCCATTCCAGCCCCTGGGAAGGGAGAGAAGGGGAGTGAGGGCATGCACCTTCTTTCCTGTATGGACATGGCCCAGAGAGTGCCCACTTCTCTCTGACTCACATGACACTGGCCAGAACCTGGTCATCTGGCTACACCTGGCTGCAAGAATGGCTAGGAGATGTAGGGTTGATTCTGGGTTGCCCTGGGCCCAGCTAAAAAAAAAGCAGGAGAGCCTTGGTGTAGGAAAGGAAATATGGATATGGGGGAAATCAGCAGTTCCCATGATCAGAGTCCTGTCTACTCCCTGTCATGTCCACAACAAGGGTAATTTACATTTATCAAGGGCATTCCAGGTCCCAGGCACTATGCAAAGGTTTGACTTGAATTACTGCAAATTTTCACAATAAACCTGGTACTATTCCCACTTCAGGAGGAGTAAACTGAGGTTCAGAAACATCAGCAACTTTTTCCAGTCCACACAATAGTACAAAGGGAAGCCTGCATTTGGATCCCTCAGCTAATCCTACATCTAAACCATGACCTACAGCACAGCGCCATCTAGTAGAAATATGACTTGGGCCACATATGTAATTTTAAATTTCCTAATGACCATGTTAAGAAAAGTAAAAATGAATTAATTTAACTATAGATTATAATAAATATATAATAAAATCCTGTTTAACCCAATATATGCAAAATGTTATCATTTCAACATGTAATCAATATAAAGTATTACTAATGAGATGCTTTTCACTCCTTTGTTGGTCTCTACCCAACACTCCAGTGTCTAAATGCTTCTCATGTGTCCACTCATTTAATTTCACAGCCACCCTGGGATCCAAGAGTCCTTCCAGATGGTTGTATAGTCATTTGACAAACAAGAAACTGAAGTGCAGAAATCAGGTAATCTGTCAAAGGGCTCAAAGCCAACTTGAGTGGATAGAGAGACCGGCACCCAGTGTGGGTTGGTGGTTGGGATACCTACTGGCTGGAGAACCCCAAGCAAGTCCCTCCAGCCTCCAGCTTCTTCTTTCATTTGTTCAGTCAAGAAGCATTTACCAAAAGCCTGCCATGTGTCAGGGACCAGGATGTGTCATCTGCCCCATGGAGTTTACAGTACAATGAGTTGGAGAGGCATTAATCCAAAAACAACAGAATTAAATGTGAAATTATAGCTGTGATAAGGGTCATGAAGAAGAGGTCCTGGAGGTCAGGGAAACCGGCCTGAGATGAAATAGGGAAGAGGATCTGGGAGCTAGCTCCTAAAGCTGGGAGGCAAGAGCCTTCCAGGAGGGACCCCAGCACAGCCAAAAGCCCTGTGACGGTTGGACCAGGGTGGCTGGAGGAAGGAGAACAAAGAGTATTCAAAGGCTGGGCCTCTCAGGGGTCAGGCAGAGAGGCTTGATCTTCATCCTACAGGTGAGAGGGAACCCAGGGAAAGAGTTCTAAGCAGGAGGTGGAGCTGACATGACCTTAAGTGAATTTCAAACCATCACAGTGGCTGCAACGTGGAGAACATATGGAGAGGGAGGTGGGCAGAAGTCATCAGTAATGTCACCTGGGGGTTGGGAGGACTGCATTAGGATTGCAGATAACCCGGGAGAGTCACCCCGTGTGATGCTGTGGGTAAAACTGTAATATTTCCAGAATATCTCTCCTGGCTTTTGTTCATTTGCATATCAACAGGCATTCCTCAGGGGTGGAGAAAGTAGTTCATCTCCATATCAATGGGTAATTACCTGGGCAACCAGGGCTTATCTGAACCTGAGAGATTAGGGGAAGTGCTGGTTTTGCTTCTGCTGGAGCTGGAAAGAGAGACAGCCCTGGACTGCAGTTTGTAAGCAATAAACGGGTTTTAAACTTTATTTCTCCCTTTGACTGATTTCAGTTTTTGAGGTATTTTGTCCCAGGATTTCCTTTCTCCAGGGTTACAGATGCCCAGTAGACCCCAGCTGCTGTTATTATTACCCAGCATATACTGTCTTTGCAACCCACCTCCCTCCATTCCTCCACAGAGGAGCTCTGACATGACAGTAACTCAATAAGCAGTAGTTGGTTCAAGATTCTTTGCTATGTTTTTGTTTGTTTGTTTATTAAAGTATCATTGGCATACAATCTTATGTTGATTTCAAATACACAACACAGTGGCTCAACATTTACCTGTATTATCCAGTTCTCACCCCCTACAGTGAGGTCACTGTCCATCAACATAGCAAGATGTTACAGATTCATTAACTGTATTCTCTGTGCTGTACTACTGTCCCAGTGACCAACCTATATTGTGATTGCAAAGTATTGTGCCCCTTTATCCCCTTCTCCCTCCCCCACCCTACCCCAGCCCCTCCCCTTTGGTAACCACTAGTCCCTTCTCAGTGTCTATGAGTCTGCTGCATAGCTGTTTTTTAAAATCTTACCTCCCCATATCCAGAAAGCCTTATTCCACATGGCAACTTGTGGGGACTCTGGGAAGGACGGGATTTGAATAATAATCCTTAAGAAGCTCAGTCCCTGGGGCTGTGTCACACTGCTGCCACCTTGTGGCAACATGCCTACAGCGCAGAACAGTGCCCTCAGGCAACCCTAGTGTCAAAAATAAATACGAATGAACAGTACACTTAAAAATGGTTAATGATAAGTTTTGTTATATGTCTTTACCACAATAAAAATAAAATAATAAAAGTATAAAATAAATTAAATTAAAATCATGCAATATTTCCTTTCTCATTTGACTTAAGGACACAATGTTGCTTATCTTGGGCTTGTATTTGTAGCACTCTCAAATTTTACTTCTCATTAATACAAATTACGTTATAACATGACAATTCAAAGTATTTGTCCTACCTCTGCACCTCCTTCAAGCCCTTTAAAATTTCTCTTTGGCATATTTGGAGTGTGTGTATGTGTGTGTGTGTGTGTGATTATATACTATCATACATACATATTATTGTTATATATGTATGGCTCATGCCAACCATAAATGTACTCTGTCACTGTGGGAGTGCCTGTCCTGGACATTTCATACAAATGGGATGATATATGTGACCTTTGTTTCCATCTTCTTTCACTTAATGGTTTCAAGGTTAATCTGTGTTGTGACATTTGTCAGTAACTTTATTCCCTTTTATGACATTATATAACATATTGTAGCTTATATTTTTGTATACTGTTGCTCTTTGACTCAATTCTCGCAAAGCCACCCTTTATTAAGTTTGCAGTTTCCAAACATAAATTCTCAATACCATGTTCCATCTGATTTCTACTTTTTGTCTGTTCCTGTAAGGTACAGAGCACATGTGACCTAGCCACTTCGTGCCAATGTTATTGTACAATTGGCCCTTTCTATCATTTCTAAGAATCGTGAGGTCCCCATTTGTGATCAAAGTCCAAGAAATCGTGGATAGGAGCTGGTTTTAAAATCACCTCATCGTTCCCTGGTTGCTCCCTACAATAGTTTCTCTAAGCTACTCACAGTTGCAATATAAAAGAACCCCTTCCATTTACTCTGTTCCTTACCAGCTGTGTGACCTTCAGCAAATTACCTAACCTATCTCAGTTTATGGAATCCTTATCAGTAAAATGGGGTTAACAATGTCTTTCGCACAGGAATGTGCTCAAAATCAAATGACAAAATATAGCAAAACCATAGTTGTAAATCGCTCCACAAATGTTTTATTCCTGGGTTAAGGTGATGGTTGGTTGGCTGTTTTAGCTGAAATTAAAACATGGACTTTGGGTCGAATCCTGGCCTGCACTGGATCTGCCTCTGCCACCTAGCAGAGAGCTCTCCTGGGACATATCAGTTCTCTCCCTGAGCTTCCACGTTCACATGTGGAAAATAGAGGTAACAGAACCAAGAATCCAGGGATTGCGCCATCATTACAGGACATAGCAAAGGTCAAAGGGCGATCCCAGAGCAAGTATACAGTACAAGGGGTTCCCTCACAAAACAGGCTGTTCTGGAAGCCTCCCTGGGAAGTGGCCATCGCCCAGGCCACCCACTGCCTCTGGGACCCAGAGCTGCCCCTCCCTCCATCATAGACAGCCTGGGTTTTCCACCCACAGACTTCAGTTTATATTGGGAGTCACGTGTCACTGCATGGGACCTGGCTAATATTTTATTCCCTGACCAAACCATACCTTTAAGATGAAAAGCCAGTCAAAAACTAACAAACCCTTCCTGCCCCAGCTCTTCAGGATAATGAGGTTTATTCATGGGTTAACAAGAATTATATTAATTATATAGCATCTCACATTAAAGAAAAGCCATGCGCATTAGACTATATTGCTTACAAAACACAGCTACATGACCAGATTAAAATAAAAGCTTTACTGAGAAGATTTACCCTCTCAAAATGTACAATTTAGTGGTTTTTAGTATATTCACAGTGTTCTATATTCATGCTGCTATGCAACCATCACCACTGTCAAATTCTAGAACATTTTCATCAGCCCCAAACAAAACTTTACTCCCATTAGCAGTACCTCCCTATTCTTCCCTTCCCCTGCTCATGCCAACCATAAATGTACTCTGTCGCTGTGGGCGTGCCTGTCCTATTTGGGACATTTCATACAAATGGGATGATATATGTGAACGTGACCTTTGTTTCCATCTTCTTTCACTTAATGGTTTCAAAGTTAATCTGTGTTGTGGCATTTGTCAGTAACTTTATTCCCTTTTATGACTGAACAACATCCCATTGTATATAGCATGTTTTCTCTACCCGTGCATTGGTGAATGGACATTTGGGATGTTTCCCTCTTTGGCCATTACAAATAGTGGCGCTATGCACATTGTTGCAGAAGTATTTGTGTATACATATGCCTTCAGTTCTCTTGGGTATATCCCTAGGAATGGAACTGCCAGACCGTATGGTAATTCTGTTTAACTGAGGACCAACCAGACTGTTTTCCACAATGACTGCACCGCTTTGCATTCCCACCAGCATGCGTGAGGGTTCAAATTCTTCCTCATCCTCACCACGTGGTATCGTTCATCTTTTTTACTATAGCCAGCCTAGTGGGTGTGAGTGATATGGTTTGCATTTCCCTAAGGACTAATGAGGTTAAGCGTATGTTCTTTGAGTGGACGTCTATTCAAGTTCTTCACCCATTTCTTAAGTTGGATTGTTTATTGTTCTTTTGTTGAGTTGCAAGAGTTCTTTATATATTCTGGATACTAGACCCTTAGATATATGATTTGCAAATATTTTCTCCTAGTCTGTGAATTGCCTTTTCACTTTTTTGAGAGTGTTCTTTGATGCACAAACATTTTTAATACATGATCTTTTAAATTAAAGTGAATGTTTATTTTATCATTATAAGAGTGACATGCTTTATTACACCCACGAGTTAAAAGAGGAACTCATGCTCTTGTGGTGTTGGGTGCAATTCACCAGCCATTTCTGATGAACTCCAAGTAACACAGGACTAGAAGAAAACAACTAAAACCTGGTTATGCATTCTTAACACAAACCAGTATTAACCAGCAAACCGAATGAGGCCATGCTGAAGCCACTGTCCTCAGGAACAGGAAGAAGGCAAGCATGTTCACTATGATTCCAAGGTTTGGATCAATGCATGGAGACAGGAAAATAAAATTATTAGCATCAATATTTGCAAGGCGGGACGGAAGATTTTTTTTTATAAATAATATAATCTGGAAAATCTGAGACTCTCCTAAAACATTAAAATTAACAAAAGGATTTGGCAAAAATGACTGGTTGCAAGAAATATGTACAAAAACCAACAGCTTTTCTGTGAACTGGCAATGACCAAATAGAAAACAGTAGTTGGGGAAAAAATTCCATTCACAAGACCAACAAAAAGTACTGTTAAGTGTCAATAAATTGAACAAAACCAGAATCTATATGGAAATAACTATAAAGTTGTATTTAAGGACATCAACACAAGGCCTGGAAAAATTAAGAGATATACTGGGATCCTGCTTGGAATGCTTAATATCATAAAAGTATCAATTCTTCCCAAATATATAAACCTTTAAAATACTTCCTATCAGAATGGCAGGGGAGGGGATGGATACATAAAATGACTTTAAAGTTTAAAATATTTTTTTGTTTTAAAAATAGCAAAGACTTCCAGGAAGATGGCGGTGTGAGCAGGGCGGTAAAAATAGCAAAATGCTTCAATAGTTTTTTTTAAGTTACTATAAAGAAACTTGGGGCAAAGACTGCTAAGTGCTCGGCCAGCATTAACTCTCTCCTTTCTCATTAACAAAATTTGTATGTTAATGGAGGTAGCAATGTGTCTCCCCAAAAATATACAACATTATAACTTATAAACGTGCATCCAACTCCCTTAAAGATTTGTCTATGTGACTAAAATTTAAAAGTTGTTGGGAAGGATTTATAGAATGACTCCTTCAAAGAGAAATAGACAAAGGTTTGGAAAAGCCTTTCTTCCCCCCTTTCCTCCCACTTGGAATATGAATGTGATGGCTGGAATTCCAGAAGCCATACTGGACTCTGAGATGACCTTAAGTATGAAGACTGCCATGAGGACAGTGTAGCAGAAAGATCGAAGGACACAGTCCCTCATGAAGCCACCAGATCAGCCCTGGTCTGCCTATTTCTGGAATTATTTGGACAAAGAAATAAACTTCTGTCTTATCCAAGCCACTGATATTTTAGGATTTGGCTGTATGTTACTGATCCAAAACCTATTTGATATACTACTACATTCAAAACATTATTATATTGACAGAGAAAAGGCAACAAATAAATTAGTAGAATAGAATAAAAAATCCAGAAATTGATCCAAGTATTTACAAGGACTTAATACATAAAAGACGACAGTTCTGTTAGAGAAGAATGTTTTATTTACTAAGTGTAACTGACATACTAGCTGTTTGTCTAGAGGCAAACAAAGCTAAATCCTGCCTCACATCACAAATAAAATTAATTACAGATGGACTAGAGATCTAAAGCAAAACAAACTAATTAATTAATAAAAGAAGAATATTTGCCAAAGCTTAGGTTGGGGAAACCAAAAGCCATAAAGGAAAAGACAGACATAAAAAGTGTAAAACTTTGGTAGAAGAAACCACAGAGTTAAAAGACAGGCTGAGAAAAATATGTGTGCAACACATTTGGCAGACAGTGTCTGTTGTCTACGGCAGAGGTCTGCAAACATTTTCTGTAAGGGCCAGACAGTAAATACTTGAGGCTTAAGGTCTCTGTGGCAGCCACTCAAATCTGTCTTTGTAGCACAAACTCAGCCATAGATCATCCATAAACAAATGAACAGGTCTGCATTCCAACAAAAGGGCTCTGAAATTAGGATTTCAAATCATTTCCACACATCACAAAATATTCTTCTTCTTTGGATTTTTTTCAACCATTTAAAAATGTAAAAACTATTCTTAACTTGCAGGCCTTACAGAAATGAGGGCCTGGTTGAATCTGGCTTGAACACCATAATTTGTGACCTCAGGTCTATGATACACAAAGAGCTCCTGCTACTTGGTGAGAAGAGGCAAAAGACAGAGAATGCACACATGCAAGTTGCAGAAGAGGAAATCCAAATGCTCAATCCCAGATAAGGATTTGTAACAGCACGTAGAACGAGATTTTTTTCCTGTTATCTGAGTACAGTGTGTGACAAATAATTCCACATTCTAGAGAGAGGGTCTCGACATGCTCTTGAAAGTTACCTACAAGACACCAGAAACAATCTTTTTTTTTTCCAGAAACTATCTTTTGACTGTCAACCCCCATCACTCACTTACAGATAACAGGCAACTGATAATTCAGGAAAGCATGGAAAGAGGGAGGAGGGTTGGTGTCATACCTACTCTATTTGAAACCCAGAGCAGATGGTTTTTTTAAACTCCCCTCCTCTAAGCAACATTATTTTGAGCATTTATTTTCATCATGACATGATACTAATACACCCAATACTGAATATCTTCGATATTTCAAAGTAGATCTAGACATTGTTTCAATAACTTACTCTTTGCTTTCCTTGGTTAGACTCTACTGAGCCAATGTCTTTTCCTGTTAGTACAGTACCCTCATCACACTGATCTAGGCACTGCTGTAAAGGGATTTTTCAGAGGTAATCATGGTCCCAAATCATGTGGCCTCAAGGAAGGGGCATTAATAACATAAGCCCTTTAAAAACAGAGTTTCTCTGGCTGGTGGGAGAAACTCTCAGAAAGGAATGTAGCTTGGCCAACACTGTAATTTCAGCCTCGCTGAGCAGAGGCCCAGACATGCTATGCCAGACTTCTGACTTACAGAACTTTGGGCTAATAAATGGGTGCTGTTTTACCACTAAATTTGTGCTAAGTTATTACATAACAATAGAAAAATGAACAGCCCTTTTGCCTGTACCCAGGTGGACCACGCTCATGCTCTGCCCTTGGTACCCACCAATAAAGGGGCCTGAGGGGAGAGTTAAGGGTCTTTCCACTCCACCCTGCACCTGACTGGGGTTAGTAAGCAGACTACACCTGCTCTGCAATGCCGGGCTGAAGCCCAAACGGGCTGCTCCTGCTCTGTCTGGCTCCTGTCCAGCTCATTCCCTGCGGTGTCCCCTAGAAGTCTTCAGCCTCTGGCGCCACATTCAGATTCACTGCTTCAGTAAAATCCCAGGCTTCCCTCATTCAGCCCCTACCTTTGGATGTTCAGATAGTTCCCGTGCGCTTTTTTTTTTTTGCTAACATTAATTTACATTTACATGAACAACTTTATAATTACTAGACTCCCCCCATTATCAAGTCCCCACTACATACGCCATTACAGTCACTGTCCATCAGCGTAGTAAGATGCTATAGAATCACTAATTATCTTCTCTGTGTTATACTGCCTTCCCCGTGTCACCCCCCTCCATTATGTGTGCTAATCATAATGCCCCTTTTTCCCCCCTATCCCTCCCTTCCCACCCATCCTCCCCAGTCCCTTTCCCTTTGGTAACTGTTGGTCCATTATTGGGTTCTGTGAGTCTGCTGCTGTTTTGTTCCTTCAGTTTTTTTCTTTGTTCTTATACTCCACAGATGAGTGAAATCATTTGATACTTGTCTTTCTCCGCCTGGCTTATTTCACTGAGCATAATACCCTCTAGCTCCATCCATGTTGTTGCAAATGGTAGGATTTGTTTTCTTCTTATGACTGAATAATATTCCATTGTGAATATGTACCACATCTTCTTTATCCATTCATCTACTGATGGACACTTAGGTTGCTTCCATTTCTTGGCTATTGTATATAGTGCTGCGATAAACAGGGGTGCATATGTCTTTTTCAAACTGGGCTGCTGCATTCTTAGGGTAAATTCCTAGGAGTGGAATTCCTGGGTCAAATGGTATTTCTATTTTGAGTTTTTTGAGGAACCTCCATACTGCTTTCCACAATGGTTGAACTAGCTTACATTCCCACCAGCAGTGTAGGAGGGTTCCCCTTTCTCCACATCTTCGCCAATATTTGCTGTTGTTTGTCTTTTGGATGGCGGCAATGCTAACTGGTGTGAGGTGATATCTCATTGTGGTTTTAATTTGCATTTCTCTGATGATTAGCTGTGTGGAGCATCTTTTCATGTGGATGTTGGCCATCTGAATTTCTTCTTTGGAGAAGTTTCCGTTCAGCTCCTCTGCCCATTTTTTAATTGGCTTATTTGCTTTTTGTTTGTTGAGGTGTGTGAGCTCTTTATACAGTTTGGATGTCAACCCCTTATTGGATATGTCATTTATGAATATATTCTCCCATACTGTAGGATGTCCTTTTGTTCTATTGATGGTGTTCTTTGCTGTACAGAAGCTTTTCAGCTTGGTATAGTCCCACTTGTTCATTTTTGCTTTTGTTTCCCTTGCCTGGGGAGACATGTTCATGAAGAAGTTGCTCATGTTTATGTCCAAGAGATTTTTGCCTATGTTTTTTTCTAAGAGTTTTATGGTTTCATGACTTACATTCAGGTCTTTGATCCATTTTGAGTTTACTTTTGTGTATGGGGTTAGACAATAATCCAATTTCATTCTCTTACATGTAGCTGTCCAGTTTTGCCAACACCAGCTGTTGAAGAGGCTGTCATTTCCCCATTGTATATCCATGGCTCCTTTATCATATACAAATTCACCATATATGCTGGGGTTTATATCTGGGCTTTCTAGTCTGCTCCATTGGTCTATGGGTCTGTTCTTGTGCCAGTACCAAATTGTCTTGATTACTGAGGCTTTGTAGTAGAGCTTGAAGTCAGGGAGCATAATTCCCCCCACTTTGTTCTTCCTTCTTAGGATTCCTTTGGCTATTTAGGGTCTTTTGTGGTTCCGTATGAATTTTAGAACTATTTGCTCTAGTTCATTGAAGAATACTGTTGGTATTCCAATAGGGATTGCATTGAATCTGTAGATTGCTTTAGGCAGGATGGCCATTTTGACAATATTAATTCTTCCTATCCATAAGCACGGGATGTGTTTCCATTTATTGCTGTTACCTTTAATTTCTCTTGAGTGTCTTGTAGTTTTCAGAGTATAGGTCTTTCACTTCCTTGGTTAGGTTTGCTCCTACGTATTTAACTCTTTTTGATGCAATTGTGAACAGAATTGTTTTCCTGATTTCTCTTTCTGCTAGTTCATCGTTAGTGTATAGGAATGCAACAAATTTCTGTGTATTAAGTTTGTATACTGCAACTTTGCTGAATTTAGATATTAGATCTAGTAGTTTTGGAGTGGATTCTTTAGGGTTTTTTATGAACAATACCATGTCATCTGCAAACATGATAGTCTGCAGGGACAGTTTGACTTCTTCCTTACCAATCTGGATACCTTTTATTTCTTTGTGTCGTCTGATTGCTGCAGCTAGGACCTCCAGAACTATGTTGAATAAAAGTGGGGATAGTGGGCATCCTTGTCTTGTTGCCGATCTTAAAGGAAAAGCTTTCAGCTTCTCACTGTTAAGTATAATGTTGGCTGTGGGTTTGTCATATATGGCCTTTATTATGTTGAGGTACTTGCCCTCTATACCCATTTGTTGAGAGTTTTTATCATGAATGGATGTTGAATTTCGTCAAATGTTTTTTCAGCATCTACAGAGATGCTCGTGTGGCTTTTGTCCTTCTTTTTGTTGATGTAGTGGATGATGTTGATGGATTTTCGAATGTTGTATCATCCTTGCATCCCTGGGATGAATCCCACTTGATCATGATGGATGATCTTTTTGATGTATTTTTGAATTCAGTTTGCTAATATTTTGTTGAGTATTTTTGCATCTATGTTCATCAGGGATATTGGTCTGTAGTTTTCTATTTTTGTGGTCTTTGCCTGATTTTGGTATTAGAGTGATGTTGGCCTCGTAGAATGAGTTTGGGAGTATTCCCTCCTCTTCTTCTTTTTGCAAAACTTTAAGGAGGATGGGTATTAGGTGTTCACTAAATGTTTGGTAAAATTCAGCAATGAAACCATCTGGTCCAGGAATTTTGTTCTTAGGTAGTTTTTTGATTACCAATTCAATTTCCTTGCTGGTAATTGGTCTATTCAGATTTTCTGTTTCTTCTTGGGTCAGCCTTGGGAGGTTGTATTTTTCTAGAAAGTTGTCCATTTCTTCTAGGTTATCCAGTTTGTTACCATATAATTTTTCATAGTATTCTCTCATAATTCTTTGTATTTCTGTGTGTCCATAGTGATTTTCCTTTTTCATTTCTGATTCTGTTCATGTGTGTAGACTCTCTTTTTTTCTTGATAAGTCTGGCTAGGGGTTTTATCTATTTTGTTTATTATCTCAAAGAACCAGCTCTTGCTTTCATTGATTCTTTCTATTGTTTTATTCTTCTCATTTTTATTTATTTCTGCTCTAATCTTTATTATGTCCCTCCTTCTACTGACTTTGGGACTCATTTGTTCTTCCTTTTCTAGTTTCATTAATTGTGAGTTTAGACTGTTCATTTGGATTGTTCTTTCCTGAGGTAGGCCTGTATTGCAATATACTTCCCTCTTAGCATGGCCTTCACTGCGTCCCACAGATTTTGTGGTGTTGAATTATTGTTGTCATTTGTCTTCATATATTGCTTGATCTCTGTTTTTATTTGGTCATTGATCCACTGATTATTTAGGAGCATGTTATTAAGACTCCATGTGTTTGTGGGCTTTTTTGTTTTCTTTGTGTAATTTATTTCTAGTTTCATACCTTTGGGATCTGAGAAGCTGGTTGGTACAATTTCAGTCTTTTTGAATTTACTGAGGCTTTTTGTGGCCTAGTATATGATCTATTCTTGAAAATGTTCCATGTTCACTTGAGAAGAACGTGTATCCTGTTGCTTTTGGATGGAGTGTTCTGTAGATGTCTGTTAGGTCCATCTGTTCTAATGTGCTATTCAGTGCCTCTGTCTCCTTACTTATTTTCTGTCTGGTTGATCTGTCCTTTGGAGTGAGTGGTGTGTTGAAGTCTCCTAAAATGAATGCATTGCATTCTATTTCCCACTTTAATTCTGTTAGTATTTGTTTCACATATGTAGGTGCTCCTTTGTTGGGTGCATAGATATTTATAATAGTTATATCCTCTTGTTGGACTGACCCCTTTATCATTAGGTAATGTCCTTCTTTGTCTCTTGTAACTTTCTTTGTTTTGAAGTCTATTTTGTCTGATACAAGTACTGCAACCCCTGCTTTTTTCTCCCTATTAGTTGCATGAAATATCTTTTTCCATCCCTTTACTTTCAGTCTGTGTATGCCTTTGAGTTTGAAGTGTGTCTCTGCAGGCAGCATATAGACAGGTCTTGTTTTTTTATCCATTCAGTGACTCTATGTCTTTTGATTGGTGCATTCAGACCATTTGCATTTAGGGTGATTTTCTATAGGTATGTACTTATTGCCATTGCAGGCTTTAGATTCATGGTTACCAAAGGTTCAAGGGTAATTCCCTTACTATCTAACAGTCTAATTTAACTCACTTCATATGCTATTACAAACACAACCTAAAGGTTCTTTTTTTTTTCCTCCTTTTTCTTCCTCCTCCATTCTTTATATGTTAGGTATCATATTCTGTACTCTTTGTCTGTCTCTTGATTGACTTTGGGGGTAGTTGATTTCATTTTGCATCTGCTTAGTAATTAATTGTTCTACTTTGCTGTGGTTTTATTGCCCCTGGTGACATCTGTTTAGCCTTAGGAATACTTCCGTCTATAGCAGTCCCTCCAAAATGCACTGTAGAGGTGGTTTGTGGGAGGTAAATTCTCTCAGCTTTTGCTTATCTGAAAATTGTTTAATCCCTCCTTCAAATTTAAGTGATAACCTTGCCAGGTAGAGTATTCTTGGTTCAAGGCCCTTCTGCTTCATTGCATTAAATATATCATGCCACTCCCTTTTGGCCTGTAAGGTTTCTGTTGAAAAATCTGATGACAACCTGATGGCTTTTCCTTTGTATGTGATCTTTTTTCTCTCTCTAGCTGCTTTTAAAAGTCTGTCTTTTAGTAGTTACCAGAGGGGAGGGGTGTGGGAAGGCGGGTGGGGAGGAAGGGAGAAGGGGATTGAGGGGTATTATGTTTAGTACACATGGTTTGGGGGATCACAGGGAAAACAGTGTAGCACAGAGAAGGCAAATAGTGAATCGGTGGCATCTTACTACACTGAAGGACAGTGACTGCATTGGGGTATGGCTGGGGACTTGATAATATGGGTAAATGTAGTAACCACATTGTTTTTTCATGTAAAACCTTCATAAGGGTGTATATCAATAATACATTAAAAAAATAAAAATAAGTCGTCATGTGTACCAAAAAAAAGTCTGTCTTTATCCTTGATCTTTGCCATTTTAATATTATATGTCATGATGTTGTCTTCCTTGGGTCCCTTGTGGTGGGAGATCTGTGCACCTCCATGGCTTGAGAGACTATCTCCTTCCCCAGACTGGGGAAGTTTTCAGCAATTACCTCCTCAATAACACTTTCTATCCCTTTTTCTCTCTCCTCTTCTTCTGGTACCCCTATAATGCAGATATTGTTCCGTTTGGATTGGTCACACAGTTCTCTCAATATTCTTTCATTCTTTGAGATCCTCTTTTCTCTCTGTGCCTCAGCTTCTTTGTATTCCTCTTCTCTAATTTCTATCCCATTTACCATCTCTTCTACTGCATCTAATCTGCTTTTAAATCCCTCCATTGTGTTTCATTTCAGATATGGAATTTCTTAATGATTGAATCTCCATATTAAATTAGTCCCTGAGTTCTTGAATATTTTTCTGTACCTCCATGAGCATGTTTATGATTTTTATTTTAAACTCTCTTTCAGGAAGATTGGTGGGTTCAGTTTCATTTGGTCCTTTTTCTGGGATTTGTGATATTTTGGTCTGAACCAGCTTCCTTTGACATTTCATAATTCTATGTGGTGCCCTCTAGTGCCCAGAAGCTCTAGTCTCTGGAGCTGCTCAGCCCCTAGAGTGAGGTTGGGGGCATAGGGGTGCGGTGCTAGTGTCTTGGGGCAGGAAAGAGCTGTTTCCTAATTCCCAGCTGCAGTGCCTGTCTTCAGTATCAGAGCCAGTGGGCCGAGCACACAGGTTTAAGCCTCTGTGCTTGGCATCTCTAGCTGTTGTAGGCAGGGTCTCTGGCTGGCCTGATGCCAGTGCAGTGACTGCCAGTTTGTGAGCAGGTGCCAGCAGGCCAGGAGGAAGGTGCAGCAGGCTGCGTGTCACAGTGGGGGGCCTCAGAGCTGAGAAGGCATCCAGGGGGATGGGGCACCTGAAGCTCCTCAAAGTTCCCAATCCACTGGGCAGAGGGTGCCCAGACAACCTTGTCCACCTATCCCTTCTCCCCCATAGCAAGCTCCATGCAAACCCCACCCCTTCCGTAGCCCTCTCACTGCTAGGAAGCTTCTCAGACCGCCTGCCTTTCTTTTGTCCCAGAGCAGCCAGATGTGGATCCCCGTCCTCCACAAATGGCGGGAATCTCAGTCTTTCAAGCACTCCACCTGTCCCAGCTACCCAACCCCAGCAACCTCCAAAGCACCACACAATGTAGGTCTGTAGTCCAAAGCAGACCTCCAGGGCTGGGTGTTCAGCAGTTCTAGGATTCCACCCCCTCCCCACTCCATTTCTCTTCCTCCCACCAGTGAGCTGGGGTTGGGGAAGGGCTCGGGTCCAGCCAGTTCAAGGCTTTCATATGTTACTCTGTTTCATCAGGTTTGCTCTGTTTGTGAGGTCTGTAATGCAGTCTGGGGCAGCCTTCTTTCCTGTTGCTGTTTTAAGACTAATTGTATTAACTATATTTTCACACTATATGCGGTTTGGGGAGGAATTCTCTGTCTCACCTCTCACACCGCCATCTTGAATCCTCCGTTCCCATGTTTTTCACATTGTAAATCAGGCTACGGAAAACATCTCTGTACATAAAACTTTGGATTTTGACAGGTTTCCTTAGGTCAAGGAGAAAATTAAGGGGGAATGAGCAATTTAATTTTTTTTTTTCCTAGAAAGTCTCTATCAGTCTACAAACCCACTAGAGGAGTATGATGCCCAAGGTTATTGATCTAAGATAGCCAGTGTAGATTTTGGCTCAAAAACCAATGAGATATTCAGGGGAAATACCCTGTTCTCATTTTACCTCTAAACTGTCTCCACCTGGAAATCTCAAAGGCACCCAAACCTAACATGTCCAAAACAAGGTCATTTATCACATTTCTACTCTTTTTCCACAAAAATGCCCCAGTTCCAGAAAACAGAACTCTCACTGTGGCTGGGACTAAAGTGATTAATGTGGCAACCAGATTCCCTGATGAAGCCACCACCCCTTTAAAAAGAGCAAGGGCACACTGAGAGTGCAGAGGCAGTGAGAAGGACAGAAAAGGGACAGCACACCCTTCCTCTCCTTTGGGCACAGAGTGGGACATTTTGTTGTTGGGCAATACAATCCAGGGAAAGCTCGCTGCACGATAGGCGAGACCTCAACCCAAGAGTGGGTTCTTGATTCTGATCAAGAAAGAATTCAAGAACAATTCTGACGATAGTAGGTGAAGAAGGAACTCATTAAAGCCAGACTAGTAGTGAATAGCGGCAGCCATGCAGGCAATAGAGCGCAAAGAAGAGCAGAGGAGAAAAGGGAAGTTCACCGAACTGCTCTGTGTAGGGAAAATCCCTCACCAACTCTTAAAGCCAGGGTCACCTGACATCCAGTATCCTCTTGAATCTGGATGCTGGCAACTAGGCCCCTACCACCCTAGGATTTGGGGGGACCTGCAGAGCACTGGATGGAGTGAGATTATGTTCTGAGAACTTCCCAAGGCAAAGAAAGGAGGTTTTTCAGGCAGGCTACTAGAGAGTACCATCTTACAGCTGCAGTCCTGTCCTGGTCACCCAGACTATGGGAATTTGCAAGAGCAACTCAGAGATCTCAGTAGCCTGTCCCTACTTGTCTGAAGTAGAACAGAGAGACAAGAGACAGAGACAGACAGAGAGGGCAGGAGGGAGAAAGAAAAGAGAACACAGCACTCCTCTCTGGTTTTTAAAATGGAATCTTAGCCTTAAACTGGAGCCCCTATTATTCTTACTATGCTATTTATACCTCAGCATTTTTCATCACAGGCAGGAATAATTAATCATGATGCTTGTCCCATGCCCCTGCTCTACCTCAATTTGAGGGCAAGTACACAACAGCGCCTGTGCACCAAGTCACGGGCCAAAAGGGAACATACATCACGGAACTTTGCCTAGCAGGTGGTGCAAGAAACAGGAATCTGGGGCTGGCACAGAGAAGCAGAGTCGCTCTTGGGGACCAGGTCACGCAGGCATCCGTGCCTCTAGAGAGACAACTGCGTAGTCGCCGCAGAGCTGGCTGCCCTTCAGGTACTGGAGCGCAGATGCCCGGGCGTTTGTGCGCAGGCGCCCTCTGACGCGCGTGTGCGCGCGCGGAGTCGGAAACGAGAAGGAAGCAGAGGTGAGGGGGCGGGGTTGAACCTGGGTCGCGCGCATGCGCGTGCTGCACAAACCGTTTGGCGGGTTTTGCGCCGCATCTCTGTGTCGGTCTTTGAGGTTCGCAGGGGTAGGTTTTAGGAAGCAGGACGTTTTCACCGGGAAAGCACCTTCTCTAGATTTTCTGCTCCATTCTGTTGGGCGGCTCGGGGCTTCTCCACATTAAAAAAAAAGAAGGTGTTTCTCCGTGACCAAAGGCTGAGGCCTGCTGACCGCCTGAAGCCTTGGGCCATTTGATCACCTTTCATTTCGGTCTCCGAGAGGGTGAAAGGACCAGAGGGACAGCGTCCTGTTTATCGTTCTGCACATTCGCGAGTTCTTCGAACTCAGGTCGGACCTGGGTGGGCCCGACCCGGGAACCTTCTTGGTCACCATGAGCGTGTCCGCCCAGCTCCTGGTGGAGGAGTTGCAGATCTTCGGACTGGACTGCGAGGAGGCCCTGATTGAGAAACGTGAGTCCCTTGCCCCCTTCTGGGACCCACCCGAGGTCCCCAACCTCGCTCCGTGTTCCCAGCCGCCAAGAACCCAAAGGGGAACGCTTCCAAGTTTCACCTCCCCTAGATCGGACTTCTCGGTAGTTGTGAGATTAATTAAACCGAGTTCTGAGATTTGGGATGTGGGGACTTTGAAATGCTCACAGGGTACTACTTGGATCCCAACCCCAAAATAAATAAGAATGTGAAGCACGATTTTAAATCAGCGCAGTTTCAGAAAAGTGGAATTGGGACGTGCTAGGTTCAGACTAGGCCCTGTGGCCTGTAAAGCTTGGAAATTGTTTAAGCTTTCATAACAAAGCAAGAGATATGGATTTTTTTTTAGCATAGCTTTTTATTCCTGGCTCCTCCCTTTTCAGGCTACACTTTAAACTTAAGGTTGGTCCATCGTTTCTGATCAAAGCTGTTGGTGGTCTGTGCAAATATGAGTCCAGTTGAGGTTGGTTCTTAAAATTGAATTTTAGCTTTGGAAGGAACTTTAAGGAGTTTACCAGCTGTTTACAGTTGGAGAAACAGACAGTGAGAGTTTGCTTGAGCTGGCCTGGGACTCCAGGGTTCCTTTCTCCCAGTCCGGTGCTTCATCATTTCGTCAGTTGCATCATTTTGGCCAAATGATGCTCTGGGGCCGTGTGCAAGTTGTTTGCTGCAAAGTCTCTAGAGGGGTAGGGTTCTCGGTTTTAGAATCTGGATGAATGTGCACCTGCCTTAAATGTTCATCGACACTTAGAACTTTTTGAACATATAAACACAAAACCAGAATGCAAACATGCTCATTTTTCGTGAGACACCAGAAAACCCCCACTTTCTTATGCCCAGTGCATTCTCTTCCTAAAAGGAGCCTTACATGAGAAACCCAGTTGTAGTGATTTATTTCATTAGCCTGAAATCCAAATGAGAAATGAACCAAATACATAAAGGCTTGTAAAGAGAACAGTCCAAGATGCCTGTTGCTTCCACCTTACAAAGAACTTCATTGGCTTTGGAATTCTAGACTTTGAATTCTTAAGCACTAAGCTCAGTGGGACTTTAATATTGCCTGACAGTCATACCATTATTTCCTTCGTCTATTTGCTCCAATTCTTCAGGATGACTGTTTCCCACCTCCTCCTTTAACATCCTTCTATCCCACTCTCACACTCAGCCGGTGAACTTATTTCCTGTTTTGCCAAGAAAATAGAAGCAATTAGGAACCTTTGAAAGCTACCACCATTACTTCTTCCCACCTACCTCCCCTTCCTTCTTATTAAGATGAATACATTCTGTGTATCCCTAACAAAGCCAAACCCTCTACTTGAGTCCTAAATCCCATTCCTTCTCTTCTTAAGGACATCAGTCTAGTAATTCTCACCTCTAAGTATTTTGTATTTTTCTTACTATAAGACATTTTTTCTAAAGGCTTAGAGATGTGGTTCTTATTCCCGCCTCTAAAATACTCTGATCCCATTCCCTGCTCCAGTTCTCTCCTTCCCAATTACAGCAGACCTCCTCAAAAGGGTTGTCTATACTTACTGTCTTCCAGTTTTCCCTCCTTAGACCCATTTCAGTAAGCTTTTTCAACCCCACCGCCTCACTGAAACTGCTCCAAAGTCACCAATGATCTTCACCTAGATAAAGTCAGTGGTGGATTCTCAGTCTGCATCTTAAATTATCAGCAGCATTTGATGCTGTTCATCATGTCTTCTGTAAAACACTCTTCTCTGAACCTCTCGGACACTCCTAGTTCTCCTACCTTGCTTGTCCCCACTTCTCAAGCTTTGCAGATTCCTCTTCATCCTGAGCCCCAAATATACTTACTTCCTGGGCCATCTCACCTGGTTTCATGGCTTTACATCCATATATTGCTGATGATTTGCAAATTTACATCTTAGGCCAGACCCTGTCTGTCCAGCTGCCTACTTGACGTCTCCAGGTGGACAGCTAGTTGGCATCTTGAACTCCATGTCTAAACACTGAGCTCCGGTATCTCCTCCCTCTCCTCACAGTCCTTCCTGCTGCTGTCTTCCCCACAGTTCCAGGTGCTCACGCTGAAAACACAGCACCATTCTTGACGCCTTCCTTTCATCACACCTCACAGCCAGTCTGCAAATCCCCCTGGCTTTACCTTCAGGATGTTTCCTAGCTACAGTCTAACCACTTCTCCCCAGTCTTCGCTGCTACCACCTTGATCCAAGCCATCATCACCTCTCACCTGGATTTTGCCATAATTGTCTTCATGGGCCCCATGAATCTGCCCTTGTCTCCTTCAGTCTGTGCTTAAACACAGCAGCCAGAGGGATCCTGTCAATGGAAGTTGAGTCATGTTACTATTCAAACCCTCTAGTGATTTTCCAACTTGCTCAGAGTACTAACCAGGGTAATTACAGTGGCCAGCTGTCCGCACCCCCTTTAGCCTTTCAACCCACCTTCTGTCCCTTCCTTTGTCACCGCACTCCAGTCACAGTGGCCTTGCTGATCTTGCTTCTCCCTGTGGATCTTTGCCTGAAAGCTTTTTCCCTAAACACTGTGTGACTCACTTCTTTACTTCCTTCAAGGCTTCGCTCAAATGTTACCTCAAAGAAGACTTCCCTAATCATTGTATTTAAAATTGCCAACCCCTGCCCTCCATGTCCCTGATCCCCTTCCTGGTTTTATTTTTCTACAGAGCACCTTTAACCAACTAGCAAAGTACAGGTCCGTGTTTTGCTTATTTGTTTTCTGTCTCCCCGCAATAGCAAGCTTCGTGAAGACAAGAATTCTTGCCTAGGTTATGCACTGCTGTATTCTCATGCCTAGAATGTACCTGGCACTAGCAGGTACTGAGCAGATAATCAACTGAATAAGTAAAGGGTTATTTGCACTTTTCAAGAACTAAGTTCTTACTTATCCAATTTTCCTCCCTGCAGTGGTGGAGCTGTGCATTCTGTATGGACAGAACGAGGAGGGGATGGTAGAAGAGCTTATTGCCTTCTGCACCAGCACACATAAAGATGGCCTTACCTTAGATACCCTGAATTCTTTTGAGCATGAGGTAAAAACAAAGTGTAAGGAAACTACTAATGCAGTTCTCCATTTCTGCTCTATAAAGGAAGTGCTGTGATATATCGAGGAGAGTGTGGGCTTTGGGATCAGACCTGGATTCCAATCCCAATGTGAGCTTGGGCAAACTACTTAATGCCTCTGAGCCTGTTTCCTCATCTGTCAGTGGTTCTAACAGTCATATTTTTTATGGTTATTGTAAGAATTAAGTGGAAATGGATAGAAATCACCTAAAATTGTGCATAACAGGTGGTAGGGCTTCAACATATCATTGGTGTTATTAGAATTGGTATGTGTTGTCGAGAAACAGCTGCAGTATAAATCTTAATTTGTAGTCTATCCTGCAACTTCTTAATTCTTACTTTGAGGAATTTTGTATCTTTGATTATATTTCAAATGCCTGTTAGTACCTCTTAGCTGTGGAGAACACCTCCTCTGTTACTTAACTATGGAATATATTTGTTATCTTTTATTTCTCAGTTTCTGAGCAAGAGATTGTCCAAAGCCCGGCACAGTGCCTCCAAGGACAGTGGGCATGCGGGAGTGAGAGACATTGTTTCCATACAAGAGCTGTATCCTTTTCCGTGGACGTCTTTGTATCAAGTCACATATTATATGTTATAATTAGTCTACAATTGCATGCATAATTAACAGCAAATAATAACAAGGTCCTGATATTCAGATTTCTTATTTAATTAACCCTTGCCTTAGATTTTGGGTGGAAGTTTGTTGTTTTTCTTAACCAGTGTTTTTAGAATTGAAGTAGAGGAAGAAGAGGAGACTCTCCTGAACTCTTACACCACACCCTCCAAAGTGAGTGTACAGGGTTTGGAAATTGCATTCTATAAGTAGCATGTTTTTCTTTAGTCTGAAACATTACTGAGGGAGAAAGTTAACCAGTCACATCATTCCTACTGTATTTCCCCTTTCTGTACAATCCCATGCATAGATGTTCTGTACATAATGGCAGTTCTTGTGAACATACAGTTACCCTGCTTTTATCAGTTAGCATATCATAAAACTTTTTAGAAATACAATTTCTCCATAATTACTCTTTTCCTGGTTGCATAGTGTCGTATCAAGTGGAGATAACATAACTGAAAGAGCCAGGTCTGGTGAGGGGTCCCAGTGTGGGAGGCACGGTGGGGTCATGGAAAAGCACTGCCCTCAAAGCTTGAGTCAGAGACCTCAGTGACCTTGAGATGAGTTGTCTTCTGTCTCTGAGCTGTAGTTTCCTTATGGATAAAATCAGGGTTCATTGGCTCATCTACTGAGCAGCTGTGTGTGCCAGGCACTGTCCTAGCCACTGGGCAAACTGCAGGCACAATGGCTTTGCCCTCAAGCAGCTGCTGGCCAGGGTGATATCCCCCATCTCAGGGCTTGACAGTAAAGTGAGTGTGTAAATTTCAGGCCAAAGCAATGTATTCAGTAATAGCAGTTGCTGTTTATACAAAATAAATTTGTAGGAATCCATAAATATGGAGTAAGCCTCAATTTTTCAAAGTAAACTGCATTGTAAGAAGGAAGGTAAGTAGGTTAGGCATACCTGTGGAGAGCAAGAAAGCTAGAAACGTGACTGATGACGTTGCTAACACAGAACCAGGCATGTGTGATATTAAAGGAGACGGTGAGATTTTCCTTAGCTGATTGAAGCTGTTGAGATTATAAAATCAATGCCTGATTTTTCCCCCTAAAGATGGTACTCTCCTGGAGTCCACCTCTTAGTAAAAGGCACCTCCATCTTTCCACCTGCTCAGGCCAGGAACTGCAGAGACCTCCTTGAGTCTTCTTTTCCTCACACACCCCACTTCCAACTTATCCACTGGTCCCAGTGGCTCTCTGTCAAGGATCTGGACCTTTCCACTTCTTCCACTGCCACCACAAGGTCCCAAGCACCACATTTCCTTCTGAATGAGTGGGACAGCCTCCTGCGCTGGCTTCTTTTTGCTTTGTCCCCCACTCACCAATCCTTCACACAGCAGCCAGAGTCCTCCTCTCCAGGGAAAGGCAGGCCAGGTTTTCGTTGCTCCCAACTTTCCATCTTCCTCCATAACAGCCAAAATCTGGACAGATCTGAGGTTCTATCTGAGTGGCCCCTGCTCCCTCTGTCCTCTTTCCATACTCCTTGATGCTCTTCAAACATACTAAACATGTGTCCCCCTCATATGTCCCTAGTCAGATGGGACAAACCTGTCTAAGATAGCAACCCCTCGTCTTTCCATCTGTGACTTCCTTCTCTTGATTTATTTTTCTCCATGGGACATAATACCACAAGACACAATATACACTTACCTCTTGGTTCTAGTCTGTCTCCCTCTGTTAGAATGGAAGCTCCTTGGTGACAGACATTGCTGTATCTGCTGCTCTTTCCCCAGTGCCTGGCACATTAGTAGTTGTTAAAGGACAAACCTGAATAAGGGTGGTTGGTGGTTGGGTGGCTCTCTAGGTAGGACCAAACAGAATTGCAATGCCTGGTGGGGCTCCCACCATGTATAAATTATTGACAGCTTCACAGCTCTGGGATTGATCTGATTTTTCTGTATATCCAGAGTTGATCATATTCTCGGGGACTGACTCATGGTAATCCAGTTCTCAGTAGACTGATGCAAAGTCAGATGCAAATTTACTTACTACTGAAGTGTATACCCTTCCAATGACTGAAATACCACATTGAGGAAACCCCATTCCTGCTACAAAAGTACTTAGGCTCAATTACAAATCAAAGTTTGTGACCAGGCAAATTGAGTTGGATCAAAATATGCAAACGATTTGAAATTATGTGTCTGAAGCCCAGAAGAGGTACAGTATGGTTCTGGACTAGAAATACGTGAAATACTTTGAACAGTACCCATTCTGGGGAAGCTGTACGACCATCATGAGGCCATGCCTCAGTGGCAGCATGACAGCAGGGTCATAGGGCAAACATTAGCGTTTCCCACACAAACAGTGCCACAGTGGGGTTGCTTGACATTTGTCAGGTCTTGAGGGCAGGTGGGCCTCTGTTACAGATTTATGTCAGTGACCTCAGCTTATCACCGTTAAGTATTTGACTTGTCCAATTGACAGCTATGTTTTTTGCCTCCATGCTCACCATAAATCTGGTTATAATTTGGCTTTCCATATGTCCCGCTGGACAGAGAGAGAATGTGTTAGCCTGAGGATTTGACATTCCCATACCAGTGGAATTATATTTCTAGTAAATTAATAGACTGGCATCCTTGGCTATAATTTGGTTGATGTGAGAATGTGCTCACCCCAGGATATGAGAATATGGGACTCAGTGACTATATTTCTCATTACAAATGTGCAAGCTGGCATGTAGTGTTAATAGTGAATCCCTCGAGCTTGGTTAGAATGAGCGTGTCTCTGAGAAGCATAACTGGAGTTGGTTTGTTGACACAAGCAGGTTTCACCACGAAGGCTGAGGACGAGAGCCATGAGACTCATTGTTTCCCAGAGTACCATCCTTTTGCCATGGCCTGGGAGACAGGCTGTTTTTTTCTTGAAATACCCCTGCACAGCATTGGCCCTGGAGTTCAATAACCCTATATGTTAGAAGAGTCTTTCAGGAAAATAGTTTGAGAAAATATACCAAAACCATGAAGTGCTTACCATTCTGTGGCCCAGGAACTCTCCCTAGTAAATATCCCCCCTAAGGTAATAATCCACAGTATGGGAAAAGCTATGTGCCTGAAGTTGGGTGTCTCGGCATTATTTATAATCACCAAAAATTACAAGAAACCCATTCATCCAGCAATAGAGAAGTTATATAAATTATTATATATCAATTAAATCAACACAGCTACTAAGAAGGATAAGATTGTGACTATATGGGAATAATGCTCATAATATAGAGAAAAAAATCAGCATCTATAATTAAATGAAGGTTTAAGGTTTTAAATATTAGAATTGGTCTTTATTTAATTAGAAAAATACTAAAATGCTAGAAAGGAGTATTAAAAAATGGTTATTGTATAAGGATGGTAGCATAAGGGTCTTTTTACAATCTTGTTGCCATGCCCGCTAACTTAATGTTGGTTTTGAATCCTTTCTCTGGCAACCCCTTGCAGTCAGCTCCCTACAGGCAGCTTTGGGGTCATAACCAAACTACGCCGCCAGGAGGAGCCCAAAGGCAGGGAACCCTCTGCAGACTCGCTGGCCTGGTTGCAGTCCAGGCAGGGTTTTGTCTTCGCTCTGCTACAGTCAGTTATTCTAGACTTTGGGGAGCAATAGATCTCTGAGCTGTGGGTTTCATCCTCCATTCTGGGCATATCTCTGGATTCTTGTTGAGTAAAAACCAGAAAGCAGAAGTAACCATCAGTGAGGTATTTGCTAAATACTCTCCAAGTATGAGCTCAACCATGTTATCTGCAGTCATTCCCTTCTCTAATTTTGAAAATGTGCGGTAGACTTTGCCAGAAGTAGTAATGTGGCCCCATGCCTTCTCGGGAAAATATGTCCATGCAGGTCAACACTGTATGTGGTACAAAACTCAGCCCTGTTCTAAAGCACAGAGAGGTTGGGGGAAAAAGTTTAACACGTAAACGATTTAACAGGACAGATTACCTGCCTGGCAGTCCTTGGGAAGTGTTGGCGCTTTTCATAACTGCCTTTAAAATGAGGACAGTATTCCAGTGCATGCTGGGTTTGGTTTCAAAGGGTTTCTGTGTGCCATTATGCTTGGAACCTGGGGCTGCAGGAAGAGAACCAGCTCGGACCTCTTTGTGCCTTTCTTTGGCACTGCCTTTTCCTCGTGTGGACTATACACTAAATTATCAACTTTATATCTACAGTGACAGGGATTTTGTTTTCCATTGTGTTTCTAGGGTTCTCAGAAGCGAGCCATTTCCACCCCAGAAACGCCCCTAACAAAAAGGAGTGTGTCCTCCCGGAGCCCCCATCAGCTCCTCTCGCCATCAAGTTTCTCTCCAAGGTAGGAGCAGAATTCATTCAGCTGCTGAATGGCAGGCCTGCCCTCCCCTTTCCCTGGTTTTCCGGTGGAGGCAGACTCTACAGAGTGACTTAGGAAATGTGGGTGGAGGTGTACCTCTGCACAAATGGGCTGGAGAGCCTATTGCTCTCTGCCTTCCCGACTTTCCCTTCCCTTGTGGAAAATTACTGTTTCTTACAGTAATTAATGAACCTTGCTTTCCATCCACTTTTCTGGGGTTCATTTCCTAGATCAGGAACTGATATCACCTACTGAGAACAACCTGTCTATTATTCAGAGGTCTGCGAGTCTTATGCGTCTTGCCAGTAGAGGCAACTGGGTTTCTACCTGATTGTGTTCATGTGTTGTTGGGTTTCTTTTCTTTCTTTCTTTTTAAATCTGAAGTATTTGTTTTTTAAAAAGAAAAGGACATATCTCTGTTCATAATGTTGTGTAACCTGTTTGTTGTTCTTCACTCAGGTTACAGCTAGTTTCTGACCATTTAGTTGCCACTGTGAATCTACACAGACTTAACTGGTATTTTATGCATGCTGCCACCGTCGCATATAAATGCAGGGATCACATTTGGTTTTTTGAATTCTGTAAATGATGTGTCTAGCCAGAGAATTCCACAGGTGAGGGCTCTGCTGCGTAGCAGACAGGTTGCCCGGTGCTGCCTCATCAGGATGAGGCCAAGGAACAGGAAGCCAAGCCTTAGGAGGTGCTCACTGCCAGGGGCCACAGCCTGTCCCCAGGGTCATTTCTTCCAGACTAAGCAGAGCTTAAGACTTTCCAGCTCTGGCACCAAGGAAGGAGGTGGTAGCAGTTGTTCAGTTTGCAGGGACACCATATTCTGAAGGACAGTTGACTGAAATGTGGTTCACTACTGCTTTGGGGAGTTTTCAAATTGTCTTTGGAAACAAGCCTTCTGGACTTACAAGGGTGTTTTTGAAACTTGGTGTATAGCGGTGATTCTCGTGGGTGTGCCAGCACTGCTACAACAGTGAGAGTCTCTAAACAAGCCCTCCTTTGAAAACTCTAGGTACGTTCACAGTTGCCCTCGTGTGAACACCTCGTTGCATTAAAGGGCCAGCTAGAAGGGATGTGCCATGGAGCTTCTCAGGGAGGAGCTCCAAGAGGTCAGCCGTGTGCTACCTAGTCATTTCCACTGTATGCTAATAAAGATGGCATCAGAAACTGGTTTTGTAATTTATGAAAGTAACTTCTAAATTATTCGGGTAGAGGCAGCACCGGAGATGGGGATAATTAGTTGAACCCCTTTTCTGTAGCCTCTCTGGGAAGAAGGAACAATGGCACCAGTGGTGGTAGTGCCCACATAAAATGGTTCCTGTGGCGTTTCCATGCATTAAATGAACATAACTTTGTGTAAGTTATGTTTCCAAACCAAAGGATTAGAAGACCTCACTGTCATCTGAGCAGATCAGCAACATGCGTGTGTTCTTGGAGGTGTCATTTTCTAGGCAGCCAGTGGGAATATGAGAACCTGTGAGTTGAGCCTTGGAGAATAAGAACTTTTGCTCACCACCTGATGGAATTCATTATATCTCCACCCCCATAGACACTGGAGAAAGTTGCCTAATTTCATTTAACTTCTTTTTATTGCTGTTTTCTACCTTGAACTATATTATGAGGTACTATATCTACATAGCAATTTTTAGTTTATCCACAATTCCAGGCTCTGATGAAATAATAAGTGATAAAAATTCATACAAAAGAAAAGAAAATGGTACTTGAAACTTGCTTTATCTTCAATTCAGAGTTTGGGTTGTGTTTTGCATTATTTAGTATTAAGCCAGGAGAAGACTTTTTAAAATATGTCTCTGTCTCTAAACTTCTCTAAACATGTTTAGCATTCCTCAACCCCTCATTCCTAAAATTCCTTAAAGGTCCTGGTGTGTCCAACCCTGTTAAGCTGATTAAATTTATAAAATGTGAGACCAACTTGATGTTTCTCCAGTTCCCATTTCCAAAAGGTAACCTCATTTTATTCCTCTTTCCCTTTAAATATGAACACAGTAATGTTATCTCTGTTGCTTCCAATCAGTGCTACTCCCTCTCAGAAATACAACTCGAGAAATAACCGAGGAGAAGTGGTCACCTCCTTTGGTTCAGCACAGGGAGTGTCCTGGTCCGGGAGAGGAGGAGCTGGTAACATCGACCTGAAGGTCTTGGGGTGTCCAGAGCCCCTCACCGGGAGCTACAAATCAATGTTTCAGAAGCTTTCAGACATTCGAGAAGGTGATTGTTTTTCCCTTTGAAATTCTAGAGAATATGAAACCACCTGGAAGGGTTTAGAGTGAGTAATAAAGCTTTAGCTAGGCTGGTAGAACAAGTTCCAAGGTTGCTTTTGAAAGTATAAGTTTGTAGATGTCCTCTGGATGCCCCTATTAGTGAAAGTATATGAGGTGACACTCAGTAACCTCCCAAGTCAGATCACTTTCCCAAAGAAAAGTGCTGAAGAAAAATCACATAACCATTTCCCATAAGCAGCAACCACTTAAAGTCAAAGACGTTCAACCACTTTGAAGTCAAAGACATTATAGCTTCTTCCTTGTGAAGAATGGAAGACTCCCCAAGTTGGACTTGACTTCCCCCGAAACCTCACTGACAGCCTGAGTGAAAGGCAGGCTGGGCTGTGGGGATCCCCACTGACTGTGGGACTCTAATGGAAGGCCAGATCCAGCAGCCACGTATCAGGAAATTGGCTGGGCCTTTTTAGAAGGATGTCCCAAGCACAATTCCTGCTTCTGTAAAATGACTGACTTTAGTATTTTACAGTGTGCTGTATTTTCTCTTTTTGACGAGTGAAATGTCTTAAACACGATATTTTCTTCCCTCTGGAACTTCAGTTCTGACCTGTAAGATAGAAGAACTTGGCAGTGAACTCAAGGAACATTACAAGATTGAGGCTTTTACTCCTGTTCTAGCCCTGGCACAAGTAAGAATTGTTCTAATAGTTCTTCCTAAATGATACTGTATTTTTAAAGATGGTGGAAAGGCAACCTTCTTGCTTATTTTTTCACTTCTTGTCTGCTTTCTACTTAGAATATCTATCTTGGTTGAATTTGGTAAAACAGGTCCTTCTGAAGAAAGCCTTTTAAGTGCTGTCTCGTTTTGTTGCCAGAGATGGTCATTTTCCTTGCACTTGGACTAGGGTCTTGCACATAAGCAAAGATTAAAAACCTTTACCCTCTTAGTGATGAGGCAGGTAGCCCCCTGTGATCACCCACCAATATAAGCCTTCAGGTGTCAGGATGTGATGACAACAGGAAGGACAGGGTTTCCAGAGACAGTGACTCAGTCTCCTCTCGTCCGGCCTCTGTCACTGTGGACCAACTGCTGCCAATAGTCTCTTTACATTGTGGTTTAATCTGGCATATGTGCCAATGTTTTCTCTGTAGAACATTTTTTAGTGTAAGAGGAAATGTAGAAGATTCTTTAAAGTACTTCTGTCATATGTTTGTATTCAGAGAGGAATGACCTGTTGGGGGAGATAGGCAAAACTATGTCATATAAGGAAGTTTTGGAGGAAGTAGAGGAGGGGAGGCAGGGGTGTATAATCTTGTGGGAAAAGATTAGACTTCCTCAGTGTGCCTCCAGGAGTGGGAACAGGACAGAGGAAGCCATAGGGAGAGAAATTTCAGCTCAATTTAAAGAACTTGCTGTTAAATGGCAGTATGGTGTGTGGTTGAGGATATGGCTCTGGAGCCAAACTTCCAGGCTTCAGACCCAGACTTCACCCACTGTTTGACCTTGACTAAATTATCTAATCTCTATGCTGTTAATTTTTCTCATCTGTAAATTGGGTACAATAATAGTATCCACCTCACAATTATTATTAAAACTAAATGAGTTAATACATGTGGGCCTTTAGGACAGTGCCTAGCATTCAATAAGCTTGATAAATGTGAGCTGTGGTTAACAGTTAAAACTATCCAGAGGTGCTGTGCTGTGGGCTGCCTTGGGGTTATATAGAGCCTGACTAGAGCTGCCCAAGCTTGAGCAGCCACTTAGAGGGGCTGGGTGGGTGGGCAGACTGAATGCCATTTGAGAGTTCTTCCACCCTGAGAGTCAGTAATGACACTTGTCAAAATGATGCCCTGCCAAAAAAATGTAGATTTTGTTTGCTATTGCTATTCACCCTATTGGCCTCAGATTATAAGCTCCTGTTCCAAAGACTGTCATTCTGCTGTTACCTCTTCGGTAGGAGCCTGTCACTCTGCTGGGCCAGATTGGCTGTGATAGTAATGGGAAGCTGAACAACAAGTCGGTGATTCTTGAGGGTGACCGGGAACACTCCTCAGGCGCCCAAATTCCAGTGGATCTATCTGAGCTCAAAGAATATTCTCTGTTTCCTGGACAGGTGAGGTGGGGTGCAGGAGCACTGTTCATTCTGTGGTAAGTGTGATGGGCTGTAGCTCCAGGAATAAGATTGTCACCACTGGCCAGCTGCTTCTCACTTTTGACCTGTGTGGCTGGAGCACAGGCTCAAGAGTGGATGCCAGCATAGAGATTCTGATTTTCCCCTGTATGCTCTGACCTCGACTCTGGGTCTGCTGTCTGGTTCGAATCCCATCTCCACCCTACGAGGTGTGTGGTTATGGCCACCTTCTTTGACCTCTGTAAGCCAGAATGTTCTCATCTGTAAGATAGGAATAATAATTCTTACTTCATAAGACTATTGTAAAAATGAGATCATCTGTGTAGAGTATAATTATTGTTAGTAATGCAATTGCCTTAATTTGTTTCTAGAAAAATACCCCCAAGTTTACAATTAAAAAATTAGAGTAGCTGGACAATACTATATAAAAATAATTTATTCCTGTCCTCTTCTTTAGCTCCCCTGTTTTGCAATCCTGTTTTACTTTTTGTCTTTCAGGTTGTAATTATGGAAGGAATCAACACTACTGGTAAAAAACTTGTGGCCACCAAAGTCTATGAGGTACCCGCACTGGTCCCCACCTGCCCTCCTGCTTTGCTGCAGGCTCAGTATGTGCACGTCTGTCTGTCCTAGAGACCCGTTCTTTTCAAGAGCCTGTTTATTTGCTTCTCAATTCTCTACCTATAGAGTATGGACCTCCCTCTAAGCCAGGAATTAGCAAACTGTTTCTGGAAAGTAAATATTTTAGGCTTTGCAGGCCACAGGGTCTCTCCTAATAACTCAGCTCTGCCATTGTAGCCCAAAGCAGCCATGGACAACCCATAAAGCAATGAGTGTGGTTACGTGCCAGGAAGACTTGGTCTACAAACACAGACAGTAGCCAGATTTGGCCTACAGGCCGTAGCTTACTTATCCCTGCTCTAGGCAGTCGCCCTCTGCAGACTGCCATATAATGCAAGGGAGGCGGCAGACACCCTGCTCTCCCGTCCTTGCCTTAGAGAAGGGTACTGACGCATCCTGTGCCTGTGTGGCTCCCGCTTTCTGCTGGCATTTTATGAGTTCAGCTGTGACCTCCCATTCCCTGGGTTTCTTTGCCACTCTGAGCAATATAGAAAAAAAGCAGCTGGCATCGGCTCTGTGGGCTTTTAGCTCCAAAGAGCAAGACTGAGGGCACTTTCTTCCTGCTCTTTCACCCACCCCCATGCTCCCTGTGCTCCTGCCAGCCCCCCGTCATTGCCCACCCCTTCCTTACTAAGGCAGTGCCAGGAGAGACCTCAGTTCAGCTTTTCTCCTGTTTTTAAGGGTGTGCCACTTCCATTTCATCAGCCCACTGACGAAGATGCAGGTAGGTTTGGGTTCAAACATTATTTTGCCAGCAATGAGGGTGGTGGACAAGGGTCCAGGAATGCAGTTCCTCAGGCCCCAGGGAAGTTTCCAGAGCTATTTGGGAATGCTGTGATGGGGTGCTAAGGGCGGATGGTTGAGTCACAGCCTCTTTGTGGATGGCCAGGGTCTGAGCCTGGTGAGCTTTGTTGTGTTATCACCTGGGTTCTGACCACATGAGGCATATCATTTAAAGATTAGCAAGTATCCGAAGGGTGCCTTATGAAAGGAAAAATAGGAACTGTTTAAAACAGAACTTTTTTAAGTGCATTATGGTATCCTGGATTGGATCCTGGAAGAGAAAAGGGACATTAGTGGAAAAACTAGTGACTTTCAAATAAAGTCAGGAGTTAACAACAACATACCAACATTAATTCCCTAGTTGTGACAAGTGTACCGTAGTCAGGTAAGATGTCAGCATTAGGGGGTGCCAGGTGAAGGGTTATAAACACAGGAACTCAGTACTGTCTTTTGCAACTTTTCTATGATTCTAATGTCATTCCAAAATAAAAAGTATATTAAAAACATAAGATCAATCTCTAAGAAAGCCTAGAGTTATTTGGTAAGTAATCTATATGGGAAAAGGCAAGAGGAAATTTCAACAAAATTTGATTCACAATAATTCAAAGCATTTTTGTAAGCAAAGCAGAAGGCTGTTAAGATTCATAATGAGGTGGCTGACACTAGCATCTTGTCACTGTACACGTTAATAGTGTGGGAGTTCATTCTTGGAGACGACCTAGAATCAGGAATGAAATTTAGGAGTTTATGACATTGCACATTCTATCAGAAAATAATGTGTTTATGGGAGCAAGAAAAGTGTGGTGGCCTTACATTGGCTTCAAGTAGTGAAAAGAAACTGACATGGCTAAAATGCCTGGAGCATGAGCTGTGTGCCAGGGAAGCATCTGGAAGTAGTTGAATAGGTTGTTAACAAACATTTTGTGAGCCAAGTATTGGACTAGGCACTCGTGGAGACACAGAACAACATGGGCCTTGCCTTCTCAGCACTCGCTGCTTACTGCTGGGCTCATGTCTCCTGGAGGCTCCTCAGAACCAAAGTTAACTTTGTTCTCTGCCCTAGCACTGCACAAAACTTACTCTTCTTGAATTCTCTATCTCAAATAAGAGCCTCCCTAATCCCTGGAACCTGTGAATACATTATTACTTTAAATGGCATGAGGGACTTTGTAGGTGTGCTTAAGTAAAGGCTCTTGAGGTGGAGGATAGGCTGGATTGGCCAGGTGGGCCCAGTGTAATCACAGGAATCCTTATAAGAGGGAGGGCAGAGGGATCAGAGTTAGAGAGAGTAGACAGGAATGTTAGGCTGCTGGCTCTAGAGATGGGGGAGGGACCATGAATGCAGGAGTGCAGGCGGCCTCTAGAAGCTGGAAAAGGCAAGGAAATAGATTCCCTCCTAGAGCCCCGAGAAGGAGCCCAGCCCCGCCTACACCTTGATTTTAGGACTGCGGACCTCCAGGCCTGTAATAGTAAATGTGTGTTATTTTAAGCCATTAAGTTTGTGGTAATTTATACAGCAGCCATAGAAAACTAACACAACTGCATATTAAGAGGTCAGGGATTTGGGGATTTTGTTGTTGTAAGCCACAGAAACCAGTTCAGACTAACTTCAGGAAAAAAAAAAGGTTGTTAGGGGAAACCCAGGTAGTTCACAGCCTGTGTAGGTAGCTAGAAATCCAGTGTTAGAACCAGCTAAGGACCTCAGAACTAGGTGTCCAGGTAGCAGGAAATCCCTGGCTGTCCCATCCAGTTCCCCCTGCTGGAGTAGGTCAGGCCAGTCTTTTTTCTGTTCTTGGATAGTTAATCTCGAGATTCCAGAACCCAGAAGAGCATGAATGGCTTAACCTGGGTCATGGGCCTGCCCCTTGGCTGGAGAGGACTGTGCACCCAAAGTACAGCCCCACCTGGACTCAGGGACGGGGTGCTAGTCCTCCGAGAGGCAAGCAGACCCCATGAAGAGGAAGACTGCGTGACAGGTGGCCAGACACAGCGCCCCATGCCCAGCCTGTCTTTCTGCCAGCATACCACACCTTCCAGCCACCCTGGGCCACCAGATACTCCATTCCGGCGAGTGTACCCCAACCGCAATGCTCTCCAGGAACCGGCCTTGCCCTTGCTCCTGGGAAACTCTGCTTACAAGCGTAAGCAAAGGGAAATCAGCCAGTCACAAAAAGACAAACACTACAGGATTCTACTTAGACCTGAGACAGAGTAGAAAGAATTGTAGAGACGGACAGTAGGGTGGTGGGCACCAGGGGCTGGGAGCAGAGGGGTGGGGTAGAGTGTTTAATGGGGACAGTTGTGGTTTCACAAGATGAAAGTGTGCTGGAGTTGGATGGTGGTGATAGTTGTACAACATTTTGGACCCATTTAATATCACTGAAATACATACTTAAAAATGGTTCAGATGGTACATTTTATATGTATTTTAGCACAATGAAAAAAATAATGGGGATGTAAGCAAATCTCACTTTGATCAGTTCTCTCCTGACCTCACTTTCCTCCTGTCACTTATGTGCACTGCTAGTAAAGTGCCTGTCACATCTAGTTACCTGCTTACTTACCCATGCCTACCAGATAATGGAGTATTCTTTGAGGGTGGGGGTGAGATCTCATTCATCTTGGATTCCCAGAGTTGTACACATAAGGAGACTCTCAGTTCATTGAATCCTGTGGTATTTTTCCCTACTTGTCTTTTCTCCCACCATCCCAGTATCTTCTGATCAATACCTTCTGATCCTTTCAGTCTTAGATTTTGAGCAAAACATGGTCCTGATGGCCTGTGGGCCGTACACCACATCTGACAGCATCACGTATGACCCCCTGCTCGACCTGATTGCCGTCATCAACCGCGACCGGCCAGATGTGTGCATCTTGGTAGGAAACCCTCTGGGGACGGTTTAGCATGGGGAGGGACCCATGGGAAAACTGGGGCATCATCCCTAGAAAACGTTCCAGAAAAAGTCTCAATTCTGAGGATGTCAGATAAAAATATGTGTGAGTTCTTAGTATCTTTGGAGAGGTGTACATGGCCTTCACCTAATATGACAGCCAATGTTGTTTGCCCCCCTTCACTGATTTTAAACTATTGCCTCTGTCTTGTTACTCCTCAGCTTCTGAACCAATCTCTTTTTAAAGGTCAAAGTGGTAGATTGCTGCATGGTGGTAGATTTCCCTTGCGAGGTTTGGAAAGTCATAAAAAAGCTCAGTGTTGTAGGAGGCGATACGACTGGGTGTGGGGCCCTGGCGGCCTCCCTCCATCCGGGGCTCGCACCCTGCTGTCTGTGGTATCTGCTGACCATCCTAGCCTGCACAGTTGGCTTTGCAGAGACAGGTGGAGCCTGGCCAGAGGGCTGCCCAGAGAGGTTATGTAAAGGTGCTCATGGACACACATGGTTCTGATTTGCTTCTCCCCTCGGGCTTATTTGCAGTTTGGACCTTTTCTGGATGCTAAGCATGAACAGGTTGAGGTGAGTGACTGAGCCAGGTGGAGAGTACCAGGTATTTGCATTCAATTGAGCCCTCTCTGTTAGGTTCTCTTGGGGTTTATCCTGCATCTGTAGCAAACCTAACTTAATCCCTGTGGCTAATCGGAAAAGCATTGTAGCAGGGCATTTTTTATAAAGATAATGAACTTGAGGGCTTCGTTTCACCAGAATACAGGGCATTTGGAAGCTGGGCTAGGGAAATACAGATACACGGGTCTTGGTGCCCCTCAGTGACCCCGGACACTGAGGCATGAGAGCACTGGCACAGATGCAGGTGTCCAGAGGTCACGGAGCTGCGCTTGTGACAGGAACTTACCTGGCTACTACCCTCAGCTCAGTGAGCCGCGTCCTGCTGTCTTTGATGCATAGCATAAAATACAAATGACCCTTCCCAGAATACCTCCATAGCCAAGGGCTGGGCCTCTACCCTTTCTTTGTCGGGACATTTTACCTTACACAGAAAAGATTTCAAAAGACCCTTCCTTTTAGTCTTTCTCTCAGCTTATATTCAAGAGGATTATTCTTTTCCATCTCCTTTCCTGTCCCCAAACAGATTCAGCTCCTTGAGGACAGAGATCACATCTTTTTCATCTTTGCACCTCCTTCAGTTTCTAGCAGAACGGTGGGCACCTAGGGTACCTATCAAACGTTAAACAAATGAATCAACCCCAATGCCTACCCTCTGTCTCCTTCCTTTTCTTGCAGAACTGTCTACTGACAAGTCCATTCGAAGATATTTTCAAGCAATGCCTACGGACAATTATCGAAGGGACACGAAGGTCAGAATTCAGTGGTAGACAGAACCTTAAGCTTCTTAGGTTTCTCTAGGGCTTCCCATTAAGAAACTGAAAGTGCTTCAAAGTAGTGGTAGTTCCTAGATCTGATGTAACTCTTGAACTTCAAGTGCATAGACGCCGAGTTAAGGACATCTCTGTAAAACACAAAGATAAACATACTTGAAAGGAAAGGCCACAGGACTTTCGCTCTTCCCTTTCTCCTTCTTCACTTCCTTCCTCTCTCCCTTTTGTGTAAACTCATTCCATGGGAATCTTCCCAGCTGATTCTGAGAAGTGTCTGATGACCCACACAACAAAATCCCAGGAGGCCCCAAGCATCTCATAGTGTGAGTGAGTGTTTTGGGCTGAGCCCAAGCCTTTCCCCTGAGTCAGAGCTTCCCCATGTTTCAGGGGCCCCGCTGACGGCTGGAGCAGCCACAGTAGACACTCAGTGAGGGTGGGGCTCTTGAACCCTTGCCATAGACCGAGGGAAAGGAACTATGAGAGGTCACAGCAGTAATGAAAGGGCTGAGCAGTTCTAATTTGAGAGAAAGGCACTATTCCAGGAAGAACTTAAAACTACGAGTAGAAAGTTACTCAGGAAACTGACATCCTCATTTCCTGTCTCTTTTCCTCCAGTGCCAGGGTTTGAAAGAAATTGGTATAGGTGACAGATCTTCTCTGGGGATTTGCTTGCCTGTAGCTGAGCTCATAAAAAACAAACATTCTTGAGACTAAGCCTTTAAAAACAAGTCTGTAACAAAGGTAAACAAGATGTATCATCTTCCACCCATTGGCCGTGAGAACTGATCCCAGGGTCGATCAGTGATAATACAGCATCTCGTACCACAGCGTGGGCCAGTGCGGTGGCTCATGGACTGGGAAAGACACCCCCAATTCACCCAAGTTGGGACACTTGAGTCATGCCAGTGACAGCCTGTGGCTGGATCTGCCCCTTCCTATAGTGAAGGTAACACAAGTGCTCTGGCCCCCAGGTGTGTGTGACTCATGTTCACCAGACCCAGAGAGCATCGAGAGCTAAAGTCTAGAAAATGGGAGCAGGGCTGGTGTTCATTCCGTGTCAGGCCTCCTCGGGATGGGCAGGGATGCTAGCAGTGTCCCGGCGTTGGCTGGGTGCTTTCAATTTAAGTTTGGGTTCTGGTTTTGGCTCCTTACCCCATGCGGTATTGACAGCAGTGGGACAAACAAAGAACAAACCGGCATTGTTACCCCAGGGGCACGCGCCCAGCACCACCAGGCACTTTCAGCAGCAGCCAGCGTGTGCCTGGGGGGAAGGGGAGCCACCCTACCCTTCCCAAAGCAGTATATAAAAGGTCTGTTTGGGGGGAATTTATTTTTATTCCTGAGAGGTCAGAAATGCAGAGCATTAAGCTGATTTATCAGTGAGAGCCAGAACCAGTGGGGAAGCACCTCCTCCCCCCAAGGAGCTGAGCACAGCCCACGGGTTCCTGTCTTGTTTCACGGAGCGGCTGTAGGAACCCTCCCACCATGATGTATGAAGTTGTGCAATGCTCAGCATAGTTGGGATTTTCTTTTGGGTCACTCCCCCTGCAGCCAGCCTATCGCCATGAGCAGGAGGGCTGTTTCCTCCTTAGCTCTTGCTCTTCCAGCACCTCCACTGAGACAGCAGGCCCCCTCTTCACAGTGGCCCACGGCACCTCCACCCGTGGTGTCCGTCACAGACTGCGAGCCCTGGGCATCTGGAGCACAGATCCTCCCATTCAGGTTCCCTCCAGCACCCAGGTTGGTAGGCCTGGATAATGAGAGAGAACTTTTCAATGTCAAAGGGACTACAGGTAATTGGCAAACTATCTCTGGTCTCAAGGTTCTGATGTTCTGTTGCAGAAATCTAGCTTCACACTTGGAGCATGTGTGACAAACAAGTGACAAGTGTGACAACAATCAACACCTTTATCTGTATGAGAGGCAGCCCCGTCCCTGTCCCTGCCTCTGGGAAGGCCAGCGAGAGTGCCAGCCACCAGAACTCTGGTTGGGTATTCAGCGTGCCCCCAAAGTAGCAGGTTATGCCTATTTGGTTTATAATAGGCCCCTTTGCCAAGCACAGCCGAGCGAGCCAAGGAAACAGTATTTTTTTTACCATTTTCTCTTGTGTGGCTGAGAACATGAGCAGTTGGCCTCTAGAGTTAAGGGTTTTTTCTTCACTTATAATTTGTAACCCTAGAGATTCTCCTTCTGCCTCCATCAGAGGAAATCTCTGTCATCTATGCTCTTGCTGTTGCTGTTAAATATTCCTCTCATTTTTGCAAGACCATCTGCCGAGACACACCCCCCGGGGGCATTGCCCCCCTGCGCCAGAGGCTCTGGTTTCAGCTCTGGTTCTTTCTAGATCTGCAATATCTCAATTTCTTTTCCCCTTTTCCTATCATAGTAGTCCCACCCTCCCCATAGGACCATCACAAGAGCCCGAAGCAGGCGTGTCCTGGGCCACCTGGGCCTCCCCACAGTGGATGCGTGTAAATGTGAACAGTCTGGCTCAGTGTCCCTTGGGAGAAGCACCCCTCCATAGAAGAGATCTACTCTGGTATTCCCTGAAGTAGGGTCTTGTATTAAGCACTGACGTTTTATATCTGCTCCCTAGCTGTCCTAACTCAGCTGCACCCATTTTTCTCTCTCTTCTGGTGACTTCTGACCGAGCAGCTCTGGTTCCTGCCTCGTCTTCATCCCATCGCTGAGAGACGTGCACCACGAGGCCGTGTATCCACAGCCGCCTTTCAGCTACTCTGATCTGCCTCACAAGGACAAAACGGTACAGCATCCTCTCCCTGACCAGTGGGCAACCAGAATCCAACGTGATGCCGGTGCCCTGGCTCTGTCCACGGGGTGGAAGGTACAGGTGCCTTTTCAGAGCGTGCAAGGGCCCGACTCTTAGGCTCTTGAACAGGCGCGTGTGCTGGTGACCTGCTGCACGCCAGTTTGGCCCCCCTTTGAGTGGTCTCCCCAGCCCTTGGTGAACCCCCACCTTCATGGGGGAGAAGTTTCTCGCTCTGGTGTGCAAATATTTGTTTCAACTCCTTCTAGCGAGTACACCTGGTGTCCGAGCCCTGCAGCATCTCCATAAATGGGGTGACCTTTGGCTTGACATCCACGGATCTGCTGTTCCACATGGGGGCTGAGGAGATCAGTTGGTAAGAAGCATATTGGTGTCCACCAGGCAGAACACATGCTTTCTAGATTCTGGTCCTTTTCCTGAGCCAAGAAAATCAAGGGGCTGCTTGACTGAGTCTTGACCAGTGATCCTTAGAGAAGCATTTTATCCCAACCCTTTAGCCTTGAAGTTTCTCTGTACCCAGGGGTCACAGTTGGAGGCATTTGTTTCTGTTACCTCTTGTCTCGACAGCGTTTGAGACCCTAAGGAACCACATCTGTCTCTGCACTTAGTTTATAGCCATAGAAGTTCATCTGCTTTTCTTCACCTCCATATCTGTGACCTGCACAAGAGCAGGTGTGCCTCTGTGTGGAAGGTGAACTGTGAGCTCATGCTGCAGGGTGCTTCCCTCACCAGACTGTGCAGTTCTGCGGGAAAGCAGACCCCGCCAGATCTGCTGAGCTCAGGTTTGGCAGTTTCATGCTTCCATCACCAGTGACAGGAAGGAGTGTGAAGCAGTTCATGTGTTAAGCGAGTTGGGTGTGTGCTCCTTGGCTGACTTTTGAGGTGCAAGGGTCGCCTGGCTCCATGCCTGCCTTGCGCTGGTGTGGGCTGCATGTCTTGCACAATACGGTGCTGGCTAATGGCCTGTCTCTGTCTTGATCATGAGGGATGCCTTCTCAACCCAGCATCCAACTGCTCCCATTCTCACATGGGAACAGACCAGGCTATTTGCGCGTGGGTCCTTAAGCTTCCCTGGAGGTACCCTGTGGTCACTACACCTCGGCCACATAGCTCCTCTCCAGTTTACTACATCCTCGAGTCCTCCCCAGAGAGAAACAGAAGCAGAAAACAAGGTCCTGTGTTCCATTTCTTGCTTCTCTTCCTTTCTCAGTTCTTCCGGAACTTCAGACAGATTTAGCCGAATACTCAAGCACATCCTGACCCAGAGGAGGTGAGCCCACTTGCTGGAAGGCTGACCATGAAGAGAGCACTTTGGGGCCGTGTTACTCTGACAGATCTGACTGTGAGAGCCCACCCAGGCCACTACCAGGGGTGGCTACCAGGGGCGGCCACCTGGGCATGACAAGCCTGCATTCTCTCCCTCAGAGAGGAAAGGAAAAGACCGTCTGTGAATGCTCAGAAAGCAGTGGCGGGGAATCCCTCTGAGGAGGGCATCCCCGAATGAGCTGCTGCTAACGGTTTCCCTTCTATCCCTGTAGCTACTACCCGCTCTACCCTCCCCAGGAGGACATGGCCATTGACTATGAGAATTTCTGTGCCTATGCGCAGCTGCCTGTCACCCCAGATATCCTCATTGTCCCATCAGAGCTGAGACACTTTGTGAAGGTAGGTTTAAACTCTGCTTTTCCCAGAAACCTCAGAGCTAGTCTGTGAATTTCCCTTCTAGCCAACTAGCACTTAGCCTTCCTGGGTCTGCTGATGGAATGGTGGCCTCGCTTCTCTGGGTGCTGATACGACTAGAAAACAAACCTGTTAGTAAAACACCTGAGTAAAGGGTGTCCCTGTGCTCTCCTCTCCCCCACCCAGAGCAAGATGCTCAGAAAACCTAGCCTGGGAGCCCCAGGGGCAAGTAGGAAGGCCCTCAAGCCATGGTTCTCATGTGGGGCCGTGTCAGGGTGACGTGCGGGTCATTTCATACGTACTCTTGCCTATGTCGTCACCCTCCACCCCTCTGCCAAATTCTGATAGAACCTCCAAGCCAGCCCAGCCTGGAGGAGGTTCTTGGCCATCCTCATCACTGCCCACCTGGGACTGGAGCCCTCACAGGGAGTCCACCCGGCCAGTCCCCCTCTTGCCAGACAGAGCCAGTTCAACCTCAGGAGGTAAATTTTCTTTCGTGTTAGAAGATAACCAGGTCAGCTGTGTCTCCAAGTTTGGGAGGTGATAACCACCCTGCCAAGTCACCTTCTTCATTCTGTTTCAGAGACTCAAAAGGAATTCCAGGTTTTCCAATAGGTCAACATATTTAACTTAAGTTGGCTGCCTTCAATCCCATTTTATAAAACCCTCTCTGGGAGTCTCACTGTTAGATACTTCCAACTTTTTTCCCATCCGTCCCCTTCCAAACCCATAGTCTCATCTCCTTCTCCAGGACATCCTTGGCTGTGTTTGTGTCAATCCCGGGCGCCTCACCAAAGGGCAGGTGGGGGGCACCTTTGGCCGTCTCTACTTCAGGAGGCAGCAGACCGCCGAGGGGGAGAAGAGGCAGAGTCCATGTGTTTCCGCCCAGGTGGTCAGGATCTGAGCCTTCTGTACTTTACATCCCCCATTGTGCCGGCCCTTGCACACGTCTCAAGAACCCAGGAGTAGGCCTCTGACAAGATCCCAACTGTTAGAGAATAAAGAGGAGGCAGCCAGCTGGGGAGGTGGCTGCGGGGAGGGGCCCAGCAGGGAAGGCCCAGCACAGCTGGACCCTGACTCTGAGTTAAGCTTCTTTGGAAGAAAGCTCTTGTTTTTTCATGGACATGCAGAGTCCAGAGTGAACTGGCTACAGATGCAGTATGCTCAGAAGAGGCCAGAAGGCTTTGTGATTTGCTATGTGAATCAGACATAGAAACAACTTTTGCAGAAATAAAAGTAAGCTCTGAGTTTAACTTTTGAGCGTCATCCTTCCATGCTTGCTTTTCCCTGGTAGTGAATAAAGAATGTTCCTTTTTGACCTATGTCCAGAGAGGGCAGAGTGTCTGTCACACTGGGTTTCTGTCTGGCCCCAGTCCTCGCCCTACCAACACGTCTCCTAAGGCCCCCGTGGCCTCCAGGCTGAGGAGGTGTGCTGGGCTTGGGCCACTGGGCTGGGCTGCAGAGCGAGCAGCTGGCTGCCTTCCCGGCCCTCCCAGTGCAGCCCTCACATGCGTGCTGCGGTCTCTGCCTGACCTCTCCATCTGCAGTGGGCGGCCTCCCAGAGCTGTACCAAAGCTGGTGCTGCCTCTGCCAAGTTGTGCAGCGGCACCACTTGCCTACAGCCCAGAACACTTAGACAAGGCCAGGCCTTCTAGAGTCCCCAACATGTCCTTGCGCCTGGGTGTCCCAGCATTTGTGGAAAGGCTGTCGCTGGCTAAACAAATGCATTTCCGCCAGGGTTAAGCTGACAGGCTGTCCTGCAGCACAAGCCAGAGCCAAGACCAGAAACCCCAGCTGTGGGGCAGAGGGAAGTGTGCAAGAGAGCAGCCGTGCTGATGCCTAAGCCTTGAGTCAGAGATAAATAGGTGACCTAACAGCGCCCAACCTTTGCCTCCCACCTGCAATGGTAAGATGGAATCAACAACAAATGTGACCAGGCTTGCGTAAAATGGGCCCCACTGTGGAAACACGCAGCTGCTGCTGATCGCCTTCATTTTATAGGAGCCTCCTCAGAAGACAGCAAGCCCAGCTCGGGGAGCTGATTTTCCCTCCGTAGGCTTTCCCCACTCAAAGCATGCAGCCATGGTCCAAAGGGCCACGACGACTTAGCAGCCTCCAGATGTGGCATTTTTAGAGCCTGGGCCCCTTTTCCACAACCTGATACAGTTGAACTAGCTCAAGAATATTGTTTGCATTTCCACCCAGTCCAATGTCAGCTAAAAGCCGCCCCTCCTTCCTTGGAAAACCCTTGCCTGGGAAGATCAACAGGCCCTGGGCCATGATAAACAAAGCTCTGAGCTCTTATCGCATGAGCCCATGTGTGGCTCTTGGGGAGCAGTGGCTCTTGACGATTATTTTCATGTTGCTGTTGTAGAAGCCTCCTGGGGAATGGAAATGTCTTGGTCCGCACTCGGCAAGGTACAGAGCCTCCTTTCCCTGTGTTACAGACGGAAGATCCAGAGGCCCTGGGTGGGGGTGGGGGTGGTTGGCAGAGGGGAGGAAAGACCTGTATCCTGCGGAGAGGCGAGTATAGGGTTGGGGGAGGTGGTGATGTGCAGCCTCCCGGGAAAGAAAGCCGGGGCTAGGCATGAATGACAGCTACAGCCCATTGCCAGGATACAAGTCACGTGACTTGGAAATGACCCAGAGGGCCAGAGCAGGCATTTAAGACTCACACAGAAAGCAGAATGCAAACCCCAGATCACAGGTCTAGGGGATGCATCTCTGCCAGCAGACAGTTCCCTTTTGCTCTTGTCAGGAAGTCAGTGCCCAGTGACTGCCAGTGGGCTGTTCCAAGTCCCCCCTTTAGCTGGGTCATCAGTTTCCTGAGGCGTCATTCCTCGTGTAGGGCTCTGGCCGCTGCCTGCACTGGGGCCCATGACCTTGGAACTAAGGCTAGGGGGCACTGGTGATAGAGGTGGAGGAGGCGGAGAGCCTGGGCTGGGCCTGGACTCCTGGCACTGCCTGCTTCAGAACAACCTCCAGTCTCATCTCCCCTGGTCCTGGTCATGCCCTGTGCCCTTGAGACAGGAACCCAAGGATAAAGCAGGTGGTTGTAAAGAAAGAAAGGCCCTGGGCTCTCCCAGGTGGGCCTCCCACACCCTGCCCCAGCCCTGCCCTCCCAGGACCACCATCTCTTCCTCACTCGGGCAACTGTGGCTGCCTTCCCGTAACCCCTGCATGGCCACCCTTTAGGATCAGGCTCTGTCTCTAGGAAGGCCAGGGGAGAGCTTCGAGAGGAACAAAAGCACCTCCTAGCTCCTGAGCATGAGAACCCAAGTGGATGCCAAGAGCAAAGCCAGGGAGTTGGGGCAGTGGGGAGCCCCCAGGCTGTGGGCGGGGGCAGGGCCACGACTGTTCAGGTCCACCATCCTGCTCTGCCTCCTGCAGCCACTTGGGCTTGGTGTTTCCTTTCCCTTGACCTAGGGTCATCCAGCCGGCTCGACCCAGCCCTGCAGCTTGCCCTGGTGCTGAGAGTAGCCATTTGGGCTGATTTTTTACTTCTCTGTTTGGTACACGTTTCCTTTCCCCTAACCCTGGGGCTCTTGGCTGAGCCTCCTGAGATCCAGTCCTGGCTGGGTACACACGGCCTCTCCCTCCAGACTGTGGGCTCTCTAACCAGACGTGAGAGGCCTTGACTAACCATGCAGGGAGGGAGGGAGGGTGTTGACATTTTTTAAATTGTTATTGAGATATAATATAATGACAACATAAATTTCACTATTAAAAGGTGTACAGTTGAGTGATTTTAGCATCCACACTTGAACAACACAGGGGTTAGGGGTACTGACTCCCTGCACAGTTGAAATCCATGTATATCTTTTGACTTCCCCAAAACTCTACACAGCCTACTGTGGACCGGAGCCTTACCGATAACATTAACAGTCAATTAACATATATTTTGTATATTATATGTATTATATACTATATTTTTTATATACTGAATTCTTACAATAAAGCTAGAGAAAAGAAACTGTGTTTTCCAACTGTCACAAATCTCCAAAAAATTTTCCAATCTACTTATTGAAAAAAACCACATAAGTGGACCTGAGCAGTTCAAACCCATGTTGTTCAAGGGTCAACTGTGTTCAAAATGTTATGCAAACATCACCACTGATTCTGGAATATTTTCATCATGCACCAAAAGCAGCCCATCAGCAGCCATTCACCACCTCCTCCCCTCTCCCATCCCCGGGAAAACACTCATCTACCTACTGTCTCTGTGGATTTGCCTATTCTGGGCATATCATATAAATGGAATCATACATATGTGTCTGGCTTCCTTCACTTAGCATAATATTTTAAATCATCTGTGTTGTAGCACATATCAGGGTTTCCTTCCTTTTCATGGCTGAATGATA
>JAVSCE010021639.1:0-196735 GCA_032199065.1 Smutsia gigantea | reverse complement strand
AAAAAAAAAAAAAGCTGATTTGATATGGTGGAGGAGATGAAAAATGAAATAGAAATTAGAGAAGAGGAATACAAAGAAGCTGAGGATTAGAGAGAAAAAAGGACCTCTAAGAATGAAAGAATATTGAGAGAATTGAGTGACCAATTCAAACAGAACAATATTCATAATATACTTGTATCAGAAGAAGAAGAGAGAAAAAGGGATAGGAAGTGTCTTTGAGGAGTTAATTGCTGAAAACATCCACAATTTGGAAAAGAGATAGTCTCTCAGGCCATGGAAGTGCACAGATCTCCAATACAAGGGACCCAAGGAAGACAACACCAAGACATATAGTAATTAAAATGGCAAAGCTCAAGGATAAGGACAATTAGAAGCTGCCAGAGAGAGAAATAAGATCACATACAAAGGAAAGCCCATCAGGCTATCATCAGACTTCTCAGCAGAAACCTTACAGGCCAGAAGGGAGTGGCATGATGTATTTAATGCAATGAAGCAGAAGGCCTCTAACCAAGATTACTTTATCTGGCAAGATTATCATTTAAATTTGAAGGAGGGATTAAACAATTTCCAGATAAGCAAAAATGAGAGAATTTACCTCCCACAAACCATCTCTACAGTGTATTTTGAATGGACTGCTATAGATGGAAGTGTTCCTAAGGCTAAATAGATGTCAACAGAGGTACTAAAACCACAGTAAAGAAAACAGAACAATAAAAGAGAATCTACACACATAAACACAATCAGAAATGAGAAAGGAAAAATCACGACGGACCCCACAGAAATACAAAGAATCATAAGAGAATATTATGAGAATCTATATGCTAACAAGCTGGAAAACATAGAAGAAATGGACAACTTCTTAGAAAAATACAACCTTCCAAGACTGACCAAGCAAGAAACAGAAAAACTAAACAGACCAATCAGCAGTGACGAAATCGAATTGGTAATCAAAAAACTACCCAAGAACAAAACCCCTGGGCCTGATGGATTCACCTCTGAATTCTACCAGACATATAGAGAAGAAATAACACCGATTCTCCTTAAAGTTTTCCAAAAAATAGAAGAGGAGGGAATACTTCCAAACTCATTCTATGAAGCCAGCATCACTCTAATACCAAAACCGGGCAAAGACCTCACCAAAAAAGAAAATTACAGACCAATATCCCTGATGAACGTAGATGCAAAAATACTCAACAAAATATTAGCAAATCGAATTCAAAAATACATCAAGAGGATCATACACCATGATCAAGTGGGATTCATCCCAGGGATGCAAGGATGGTACAACATTCGAAAATCCATCAACATCATCCACCACATCAACAAAAAGAAGAACAAAAACCACATGATCATCTCCATAGATGCTGAAAAAGCATTTGACAAAATTCAGCATCCATTCCTGATTAAAACTCTCAACAAAATGGGTATAGACGGCAAGTACCTCAACATCATAAAGGCTATATATGACAAACCCACAGCTAACATCATACTTAACGGCGAGACGCTGAAAGCTTTTCATCTAAGATCGGGAACAAGACAGGGATGCCCACTCTCTCCACTGTTATTCAACATAGTACTGGAGGTCCTAGCCACAGCAATCAGACAAAACAAAGACATACAAGGCATCCAGATTGGTAAAGAAGAAGTCAAATTGTCACTATTTGCAGATGACATGATACTGTACATAAAAAACCCTAAAGATTCCATTCCAAAACTACTAGAACTAATATCTGAATTCAGCAAAGTTGCAGGATACAAAATTAACACACAGAAATCTGTTGCTTTCCTATACACTAATGATGAACTAACAGAAAGAGAAATCAGAAAAACAATTCCATTCACAATTGCATCAAAAAGAATAAAATACTAGGAATAAACCTAACGAAGGAAGTGAAAGACCTGTACTCTGAAAACTACAAGACACTCCTAAGAGAAATTAAAGAGGACACTAACAAATGGAAATGCATCCCATGCTCTTGGCTAGGAAGAATAAATATTGTCAAAATGGCTATACTACCTAAAGCAATCTACAGATTCAATGCAATCCCTATCAAACTACCAACAGCTTTCTTCAATGAACTGGAACAAATAATTCTAAAATTCATATGGAACCACAAAAGACCCCGAATAGCCAAAGCAATCCTGAGAAGGAGGAATAAAACAGGGGGAATTACACTCCCTGACTTCAAGCTCTACTACAAAGCCACAGTAATCAAGACAATTTGGTATTGGCACAAAAACAGACCCACAGACCAGTGGAACAGAATAGAAAATCCAAACATTAACCCAAACATATACAGTCAATTAATATTTGATAAAAGTGCCTTGGATATACAATGGGGAGATGACAGCCTCTTCAGCAGCTGGTGTTGGAAAAACTGGACAGCTACATGTAAGAGAATGAAACTGGACTACTGTCTAGCCCCATACACAAAGGTAAACTCAAGGTGGATCAAAGACCTGAATGTAAGTCATGAAACCATAAAACTCTTAGAAAAAAACATAGGCAAAAATCTCTTGGACATAAACATGAGCGACTTCTTCATGAACATATCTCCCCGGGCAAGGGAAACAAAAGCAAAAATGAACAAGTGGGACTATATCAAGCTGAAAAGCTTCTGTACAGCAAAGGACACCATCAGTAGAACAAAAAGACATCCTACAGTATGGGAGAATATATTCATAAAAAACGTATCTGATAAAGGGTTGACATCCAAAATATATAAAGAACTCATGCACCTTAACAAACAGAAAGCAAATAATCCAATTAAGAAATGGGCAGAGGACATGAATAGACACTTCTCCAAAGAAGAAATTCAGATGGCCAACAGGCACATGAAAAGATGCTCCACATCGCTAATCATCAGAGAAATGCAGATTAAAACCACAATGAGATATCACCTCACACCAGTGAGGATGGCCAACATCCAAAACACAAACAACAACAAATGTTGGCGAGGATGTGGAGAAAAGGGAACCCTCCTACACTGCTGGTGGGACTGCTAATTAGTTCAACCATTGTGGAAAGCAGTATGGAGGTTCCTCAAAAAACTCAAAATAGAAATACCATTTGACCCAGGAATTCCACTCCTAGGAATTTACCCAAGAATGCAGCAGCCCAATTTGAAAAGGACTGATGTACCCCTATGTTTATTGCAGCACTATTTACAATAGCCAAGAAATGGAAGCAACCTAAGTGTCCATCAGTAGATGAATGGATAAAGAAGATGTGGTACATATACACAATGGAATATTATTCAGCCATAAGAAGAAAACAAATCCTACCATTTGCAACAACATGGATGGAGCTAGAGGGTATTATGCTCAGTGAAATAAGCCAAGCCGAAAAAGACAAGTATCAAATGATTTCACTCATATGTGGAGTATAAGAACAAAGAAAAAAACTGAAGGAACAAAACAGCAGCAGACTCACAGAACCCAAGATCGGACTAATAGTTACCAAAGGGAAAGGGACTGGGGAAAATGGGCGGGAAGGGAGGGATAAGAGGGAAAAAGGGGCATTTTGATTAGCAGATGTAATGTTGGGGGGGCACGGGGAGGGCAGTACAACTCAGGGAAGACAAGTAGTGATTCTATAGCATCTCACTACGCTGATGGACAGTGACTGTAATGGGGTTGGTGGGGGGGACCTGATGAAGGGGTGGTTTAATAATCGTAATATTGCACATGTAATTGTAAATTAATGATAATAAAAAAAAGAAAAAAAAAGAAAACAGAACAATTAATTACTAAGCAAATGGAAAATAAAATTAACTACCCTCAAGGTCAATAAAGCGATAGACAAAGAGTACAGAAAATATGATACATAATGCATAAAAAATAGAGGAGGAAGAAAATGGAGAAGGAAAAAAAAGAAACTTTACATTGTGTTTGTTATAGCATACTAAGCAAGTTAAGTTAGAATCTTAGATACTAAGGAAGTCACCCTTGAACCTTTGGTAACCACAAATCTAAAGCCTGCAATTACAATAAGTACATACGTATCAATAATCACTGTAAATGTAAATGGTTAGAATGCACCAAACAAAAGACATAGAGTTACAGAAAGGATAAAAAATCACCCATCTATATGCTGCCTACAAGAGACACACTTCAAACCCAAAGACATACAAAGACTAAAAGTGAAGAGACGGAAAAAGACATTTATACAAACTGTAGAGAGAAAAAAGCAGATGTTGCAGTACTTGTATCAGACAAAATAGAGTTCAAAACAAAGAAAGTCACAAGAGATAAAGAAGGACATTACATAATGATAAAGGGGTTAGTCCAACAAGAGGATATAACCATTATAAATATATATGAACCCAACACAGGAGCAGCCACATATGTGAAACAAATACTAACAGAATTAAAGGAGGAAATAGAATGGAATGCATTCATTCTAGGAGACTTCAACCCTCCACTCACTCCAAAGGACAGGTCAACCAGACAGAAAATAAGTAAGGACACAGAAGCACTGAACAGCACATTAGAACAGATGGACCTAACAAATATCTACAGAACTCTACACACAAAAGCAGCACGATACAAATTCTTCTCAAGTGGACATGAAATGTTTTCAAGAATAGATCATATACTAGGCAACAAAAAGAACCTCATTAATTCAAAAAGATTGAAATTGTACCAACCATCTTCTCAGATCACAAGGTATGAAACTAAAAATAAATTAAGCAAAAAAAATGGAAAATCCCACAAACCCATGGAGGCTTAACAACATGCTCCTAAATAACCAATGGATTAATGACCAAAGAAAAAAAGAGATCAAGCAATATATGGAGTCAAATGACAACAATAATTCAACTCCACAAAATATGTGGGACGCATTAAACAACATGCTATGAGGGAAGTATATTGCAACACAGGCCCATCACAGGAAAGAAGAACAATCCCATATGAAGAGACTAAACTCAAAATTAATGAAACTAGAAAAAGAACAATGAGGCCCAAAGTCAGTAAAAGGAGGGACATAATAAAGATTAGAGCACAAATAAATAAAATCGAGAAGAATAAAACAATAGAATCAATCAATGGAAGCAGAAGCTGGTTCATTGAGAAAATAAACAAAATACATAAACCCCTAGCCAGACTTACCAAGAAAAAAAGTCTACACACATAAACAGAATCAGAATGAGAAAGGAAAAATCATTATGGACACAACAGAAATTCAAAGAATTATTAGAGAATACTATGAAAAATGATATGCTAACAAAGTGGATAACCTAGAAGAAATGGACAACTTTCTAGAAAAGTCCAACCTTCCAAGACTGACAGAGAAAGAAACAGAAAATCTGAACAGACCAATTACCAGCAATGAAATTGAACTGGTAATCAAATACTACCCCAGAACAAAACCTCTATAGCAGATGGCTCCACTGCAGAATTTTATCAAACATTTAGTGAAGACATAACACCCATCCTTCTTAAAGCTTTTGCAAAAAATAGAAGAGAAGGGAATACTTACAGAGTCATTCTATGAGGCCTGCGTCATTCTAATACCAAAACCAGGCAAAGATCCCACCAAAAAAGAAAATTACAGACCAATATCCCTGAAGAACATAGATGCAAAATACTCAACAAAATATTAGTTAACCGAATTCAAAAATACATCAAAAAGATCATCCGTCATGATCAAGTGGAATTTGTTCCATTGATACAAGGATGGTACAATATTAGAAAAATCCATCAATATCATCCACCACATCAACAAAATGCCAGACAAAAACCACACAATCATTTCCATAGATAGATGCCAAAACAGCATTCGACAAAATTCAACATCCATTCATGACAAAGACTCTTAACAAAATGGGTATAGAGGGCAAGTACCTCAACATAACAAAGGCCATATATGACTAAAGCACAGCCAAGATCATACTTAACAGCAAGAACCTAAAAGTCTTCCCTTTAAGATAGGGAAGAAGACAAGGATGCCCACTCTCTCCACCTTTATTCAACATAGTCCTGGAGGTCAAAGTGGTGGCAATCAGACAACACAAAAAAGGAAAAGGCATCCAAACTGGTAAAGAAGTTAAACTGTCACTGTTGGCAGATGACATGATATTGTACATAAAAACTCTAAAAATCCACTCCAAAACTACTAGATATAATATCTGAATTCAGCAAAGTTCAGGATACAAAATTAATACACAGAAATCTGTTGCATTCTTATACACTAATGAACTAGCAGAAAGAGAAATCAGGTAAACAATTCCATTCACAATTGCATCAAAAGTATAAAATGTCTAGGAATAAACCTAATGAAAGAAGTGAAAGACCTATGCTCTGAAATCTACAAGACACTCATGAGAGAAATTGAAGATAGCAATAAATGGAAACATATCCTGTGCTCATGGATAGGAAGAATTAACACTGTCAAAATGGCCACCCTACCTAAAGCAATCTACAGATTCAATGCAATCCCTATCAAAATACCAACAGCATTCTTCAACAATGTAGAGCAAATAATTTTAAAATCCATATGGAACTGCAAAAGACCCTGTACAGCCAAAGCGATCCTGAGAAGGAAGCATAAAACAGGGGGTATTACATTACATTCCCTGACTTCAAGCTCTACTACAAAGCCACAGTAATCAAGACAATTTTGTACTGGCACAAGAACAGACCCATAGACCAATGGAACACACTAGAGATCCCAGATATAAACCCAAGCATATATGGTCAATTAATATACGATAAAGGAGCCATGGACTTACAGTGGGGAAATGACAGCCTCTTCAACAACTGGTGTTGGCAAAACTGAACAGCTACATGCAAGAGAATGAAACTAGATTATTATCTAACCCCATACACAAAAGCAAAACTCGAAATGGATCAAAGACCTGAATGTAAGTCATGAAACAATAAAACTCTTAGAAGACAGCATAGGCAAACATCTCCTGAATATAAACATGAGCAACTTTTTCCTGAATGTATCTTCTTGGGCAAGGGAAACAAAAGCAAAAATGAACAAGTGGGATTACATCAAGCTAAAAAGCTTCTGAACAGCAAAGGACACCATCAGAAGAACAAAAAGGCATCCTACAGTATGGGAGAATATATTTGTAAATGATATATCTGACAAGGGGTTAATATCCAAAATATATAAAGAACTCACACACCTCAACAACCAAAAATCAAATAACCCAATTAAAAAATGGGCATAGGATATGAACAGACACTTCTGCAAAGAAGAAATTCAGATGGCCAACAGGCACATGAAAAGATGCTCACATCATTAATTATCAGCGCAAATAAAAATCATAATGTGTTATCACCTCACACCAGTTAGGATGACTAGCATTGAAAAGACTAAGAACAAATGCTGGCGATGATGTGGAGAAAGGGGTACCCTCCTACACTGCTGGTGGGAATGTAAGTTAGTTCATCTGTTGTGGAAAGCAATATGGAGATTCCTCAATAAACTAAAAATAGAAATACCATTTGACCCAGGATTTCTACTCCTAGGAATTCACTCAAAGAATATAAGTTCTCTGATGCAAAAAGACATATGCACCCCTATGCTTATTGCAGCACTATTTACAATAGCTAAGATATGGAAACAACTTAAGTGTCCATCAGTAGATGAACAGATAAAGAAGAACTGGTATATATACACATTGGTATACTATTCAGCCATAAGAAAGAAACAAATGCTACCATTTGCAACAACATGGGTAGAGCTGGAGGGTATTATGCTCAGTGAAATAAGCCAGGTGGAAAAGACAAGTGCCAAATGATTTCCCTCATTTGTGGAGTATAACAGTGAAGCAAAACTAAAGGAACAAAACAGAGCAGACTTACAGAGTCCAAGGGGCTAGCACTTGCCAAAGGGGAGGGTTAGTGGAGGGTGGGTGGTGGGGAGGGAGAAGGGCATTGAGAGGTATTATGATTTGCACACATGGTGTCGGGGGGGTGATGGGGAAGACAGTGTAGCACAGAGAAGGCAAATAGTGACTCTGTGACATCTTACTACACTGATGGACAGTGACTGCAATGGGATCTGGGCAGGGACTTGATAATATGGGTGAATGTAGTAACCACATTGTTTTTCATGTGAAACCTTCATAAGAGTGTATATCAAAAATAACTAATTCAAAAAATGGACAAAGGACATGACTAAGCATTTTCTAAAAGAAAGACAAACAGATGGCTGACATGCAAATGAAAAGGTGCTCAACAGCGCTCATCATTAGGGAAATGCACATCATGACCACAGCAACATGTGACCTCACACCAGTCAGAATGGCTAATATCAACAAGACAGGAAATAACAAGGGTTGTTGAGGAAGTGGAGAAAGGGCAGCTCTTGTACAGTGCTAGTGGGAATGTCAATTTTCCAGACACTGTGGAATGGAGTATGGAGGTTCTTCAAATAATGAAAAGTAGAATTACCAGTCTGGGAACATATCCAAAGAAAACCAAATCACTGATTTGAAAAGATAAATGCTCTCCTGTGTTTATTGTGGCATTTTCTATAGCAAAGAATTGGAAGCAATCTAAGGGTCCATCAATAAATGATTAAAGAAGAGGTACATATACACAATGGAATATTACTCAACCATAAAAAAGAATGAAATCTTGCCATGTGAAACAATATGGATGGACCTGGAAGGTATCATGCTAAGTGAAATAGGCCAAAGACAGATACCATATGCTTTTGCTTATATGTGGAATCTTAAAAAATGCAAAACAAATTAACAATACAGTGATAGAACCCATAACAAGAATAAACTGCTGATTGCCATGGTGAGGAGGGTAGCTGTTATTGAAACAGATGTTGGGAATAAAGAGGCATAGAATTCTGATATAAATTAGTCACAGATATGAAAATACAGCATAGAGAATATTGATTAATTATAATATCATGGTATATTGACAAGAAGAACACTTATCAGAGTGAGCATTTTATAATGAAGATAACTGTCAAATCTCCATGTTTTACACCTCAAACCAATATAATATTGTATACCAACTATACTTTGATAAAAACAAGATTCCAAGAAAATAAAAAATAAACAGTCAGAGGCTCAGAAATTTCAAAATCAAATCTGCCTCTTATGTCTCAGAAACCGTGCCCATCGTTTACTGGTATTTTCCAAATGACTCTTGTAGCAAGTATAGAAATATTTTGTAATCCATCCTATAGGCAACAATATGAAGCAACATGAAAAACAAATTTTAGTTTATCTCAAATAGAACATTTATTCAATCATGCAGATGAATAAATCATGCATGAATAAATCATGCAGATGTGAGTTCTAGACACACCTTTGCAGAACTGCCATAACTGGGTAGCCTCCACCATCTCTTCTGCACACTATTACCTAGATTACTACAGTCTGTTTGTAGTCAGTATAATGAACTATAACTGCAAGGTATTGTACAGAGACAGAGATCAAGCACTATGTTCTTGGCTAAAAATAGTAGTAACTTGTCATTCGCTATCCAGTACCATTTTGCTTTAATCACCTGTAATTCCTGCTCATGTCTCTTAACTGGGGTTCACCAACCTTCTTAAAGTCGTCTGAATCTGTCTGGCACAGCACACCTCCAGTTCAGTATTCAGCCTCTTTCTCTGGAATTTTAATGGCTCTGTTCTGGAGCCTTTGTCAATTTCCCAGCACCCTAGCTCTCTCTATGTTCACATTTTTTTTTACAAGAAGGGATTTCTTAGTTGGGTGGATTCCAGAGCACTTGCTCATTCTACCTATACTAGAAGAGTACAGTCAACACCAGTGGTAACTTGCAGAGTCCCACACCCTACTCTACGCTAATTTGAAACACATGATTTTCTGGTATTTGCTGTCTTCACTGCTGCCTGCAATTGTGTCAAACCATAACTCCTCTATGCATGAAGATGTGATTGTGGGTCAGACACCTCCCCTCAGTCACCCAATCTTACTTTTCACTTTAACGTTCTTTTCTTAACTTGCTTTTCCAGCACTTAAATTTGGATAAGATCAGGACTTTTTGTGTGTTAAAGTTGGTTACCATTTCCCTGGCCCTAAGCTGCTCATGTAAGCGTGTGTTTGATCTTTGATTTTGTGTCACTTATTTCCAGTACAGGCTACAATACTGAGAAAAAAAAATCTAATCTCATAAAACTGCAAGTTCTTTTATCTTTTCTCTGCTGGGTGCTGGAAAACTTATGCTTCCACAGATATTTCTGCCCTGCAAAAAAACTTGTTCTAATTTCAGCAACTCGTCAAATACAGGTGCAAAAGCCTTCCCAGCTCTCACACGTTGTTCCAACTTATAGGATCTATGTCTGCATTACCCAGCTGTGTATTTCAAACTCTAAGGAATTTTATTCTTTCATCTTTCCCTAAGGGTGTTCACTGTGTAGCCCATATTTTTCCTTCCTAAGCAAACCATTCAGCTACCTGAAAAATATGAATTTTTGTTTTGTCTTATAATAATCATATCACTCAGAGATCTTTCCTTCCCCAGGAAAAAAACAAACACACACAAAATGACCACCATTCATTTTACATCTCATGTTAGATAACAGGTGCACATAATCATCTTCCATGAGCATTATTTCTTCAATAGTCCTGCATGAAATTGTGAACATAAGTTCCTGCACTGTGCTTGAAACATCCCTTTTTGACATAACACTTCCCAAGTGGGTCCACTGGAAATGACTACCATATTTCAGAGAAGGCATGTCAACTGCAATTAATACTTGTTCTGCTGGCCCCCTCTCCTGGGCACTATTCACAAACAATTTAGAGGCTCTCCTTGACTGTCATTAGAAGTATACTTTGAATCTAGCAAGGCAGACAATATGCACAGTTCAGCAAGCAAAGATAGTAAACTCTTGTGTATAGCCCTAAAGTTTTAAAAAAGATTAGAATTATGTACAATTTACTATTAATCAAACATGCTAACACATGAAATCCAAAGGATGTCTTAATAATAATAGATAATATATATGATAGCATTGTGTGCCAGCACTACTAAATATTTTGAATTTATTAACTCATTTAATCTTCATAGCATCTTGTGAATTCAACAGTATTATTAACATAGGTTTGGAGTAGGAAACTGTGGCAAAGAGAGATTTAGTCATCTGCCAAAGTCAAACAGTTGAGAAGCAATAAAGATAGGATTCCAAAAGACACATGCATTTTCTATGAGGTTCCTTTATAATCCAAATGAACTCCCCTTTTCCTCAAAGGACATCAGAGAATCTGTCTACTCATGTCCCCTTCTTTCTGTACCATTCTACTGATTAACCTGCTCCAGATTCCAGAGTCCCTGCTTACAGGCAATTCATTTCATCTAGTTTTTGTTTGATTGTTTCTTTGATGGATCTACAGAGTTTGACTTCACTCAGAAAAAACGTCCATTTCTCTTGCTATTACTTACCTTTTTTCACACTATCTTAAGATCCGCTGAACCAAAAAAGGGCAGTATGGGTTGAAGAAACCCTGAACCACCACAAAATAACTACTAATAATGTGCAAGTATACTTATATGTATTAAGTGATTTGTCTAAAGTCACAGAAAATAAGTGGTGGAGTCAGATTTGACCTCAGATGGCGTGACCTTCATATCTTTCCAATTAATTAGCATTACTTACTATCTCTTCCATTCACATACCAATGAAACAGTAACAACAATAATAATTCTACAATAATAGAATCTACCTTATAGGGTGGTTACTATGTGTATGGTTCTTAGAAAAATATATGGTATATAGTAGATACAATAAATTTTTGCTACTATAATTAATTAAAAGTGTGATTATTTTTGGTTGGCTTAAAAAAATGATATCATGCTGTATCTATTTCCTTTGTATGTTTTTACCTGCCCTTTGTACATTCCTGAACATTAACAGGAAAGTCTTATTTTTCAGGGAAATTGGATCTTGCATTATCCAAGCTATTTAAACAATTTTAAGGGTTGCTCTTGTGTCCCAGGGATAGTCCTATCTCAATACCTGGGTCTCCTCTATTTTTCCAGACTCATTTCTCACTGATTGCTTCACACTCTAGAATACTGAGCTACATCTTACCTCCCTTACCCCGTAACCCTTACAGAGCTATTCTACTTTCCTTCTTCAAACCACAACTCAGATGACATTACCCCCTGTCACTGCTTCCTATGAAGCCAGGACTGAGTGAAGACCCTTGCCATCTGCAGTATAGGGGGAAGGTACCTAATATTTCCCCAGCAGCAGGTATCACACTGTACAATAATAATATGCTTGTTCACTGAGACTTCCACAGGCTTGTGCCCTTCTTTGAGGCCAAGTGTGTGTCTGCTCTGTTCAGTATCAATAAAAGACCTGGAACACAGTAATGGCCCAAAATATATTTGGAGAATAAATGCATAAAAAATTATTTAGTGAATAACATTAAAACTGGCTCCATGGAAATAGAACAGTGTGAATATTGGAGATACATTTGTATTTTTTTGTCATCTGTGTGATGGGATAGTCAATTATTGATATGTAGCCCTGGTACAAGGAAGGAAGGTATTACAGCTCAAAAAGCAAATTCACAATTACTGCCTGTGGTAAGTAAGCAGACTAGACAGGATGCTGCCAGGCAAGGTTAAGAGAACAATTTATCTTGAAACCAAAAGTTTCTAGAGATTGTCTATGATAGAGATAGAAATAGAGGAGGGGGTGTGGAGAGAAATGGGGAAATAAAGAAGGGAGGGAAGAGAAAAAGGAAAAGAAAGAAGGAAAAATGAGAGGAGGGAGGAAGTAGAAGAGGGAGGGAAAAAATTTTAAAGTTCTATAAGTACAATGGAAGATACATACAGCTATATATTAGGATGACATAGTGTATTGGCCTGAAAGAAATAATAACTAGGACTAATAAATATGGAAGAAGTGATTCTACAGCAGAACCTAATCAGTATTTTGTTTGTTTCTTTTATGAAGGTCTCTGAGGCTGAGCAAAAGTCAACACTACAGTTTCCCTGTCCCTGTCTCAAAGAGGCTGCAAATGATTCATTGAACCCATGAGAAGTACTTTCTAGGTGACATCCATAAAACAGTGAACAAGAGGATACAGTCTCTTCTTCAATTTTATTTATGGTTCAGCCAGGGAGTGGGAGATAGGGTTTAATTATAATGTTCTAAACACCTTGCTATGTTCTTTGTATGAATTTTCTTCACTTAATTCTTAAAGTAGCCCAATATACTGGTGCTATCATCACACCCATTTTAAAGATGAGGGAAGGAAATGAGGCCTAGAGACAGCAGTTCTCAACCCTTGCTGCACACCAGCATAACCAACAGAGCACCATGAAGCCAGGCCCTAACCCCAAAGGTTATGATTTGCCCTGGAATGAGCAATAATGATGAATATATACATTTAAACTCCTAGGCCCAATATGCAGACAAATTTGAAAAGCTTTGGCTTAGGCTGAGTTTATAACTTACCCTTTTCTAGTAAGTGCTAAGCCAGGGCTCAAGACCTAGGTCTTTCTGATACCACAGCTAGTACACTTAAACCCTTGCTATGTCCTTATGCTAATATCAAGACATCGAGAATGGTACACTATAGGATGTTCATTGACATGCATGCCTATTATTGGTGTAAAGGCCCATAATGATTAGGAATATTTTTAAAATATTCACTTAGGAAAATGATATTGAAAGACATGCTAGATATAAGAATGATATATTTCTCCATATTTCTATGAACAGGCTTGAAATAAGGTAAAGGTAGCAGTCCCACATACTAACCTGCTACCTTCATGCTAAGGAAACTCCTGACACAAGAGACACTTAACTCTATGTTCACCAGTCCTTCTCCCCATCCAGTGATATTGTAATTATATACATTCAATGCCTTCTTTCATTCTGGAGAATGAACGTTCAAAGAAGAGTTCCAAGTGAAAAGTTTCCAAATGATTTTTAAGAAATCCCTTGATTGGAATATATTAAAACAATCTAATGGAAATATAAGAATGTTTCCAAGGTGGCATTTAAAAAGAAGTAATTTCAGTCTCTTTACAGGAACATATTCTATAATATCAGGACTTAAAGCTATTTCTGCTATATCAAATAAGAGAATAAAATTGAGCTCTATGAAACATTAGGGAACCAAACCACTGAGAAAAGGGTAATGTCCTTTTTAACAATGTCATTTATCCTGACTTTTCCTCTTCCATGTTCATATTTGGCAAAATTTTTGCTCGCACCTAATTTTCTCACTAGCCACAACATCAACAAATCTTTAGTAACTAACAAAATTATGGAATTAATTTAGTCAGCTAGAGGACTTTAAAATTTCACTCACTCACTCCCTTCACTAAGGGCAGACAAAATTCATTTCATGTGTGAACTTTGAAGCAGAACTGCCCAGTTGTTTTGAAAGACGATTAAAGACTTATTTAATTTAATTAATTTTTAATGTGCCCCCTCAATATTAAATTCATTCTCTCCCCAATTTCTGGCTTATTTCCCATATTAACAAAAGAAATGTCAATACAGTTTATCTCCCATTGATTATTGTTTCATTTCTAGTATATATCATGCTATTCTTAAGTGGAATACTAATAAGGTAAAGACTTTCCATGTTTATATATTTAAATTTTAAAATAATACTTTGAATATTATTAGTCACTTATGGCAGATTGGACGTACAAGGGATCTCATTTTCCATGGTACATAGTAAGTGAAACAAAGGTGCAAAATATATAAAAATCACAAGAACAATGAGAATAGGAAAGAAAACCAGAGATTCCAATAAACCTATGGAAGATTGAAAGATAGAAGAGTGGGATGAATATTAGTTAGAAAGGCAGAGAAAGCTACTATTTAAATCCTTAAAAGGGAGAAATCAAAAAAAGAAAAAACATTCAAAGGAACAAAGACTTAAAGATTCCAAATTAAGATGTAACATGTAGGCTGAAAATTGGGGTAGTGGGTTAAACATCCGTACAGAGTGAGAAAACTTCAGTGTTAGACTCTTAACCATTCTGCCAGAACACACACCATTCTACCCCCAAAATACAGCCCTTATTCTCAGTAATTGGAATGAGTCTTTAAAAAAGAGGACAAAGAAAAAAGCAAAGAGAATAAGTAAGGCATAGGGCTGAAAAATAGGGAATTAACTGAAAGTATAAACAGCCAAGATGTGTTCACTGCAAAGGACTGCAGTTCCCAGAACACTGGGGGTCAGGAAAATATATACAAATAACTAGAGATGAGGCCATCTTCATGGGTATTCAATTTCTTCAGTCTTAAGGAGCCACACAGTTTTAAGGACCACATCTTAGTTTAATGCTCTGCAGTTGCTGTCTTTAGATTCTTAATTTTTCAACAAGGAGGTCTGCATTTCCAGTTTGCATTGGGCCTCACAAATTATGCAAGGCAGACCAGATATATGTTTTCCAGAGAAGAATGACCAGAGAGAAGAGCCCTCCAGATATTGACACACTTGATTATGAACACTGAGAGTGTAATTAGCTCTTTAATGCATCACGTGTAAGAATGAATATCTAAAATCAGCAGCCATTTGAGAGAGCATATGACGCAGAAGATAGAAAAACAAAATCTAAAAATGAACCAGGAGAAAAAAATAATACAGAGAAAAGAAGACAGCTTCCTGAAAAGAAACTATAATAACTCTGAAAACTATGATATTGCATAAATAGAACAAGAACATGATACTGTAAATTGAATATTCAATAAAACAATGAGCTCTTACAAATTAAAATATTATAATGAATTAAAAATTCAATAAAAGCATCGAAAATAAATGAGGGAATCAGTAAGAAGTTAAAACAGAATGATGAAACAATGGAAAAGAGAGAGAAAAGATGAAAAAAAGATAGAGGAATATTGCAGCAAATCCAGTGGTCACCATATAGCATAATTAATAGAGAAAGAAGAAATGAGAGAAAACATTTCAAAGGTATAATGCAAGCAATTTTTTCAAAACTAAAGTTCATGTGTATAAAAATAAAAGTTTATTAAGTACTAGATTAGAGAAATAAAAATAATAAATACAAAATCAAGGATAAAAAGAAAATTCTGGACTCTCAGTGAGGAAAAAATATTCAAACTATAAAGATTGAAAATGAGATTGCTATCACACTTGGCAATATCACCACCAAACACTAGATAGTACAGAAATGCATTCACAATTCTGAGAACAATAGGAAGTTTGATGAACAAACTAGAATAAGGAATTATTAAATATTTTTTAGTTTCTATATGTCATTTAATACAAAGCATCAGGAGAATGTGGCTTAACAAAATGAAGTCATTTTTAAAAAGGAAAAGATTGGATTCTGTATAACTTGTGAGCTTGTGATGCTGGCCCTGTATCGAGTGAATATTTGCCTGACTTGGAGGTCAGAAGAGGAACAAAAGGAATACCCAAAGTGAGAGTATTGACAACAAGCATTCCTTTTCGGAATAAGAGAGCCAAGAGTTATGTGAACATAACAGCAGGAAAAAAAACTGAACTGATATGTTGTAGAAATTCAAACATATTAAAATTATATTGCTAATATTTTTAAAACCTGGAAATATTTAGACAAGTAAAACACAATGTCCATAGAAAATTAAACAAATTCAGAACACATCAACTATTAAATCCAGGAAGATAGAACATAAAAGAAAATAGTGTATATATATTACAGTTATTTTGTATAAAATATATGGCATTTGGTTCACTAGTGAGTATCTGCAAAAGTATGCCAATTTAAACACTGACTATTGATTTAATCAAACTAAGAATAGAAAAAGAAAAAACAGGAAAGTCAGAAAATGATATTTATAAAAAAATATTTTTACAAAAAGTAAATACCCATCTACTGTAAAATAAATATCTAAAACTAATAAATTGAGGAATATCCATTTATGTACAATTTGACATAGGTGAATAATAGAAGAAGCAAAAATCATTAGAATCTCTAAAGAAAAGAATTGGTATATTATTGAATAATACAGTATATATAGATATTCTTTGTTTAAATCCTTTTTTTATTTGACTTCAAATTAAGTACATAGTTTCCTTTGATAGCCTTTTGAACATAATTTAAAATATAAACCTCTCCAAAAAAAATCAAGGAACTATATTGCCTCCTGAGATTTATATCAGCCACATTTTAGACCAATTTATAAACTGTATTAAATAATAGGATCTTCAGAACCTGCACTGCTAAAAGTCTATCAGAGAATGCAACAAAACGAATCCATAAGTGAGCACAACAAAACCACAAACAAGTGAAGGAAACAGTCTAAGAAAGACATGGTAGTAACAAAACTGAATAGCTGGGGTGGAGAAAAAAATGGAGGAGTAGGGAGCTAAGGCAGAAACCTCCTTCCAAAACCACATAAAAGAAGGTAATACAGCAAATACAACTAAACCTGAAAACAAACTGAAGACTGCAGAACAGACATGTACACCTGGGGAAGAAGAGATCACACAGAAGAGGATAAAATGGCAGAGCTATGATTTAATAGGACCTAAACCCTCCCCTGACCACAGCCCAGAGGTGGGAGAAAGAGGAATGGCGTGGGGAGGGGATAGGAGCCCAGGAATGCTACACACCTGGCCCTGGAGATTTGCTCTGTGAGCATGAGTCCATATTACATTGGGTTCTGGTGATTAGTGGGGCTGGATACCAGGGACAGGTGGAACACACTGAAAGTCTGACACTCTAGCCACTTTTGGAGGACAGGCATGCATAGTCTGCCAGTTGTCAGACCCAAAGCAGAGGAGGCAGTTTGAAAGACTTCCTAGTAGTGTGAGGGGTGCCAGAGGGGTTAGGGTTTGATGAATATCTTTTCTCAGGCAAAAGCACAGAAGGATGATACCTCCAAGGCCTCCCTCACTCCAACGGTTTGGGGGCTTTCAGGAGCCCCATATTCCCCAACCCCCTCACTGACAATTCATCCCCAAGACACCTGCCTGCACACACTGCTGTCAAGCCAGCCCAATTGCTCCAGCAGCAGCATTATACTTTATTGTCTGGAAGACTCTCCTAGCTTTCTTGGCCCCATTTTAGTGCAACCAGGGAGATTGCAACCCTAAGACCTCCTTCCTCCCTGTGGTGTCCAAGCCCAGTGCTGTGCATATTGCCTTGCCTCAGAGCTGCATAATGGCTCCGCCCACCTCCTTAAGCCTACAGCACCCACAGCAGACTCAGACCACTACCCGCAGATAGAAAGTGAGCCCCACATATTGCACACCAACAACAGCTGGGGTTCCCACAAAGTCAAACCAAGCACTGAAGAATAGAGTCTTGAGCTTCAGGGCACCATAGGACACCTCCTTCATAAAGCTATTACTGTATAGGCCAGGAAGTTTAGCAGACCCATCTAATACAAAGGAAGAAACATAGAAACCCTGACAAAATTAGGAGGCATAGGAATATGTACCAAACAAAACTATAGGACAAACACGAGAAAGAAGGCTAAATGAAATAGAGATCATCAAATTCTTCTTGATAAAGACTTCAAGGAAAATTCATAAACATTTTGATTTACAAAAAAATGTTCAAGACTTCAGGGAGGACTTTAACAGAGAAGAGCTGAAAAAGAGCCACTTATAGCTAAAGAATAACAATAAATGAAATGAAACATACAATGGAAGGATTGAAGAATAGATTAATGGAAATAGAGAAGACAGTCAATGAGATGGAGAAAACAGGAACACAATGAAACTGAGGAACATAGAGAAAAAAGGATCTCTAGGAATGAAACAATGATAAGGGAGCTGTGTGACCAATACAAATGAAATAATATTCATATAATAGGGGTCCCAGAAGAAGAGAAAGACAAAGGGATAGGAAGTCTCTTTGAGGAAATAATTGTAGAAAACTCCCAAATCTGGGAAGGAAATAGATACATAGTCATGGAAGCACAGAGAGCCCCTAACAAAAGGAACCCAGGAAGACAACACCAACACATATAATAATTAAAATGGCAAAGATCAAAGATAAGATGAGAGTATTGAAGTGGTGAGAGAGAAAAAATATTACTTATAAAGGACACCCAATCAGGCTGTCAGCAGACTTCTCAGTGTGACTTAACAGGCCAGAAGGGAGTGGCATGAAATATTTAATATAATGAATCAGAAGGACCTCCAACCAAGAAACTTCTACCCAGCAATATTATCACTTAAATTTGAAGCAGGGATTAAATAATTACCAGATAAACAAAAGTTGAAGAAATTCACCAACACTGAGCCAGACTTAAAGGCTATATTAAACGGCTGCTGTAGATGGAAATGAACCTAAGGCTAAATAGCTTTCACCAGTAAAAATAAATCTACAGTAAAAGTAATGTATCAAATAATTACAGAGCAAGTGCAAAATTAAAACAAGAAAAGCAAAATCAACTATAAACAATCAAAAAGAGCACATTATGATGGCTAATAAGAAAAATGTGGAGAAAGAAGAAAGGAAAAAAAGATACCTATACATTGTGTTTGAAATAAAGTAATCAGCAATTTAAGATAGACTTTTAATTAGTAAGGAAACTATCCCTCAACTTTTGGTAACTACAAAACTAAGCCCACAATAAATACACACACAAAAATAAGTTAATTAATTAAGAAAAAGAGAAATACAATTACAACATTACAGAAAACCATCAGTAACAAGACAAAGGTGATTCTGGGGATAAAGATGCCAGCGTGAGAAGTGAGGCAGTTATCTGCTCCCCAAACCACATATAATACAAAAATACAGCAAGTACAACAAATCCTAAAAGAGTGACAAGAAATAAGATTACAACAGTCAGTCTACAACTGGGAAAAGAGAACATCTCACAGAAAAGGGATTATGAAAAGGCAGAAGAACCTTGTTAAATACAAAATCCCTCAAACACCAGAAAGAGGGCTCAGTGAAACTGAAATCACCAATCTTCCTGAAAAAGAATTCAAAATAAAAGTTAGAAGCATGCTAATGGAGCTACAGAAAAATATTTAAGAGCTAAGGGATGAATTCAAAAGGGAGACAGACATCTGGAAAAATACAGTTACTGAAATGAAACATACAATGGAGGGATTTAAAAGCAGATTAGATGAGGGAGAGGAGACAGTAAATGAAACAGAAATCAGAGAACAAGAATACAAAGAAGCTGAGGCAGAGAGAGAAAAAAGGATCTCTAGAAATGAAAGAACATTAAGAGAACTATGTGACAAACCCAAATGGAACAATATTTGCATTATAGGGGTACCAGAAAAAGAAGAGAGAGAAAAAGGGATAGGAAGTGTCCTTGAGAAGATAATTGCTAAAAACTTCCCCAATGAGGGGAAAGAAATAGTCTCTCAGGCCATGGAGGTGCATAGCTCTCCCAACACAAGGGACCTAAGGAAGACAACACTAAGACATATAATAATTAAAATGGCAAAGATCAAGGACAATGACAGAGTATTAAAAGCAGACAGTGAGATTAAAAAGACACATACAAAAGAAAACCCATCAGACTGCCATCAGACTTCTTAGCAGAAACCTTACAGGCCAGAAAGGAGTGGCATGATATATTCAATGCAATGAAACAGAAGGGCTTTGAACCAAGAATACCCTACCCTGAAAGATTATCATTTAAATTTGAAAGAGGGATTAACAATTTCCAGATAAGCAAAAGGTCAGGGAATTTACCTTCCACAAAACATCTCTAGTGTATTCTAAAAGGGATTTCTATGGATGGAAGAGCTCGTAAAGCTAAATAGCTGCCACCCGAGAATACAAAAACACAGTAAAGTAAATGAATCAATTAATTATTAATCACATGCAAAATTAAACCAGCTACCCACTAAGTTAATCAAGGAATACACAAAGAGTACAGAATATGACAACTAATATATAAAGAGTTAAGGAGGAAGAAAAAGAAGGAATAAAAAAAATGAATCTTTAGATTGTGCTTATAATAGCATAATAAGCAAGTTAAATTAGACTGTTTGATAGTAAAGAAGCTGCCCTTGAACCTTTGGTAGCCACAAATACAAAGCGTGCAAAGGCAATAAGTACATATCTATTATTAATCACCCTAAATGTAAATGGTCTACATGCACTAATCAAAAGACATAGAGTTAAATAATGGATAAAAAAGCAAGACCCATCTATATTCTGCCTACAAGACTCACTTCAAACACAAAGATATACACAGACTAAAAGTGAAGGGATGGAAAAAGATATTTCATGCAACTAATAGGGAGAAAAAAGCAGGAGTTGCAATATTTGTGCCAGATAAAATAGACTTCAAAACAAAGAAAGAAAGTAGCAAGAGACAAAGAAGGACATTATATAATGATAAAGAGGTCAGTCCAACAAGAGGATATAACCATAATAAACATCTATGAACCCAACATAGGAACACCCAAATATGTACAACAAATACTAACAGAATTGAAGGAGGAAATAGAATGCATTGCATTCATTTTAGGACACTTCAACACACCACTCACACAAAAGGACAGATCAGACAGACATAAAATAAGTAAGGACAGAGAAGCACTGAACAATACATTAGAACAGATGGACCTAACAGACATCTATAGAACACTCCACCCAAAAGCAACAGGATACACATTCTTCTCAATTGCATGTGCAATATTTTTCAGAATAGGTCAAATACTAAGCCACAAAAGAGCATTAGTAAATTCAAAAAGATTGAAAGTGTACCAACCAACTTTTCAGATCACAAAGTATGAAACTAGAAATAAATTGTGCAAAGAAAACAAAGAGGCCCACAAACACACTAAAGCTTAACAACATACTGCTAAATAATCAATGGATCAATGACCAAATTAAAAAAGATTGAACAATATATGGAGACAAATGAAAACATCCCAACATCCATAATCTGTGGGATGCAGCAAAGGCAGTTCTTAGAGGAAAGTATATACCAATTCAGGCCTATATAAAGAAGGAATAACAATCCCAAATGAACACTCTAAATTCACAATTAATGAAACTGGAAAAAGACGAACAAATCAGGCCCAAAGTCATTAGAAGGAGGGACATAATAAAGATTAGAGCAGAAATAAATTAAATTGAGAAGAATAAAACAATAGAAAGAATTAATGAAAGAGCTGGTTCTATCAGAAAATAAACAAAATAAATAAACCTCTAGCCATACTTATCAAGAAAAAAAGAGTCTACACACATAAACAGAATCAGAATGAGAAACAAAAAATAACTACAGATACCACAAAAATACAAAGAATTATTAGAGAATACTATGAAAAATCATATGCTAACAAATTGGACAATATAGAAGAAATGGACAACTTTCTAGAAAAATACGACTTTCCAAGACTGACCCAGAAATAAACAGAAAATTTGAACAGGTCTATTACCAGCAATTAAATTTAATTGGTAATTTAAAAACTACCCAAGAACAAAATGACCATAACAGATGGCTTCACCGCTGAATTTTATCAGACATTTAGAGGAGACATAATACCCATCCTCCATAAAGTTTTCCAAAAAGTAGAAGAGGAGGGAAAACTTCCAAACTTATTCTATGAGGCCAGTGTCACTCTAATACCAAAAACAGGCAAAAACACTACAAAAAAAAGGAAATTACAGACCAATATCACTGATGAATATAGATGCAAAATTATTCAGAAAAATATCAGCAAACCAAATTCAAAAATACACCAAAGAGATCATCCATCATGATCAAGTGGAATTTATTCCAGGGATGCAAGGAGGGTACAACATTTGAAAATCCATCAACATCATTCACTACATCAACAGAAAGGACAAAAATCACATGATCATACCCATACACGCTAAAAAGCATTCGACAAAACTCAACACCCATTCATGATAAAAACTCTCAACAAAATGGGTATAGAGGGCAAGTACCTCGACATAATAAATGCCAAATATAACAAAACTACAGCCAACATACTTAAAAGCGGAAAGCTGAAAACTTCTCCTCTTAAGATCAGGAACAAGACAAGGATGCACTCTTCCCTCTGTAGGTCCTAGCCACAGAAATCACACAACACAAAGAAATAAAAGGCATCCAGATGGGTAAGGAGCAAGTTAAACTGTCCCTTTTTGCAGATGACATGATATTGTACATTAAATATCCTAAAGAATCCACTCAAAAATTATAGAACCAATATCTGAATTCAGCAAAGTTGCAGGATACGAAATTAATACACAGAAATCTGTTGCATTCTTATATACTAACGATGAACTAGCAGAAAGAGAAATCGGGAAAACAATTCCATTCACAACTGAATCAAAAATACAAAATACCTAGGAATAAACCTAACCAAGGAAGTGAAAGACCTACACCCTGAAAACTACAAGGCACTCTTAAGAAAAATTAAAGAGGACACTAATAAATGGAAATTCATCCCATGCTCTTGGGTACAAAGAATTAATATTGTCAAAATGGCCATCCTTGATAAAGCAATATACAGATTTAATGCAATCCCTATCAAAATACCAAAAGCATTCTTCAATGAACTAGAGCAAATAGTTCTAAAATTCACATGGAACCACAACAGACCCGGAATATCTAAAGCAATCCTGAAAAGGAAGAATAAAGTGGGGGGTATTATGCTCCCTGACTTCAAGCTCTACTACAAAGCCACAGTTATCAAGACAACTTGGTACTGGCACAAGAACAGACCAGTGGAACAGAATAGGGAGTACAGATATTAACCCAAGCATATATGGTCAATTAATATATGGCAAAGGAGCCATGGATATACAATGGAGAAATGAAAGCCCCTTCAACAGCTGGTGTTGGCAACACTGGACAGCTACATCTAAGAGAATGAAACAGGATTACTGTCTAATTCCACACAGAAAAGTAAACTCAAAATGGATCAGACATGAATTTAAGTCATGAAACCATAAAACTTAGAAGAAAACACAGGCAAAACTCTCTTGAATATGAGTATGAGCAACTTTTTCATGAACATATCTCCTCACGCAAGGGAAACAAGCAAAAATGAACAAATGGGACTACATCAAACTAAAATGCTTCTGTAGAGCAAAGGAGAGCATCAGTAGAACAAAAAGGCATCCTACAGTATGAGAGTATACATTCATAAATGACATATCTAATAAGGTATTAACATTCAAAATATATAAAAGCTCACATGCCTCAACACCCCAAAATCAAATAACCAGATTAAAAAATGGGCAGAGTATCTGATCAGGCACTTCTCCAAAGAAGAAATTTAGATGACCCAGAAGCACATGAAAATATGCTCCACATTGCTAATGATCAGGGAAAGGCAAATTAAAACCACAATGAGATATCACCTCACACCCATTAGGATGGCCAATATCCAAAAGACAAGGAACAAAAAATGTTGGTAAGGATGCAGAGAGAGGGGAAAACTCCTACACTGTTGCTGGGAACGTAAGTTAGTTCAACAATTATGGAAAGCAGTATGGAGGTTCCTCAAAAAACTTAAAATAGAAATACCATTTGACTAAGGAATTCCACTCCTAGGAATTTACCAAAAGAAAGCAAAACTACAGATTCAAAAAGACATATGCACCCCTATGTTTATCGCAGCACTATTTACAATAGCCAAGACATGGAAGCAACCTAAGTGTCCATCAGTAGATGAATGAATAAAGAAGATGTGGTACATATACACTATGGAATATTATTGAGCCATAAGAAGAAAACAAATACTACTATTTGCAACAACATGGATGGAGCTAGAGGGTATTATGCTCAGTGAAATATGCCAGCAGGAGAAAGACAAGTGCCAAATGATTTCAATCATCTGTGGAGTATAACATCAAAGCAAAAACTGAAGGAGCAAAACAACAGCAGACTCATGAACTCAAGAACAGGCTAGTGGTTACCAAAGGGAAAGGGACTGGGTAGGGAGGGATAAGGGGATTAAGGGGTATTATGATTTGTACACATAATATTGGGGTGTAATGGGGAAGGCAGTATAGCACAGAGAAGACAAGTAAGTAGTGACTCTATAGCATCTTACTATGCTGATGGACAGTTACTGCAATGGGGTATTTGTGGTATAAAGTGGTGTAGACTTGATAATAGGGGGAATGTAGTAACCACAATGTTGCTCATGTGAAACCTTCATAAGATTGTATATCAATGATACCTTTATTAAAAAAATCACAATGATTATATGAAAAAAATAAGAAAAGTATGAGAGAGGAAGTAATGAACAGAGAGGAGCTATAAAAGCAGCCTGAAAACAGCTAATAAAATGTCAATGAGTACATATCAATAATCACCTTAAATGTAAATGGACTGAATGCACCAATCAAAAGACATGGAGTAGCAGATTTGGATAAGGAAACAAGTCCCATCTATATGCCACCTAAAAGAGACCCATTTCAGAACCAAAGACATACACAGACTCAAAGTGGAGTGATGGTAAATGGTATTCATGCAAATAATAGGGAGAAAAAAGCAAGAGTGGCAATACTTATATCAGACAAAATAGACTTCAAAACAAAGTAACAAGAGACAGACAAGGACATTACATAATAAAGGGGTCAGTTCCACAAGAAGATATAACAATTATAAATATTTATGTACCCAATATAGGAGCACCTAAATATATAAAACAAACAATAACAGAATTAAAGAGGGAAAGAGGTTGTAATACCTTCATTTTAGGAAACTTTAACACACCACTCACATCAACAAGACAGAAAATAAATCAAGAAACAGAGGCACTGAACAATACATTTGATCTAATCGACTTAACAGATATCTACAGAACATTCCTCCAAAAGCAGTAAGATACACATTTTTCTCAATTGTACATGGAATGTTCTCCAGAATAGATCACATACTAAATCACAAAAAGGCCTCAAGAAATTCAAGAAGACTAAAATTGTATCAAATAACTTCTCAGACCACAATAGGATGAAACTAGAAATAAATGACATGAAAAGAACACAAAAGCCAACAAAACACATGGAGGTTAAAAAAACATGCTTCTAAATAATCAATGTATCAATGAACAAATTAAAACAGAAATCAAGCAATACATGGAGGTAAATGAAAACAAAAACACAACAGCCCAAAATCTGTGGGTTGCTGCAAAGACAATCTGACCAAGGAAGTACCTAGCAATACAAACCTACCTCAAGAAACAAGAGCAAACCCAACTAAACAATCTAAAATCACAATTAAAGAAAGTAGAAAAAAAACAAATGAATCCCAAGGTTAGTTGAAGGAGGGACATAACAAAGATCAGAACAGAAATAAATAAAATAGAGAATAATAAAACAATAGAAAAAACAATGAAACTATGAGCTGATTCTCTGAGAAAATAAACCCCTAGCCAGATTAACAGATAAACCCCTAGCCTGATTAATCAAGAAAAAAAGGTACACACATAGCAAAATTAGAAATGAAGAATGAATGATCACAATGGATACCACAGAATATGAAGAATTATTAGAGAATGCTATGAAAATTATATGTCAATAAATAGGAAAACCTAGAAGAAATGGACAACTTCCTAAAAAATACAAACTTCAAAGATTGACTCAGGAAGAAAGAAAACCTGAATAGAGCAGTTACCAGCAATAAAATTGAATTCATAATCAAAAACTCCCAAAAATCAGAACTACAAGTCCAGATGACTTCACAGCTGAATTCTACCAAACATTTGAAGAAGAGCTAATACACATCCTTCTTAAAGTATTCCAAAAAGTAGTCATTCTATGAGACCAGTGTCATGCTAGTACCAAACCAAAAACACCACAAAAAAAATTACAGACCAATACCCCTGATGAACATAGATGCCAAAATCCTCAATAAAATATTAGCAAACTGAATTAAAAAATACACCAAAAAGATCATCCATCACGACAGTGGGACTTATTCCAGGGATGGAAGGATGATACAATATTCATAAATTGATCAATATCACACATATTAATAAAAAGGATTAAAAACACATGATCAGCTCAAAAGATGCTGAAAAAGCATTTGACAAAATTCAACATCCATTCATGATAAAACTCTCAACAAAATGGTTTTAGAGGATAAGTACATCAACATAATATAGGCCACATATGACAAACCCACAGCAAATGTCATACTTAACAGTGAAAAGCAGTAAGCTTTTCCTCTAAGATCAGGAACAAGAAAAAAATATCCACTTTCACCACTTTTATTCAATGTAGTACTGGAGGTCCTAGTCATGGCAATCAGAAAACACAGAGAGAGTAACGGCATCCATAGTCATAAGGAAGAAGTTAAACTGTCATGTTTGCAGAGGACATGGGGATATTATACATAGATACCCTAAAGACTGCACCAAAAAACTATTCGGACTAATAACTGAATTCAGAAAAGTTGTAGGACACAAAATTAAACACAGAAATCTGTTGCATACCTATATACCAACAGCAAACTAGCAGAAGAAGAAATCAGGAAAACAACTCCATTTACAATTGCATCAAAAAGAATAAAATACATATGAATAAACCTAACCAAAGAGGTGAAAGACCTGTACTCTGAAAACTACAAGACTCTCATGAGAGAAATTAAAGACACCAATAAATGGAAATCTATCCCATGCTCATGGACAGGAAGAATTAATTGTCAAAATAGCCATCCTACCCAAAGCAATTTACAGATTCAAGGCAATCCCTATCAAAATACCAACATCATTCTTCAATAAACTAGAACAAATAGTTCTAAATTTCATATGGAACCACAAAAGACCCTGAATAGCCAAAGCTATCCTGAGAAGGTAGAACAAAGCTGGGGGGATTATGTTCCCTGAAATCAAGCTCTACTACAAAGCTACCGTAATCAAAACAGGTACTGACACAAAAACATAGCCATAAAACAACAGACTAGAGAGCCCAAATATAAACCCAAGCATATATGGTAGAGTAATATACGATAAAAGAGCCATGATATACAATGGGGAAAAGACAGCCACTTCAACAACTGGTTGTTGGCAAAACTGAACAGCTACATGTAAGAGAATGAAACTGGATTACTGTCTAACCCCATACACAAAAGTAAATTCAAAATGGATCAAAGACCTGAATTTAACTCATGAAACCATAAAACTCTTAGAAGAAAACATAGGCAAAAACCTCTTGAATATAAAGATGAGCAATTTTTCCTGGACACATCTCCTTAGGCAAGGGAAACAAAATAAAAAATGAACAAGTGGGACTTTATCAAACTTAAAAGCTTCTGTACAGCAAAGGACACCATCAGCAGAACAAAAAGGCATCTTACCATATGGGAGAATGTATTTGTAAATGATTCATCTGATAAAGGGTTAACATGCAAAATGTATAAAGAACTCATATACCTCAACACCCAAAAAACAAATAACCCGATTAAAAAATGGGTGAAGGACCTGAACAGACATTTCTCTAAAGAAGAAACACAAATGGCCAGCAGACACATGCAAAGATTCCCACATTGCTAATCATCAGGGAAATGCAAATCAAAACCACAATGAAATATCACCTCACACTATTTAGAATGGTCATTATCCCAAAATACTAGAAATAACAAGTGTTGGTGAGGATGTGGAGAAATGGGACCCTCCTATATTGTTGGTGGGAATGTAAATGTAACAACTGTGGAAAGCAATATGGAGTTCCTCAAAAATCAAAAATAGAAATACCATTCATTCCAGTAATTCCACTTCTAGGAATTTACCCGAAGAAAATAAAACCCCTGATTCAGAAAGATATATGCACCCCTATGTTTATTGCTGCATTATTTAAAATTTCCAAGATATGGAAGCAATCTAAGTGTCCATCAACACATGAATGGATAAAGAAGATGTGGTACATATATACAATGGAATATTATTTAAACATAAGAAGAAAAGAAATCCTTCCATTTGCAACATCATGGATGGAGCTAGAGGGTATTATGCTCAGTGAAATAAGCCAGGCAGAATAAGACACATATCATATGATTTCACCTATTTATGAAATATAAAAACAAAGCAAAGCAGAATGAACAAAACAGCAGTAGACTCATAGACACTGAGAAGTGACTGGTGGTGACCAAGGGGGAGAGTTGGTGCAGGTGTTGGAGGACAGTGATGGGGATAAAGGGGCACAATAATTCACAGTCACAATATAAGTTGGTCATGTGGATGGTTGTACACCATGGAGAATATAGTCAATGATTCTTTAATATCTTTCTATGTTGATAGATAGTAACTGCAGTAGAGGGGGTGAGGATTTAATAATATGTGTAACTGTTGAAATACTGTGTTGTACATTTGAAACTCACATAAGATTTTATCACAATACTTCAATTAAAAAAATAACTGAATGTCAGCAAATGATCATGACCAAAGTATATAGCTCATGTACTGGAAATATATAATTTATGTAGGGATAGAAAAACAACAGTACTAAAGATACCAACTAAAATTGCGTATGCTTTTCAAATTTTCAAAGAGCAGCCACATCTATTATTTTACTATTTAAAATGCAAAATATGTGTAAAAAGAAATGAGCTAATACTATGATAATAGTTTATATGAACAGAGACAAAGACAGTCAACATTCTTCTTTGCTTCAATTATCTGCGTTTAATCCAAAGGAGTTCTATAGGCTAAATTATTTGGATAGCTCCTTTATACATACCAACTTATCAGAGGAACATAAAGTCATGAACCCCCTTTTCCAGTTTGAATGAAAATGAAGAAAATTAATTTAGAAAAGATAAAAGCTCTCTAATGTTTTGCTAAATTACTCATCTTCGAATTTGAACCTTAAGTTATAAATACCCTACATCTATGATGATCTTTACTACAATCTGCAGCCACTTCAACCATATTTTGTGGCATTCCCCTCAAAACCAGTATAAAACTGCTTTAGTCTCAGTTACAGCATTTGGGAAAGTCTTGTCATTTGATTTCTGTCATCCTCTATAGGCTTCATTATTTGAAGCCTCTATTTGCATACATTAAACTGAATAAGACATTTCATATTTTTCAAAATGAGTCTTAACCAAATAAGTGGAGTAGAATGAAATTCTTTCTTTTCAATTTCCCATTTCAGTCTCTGCTATGAGAAGTCAGGTGGCCTGTTGTTGCAACTTTGCTGCGCTCCAGTTGAGGACACCAAGCTGTTCAGCAACATGCAAATACGATTCCCTTCAGGATTTTATTTTCCCACACATGGTTAAAGAAAAATGACAATGAAAGTTTAATGTAAAGCCTTGTCACTGAAATGTCAGGAAATTTATATTTTCCTTCCTCACAAATGTCTGAATGTGTTTTGAAAACAGAATAAATTTCATTTATAAAAAATATTAAAAATCCCAAATGAAAATATGAAAAGGAGAGTAATCCTGATTCCATTAAAAATGAAGAAAAGTGAATTCAATATTTTTGTTTTAAAATTTATCAAAAATTATAGTCTTAGTTATAGTAAGTACTCCTAATTGCCCACCACTAGAATCAAGAAAAAATTAAACGGGAGTTTAAAAAGTTCTAGTGATCAAACTATTTTCATAGCACCTGAAAACATATTTAATTTTGGGTCTCTGATTTAAAAAGCTTTGGTCAAGGTGCCGAATAAGGAAAATATGGAGAAAGAATGCCTACTCTACCATAGAAGAATTCTTTCTACATCACCATATCCCTGTCAACTAAATTCTCAAAGGTAAGGATGGGGAAGAACAGAAGGCACCAATGAATTTATCTATGCCCGAATGCCCTAATGTCCCACAGAGGTCACTGGACAATGACATCATGAAGAGTGGCAAGTGGTTTCTGACCAGATCTGCCTTGTACAATTTCAGAACATTTCCATGCACACCTAAGAATGGGAGAGGCAAAATGGGGAATAGTAGTCATGGAGGGGCTTTACAGCTACAGAAAAGGCCTGCTTTATACAGAGCAGCAGAGGCCATATAACTGAAGAACAGCATGGCCAGCAGTGTCTTGAAATGAATTCTTAATACTTCTCAACATCTAGCTGCACTTCTTACCTTTGATATAAATAGGCATGGCCATATCAACATTCATGAGGCCTCACCGTTTTCACCATTTCACTTATCATTGAAACATTTAAATTAGGGATGTAAAATTGATGATCCTATTCATGATATTAAAAGATCAGTGTCTAAAAATTACTATACATTATTTAATTTCTGAACTTAAACATACTTGGGAAGATAAATGAAAATATAGTGTGCCAGAAAACCTCTCTGATCATACACAAAAAAAGTAAACATAGAACACATAATAATATCACATGCAGTGCTTTATATTTAAACCATAGTAGTGACTACCAAGGAAAATACAAATTTAAAATATATTGAAATAGAGCTATACACACACAAATACACACAATTCCAAACTTCTGAAAGGTCAAGCTCTTTCCTGAAAGATATTAAGATAACTATAAACTCAGTTGATCGGTAAATGTTAAATACTATTTCACACAAACAAGGAACATTGTGTTTTGAAAAAGCACATACAACTGGGTATTTGGAGGAACTACAAGAGTCCTAATGTAATATATTGGGCTAGAGCTAATGGATCTCTTTTCTTTAATACTCCACTGCATTTAATATGGTGCCTTTCAGTTTTAATACAGTGCTGCTTCAGCTGTGGTATACCGGGAATGGATGCTCCTACTTGTGATATAAGGCAAATTATTTAGACTCTCCTAATCACTGATAAATGGGAATACTGTAATTCCCAGTTATAGATATACTTGTTGAGGATAGAATTAAATGTAAATGGTGAAAACATGTTATGTAAAGCCTATCATCAAGTAAGTGATGGCCAAAAAATTCATTTAGTTTAAACTTATTTTATTTTCCTGTGAAATCCGAAGGTAACCTGTGCAGGTCCAACAAGAGACTAGTAATGAGGAAGCAGTCAACAAAGTTAGAGTCTTCACTATAATATTTATCATATTTAAAAGAATGCTAATGCTTGGAAAAGTAATGGCCAAAAAAAATACCATTTTAATCCTACGCATGCTATAGAAATTCAGAGAAAAAACTCAGTTTGAGTCAGAATAATTAAATTAGGCTTCACAAAGATATGCAACTCCAGTATAGTAACTGTCAATCCCAGAGCATTTACTGTGTTCCAAATGTAGGTTCTTTCACTAACCAAAGAATCCAGACTAAAATCCTGAATTTTAAAAAGATTTTTCCATACAGATAATTTATATCTGATCCTATAAAACCGGCAGCTACTGAGTGGTTTCTATGTGTCTACATACGACGTTTCTCAAAACTTTTAAATGAGTTATTTCATTTTATGTTACTTCACAAGTGAAACTAAACAGAAATCAAGACTGAGTATGGGAAGACAGCGTGAATGCAGAGAAGCTAAGCAAAGAAGGCATTTCTGCAATCAAGTTCTGTCAGGAGAACTGAAAAATGTTTCATTTTCTTCCAAATATGAGTTCATCCTTTGGGGATACTGACTCTCGAGTATGATCTTTTGGCTCAGATTTATTTTCAGTTTGCCCTTTGTCTGTCTTCAAATATTAATTATTCTTTTCCATAAGAAATATGTTTAAGTTAGGAGTGATATATTTTAAAATATTGACAGCTAATACTTCTTCCTAATATTTATGTCTGCTAATAGTCAATAAACTTGTATGTGTGACAAATTTTTGTTCACTGAAAGAAAACATAAAGTTCTATCTTTATGCAAAATCTTAATCTATTGAACTCTCAGGATCAATACAAAAATAAATTAGGTAAAAATTCTGTTATATTTTGTGTAAACATTTTCAGGAGTTGGTGTACTACTCTTAGTTCAGGAACCTAATCAAAATGACTCCCTTTTTGATCAATTTGCAGGTAAAATGGGTCATAGATATAAAAGAAAAAGTTTGATTTACCCATAGGACTCAGATGTGCTAAGTATATATTTTTCAGGATTAGAAAAGTTTCTATGGAGTCAGGAGAGATAAGGAAGCTGTGATTAGAAGCACCTCCATAGTTCAACATTTCTCTGTTCCTTGCTGTGCAGGAAAGATTCCTACATTGCTAACCTGTGCTGTCTCCATCTCTAGAGATTTCTTCAGAAAGGATTGTAGGAAAAGTCACGCTACTCTTATAAAGTCCTGCTTTTATGCCAAAGACCTCTCTCTACTTGTTCTTAATATCCTGCACCTATCTGATGGAGAGAAAGCTTGCACTGGAGCATTCCTTAAAAAGACAGGCCGACCCAGCCAACTAAACTCCAGTCATACGTCATACCCCTATCCAGAGAAATCTGATCTTAAAAGCTACCACAGGAGAATTTATAAACTCTGATTCTGAAATCATACCAAAATGGATATGCTAGAATTCCAAGTTGACCTACTGTGTTACATGATCACTATGTGCCATTCCTCCGTGTTTTTATCCATAAGTACAAGGATAAAATGCACCTGATAAAGTTACTATGAGGATTGAGAAAATGCATGTAAAGTAGTTAATGTAGGATACTTCACATGGAACTCAATATTAGCATTTATTTTATTATTGTTGTTAATAACATTATAGTAAAATCTCATCATTTCCACAGTTGTGCATTATAAAAATTCCCTTCAAAATATTTGCAGTAAAGTATGCTCCTGGTAACTAACATAAGAAATATCACTATCTCTCTATCTCAAGACTTAGAAAGGTAAGATTTGATTACAGTCTCTTCAATATAAAATTCTTATTAGAGAAAATTGATGTAATGGAGTCCTATCAACAATTTTTTTTCCTCTTGTAAGTTAGGGAGATTGAGTTCTCATGGTATTTTACCTTGGCAGTCATGAAGTGCAAATTCAGGAAAGATGTTGTAGAGGTAAACCTTAAAGCTGTATGACTAGAAAGAAAGAAAAGGAAACAAAGGACGCTAATTTTAAAAAGCATTAGAAATGAGGAAAGAAGGCTAATTTTGTGTTGTAAAAGAAGACTTTGTACTAAAAGCTAAAATAACTGCAGCATGGCAGTTCCTGAAAAGGAATTGGAATACCTTGTCACATATGTACAGCTACATATATACATTTACAACTTAAAGTTTGACCATGTATTAGTTTTATGTTGATAAATAGCATTAAAAAGTTATATTATCATGAAATATGTAAAATAGTGTACTTTTGCAAATGAAAGAAGAGGACTAATTACATAATTATGTCACATTTTACAACTAATGTAACAGAATATAAATGTATGTAAATATATATATATGTACATATTAATTAGGTGCGGTCTTTCCAATTTCATCAATACTCCCATATGACAAAAACATTAAACAATTAAATCAGTGCAACATAATACTTCAGTATTCAGATTGTGTACATTTATGTGTCATATGATTATACTATTCCTCTTGGGGAAGCTCTCATGGACTAACTTTATTAAGTAAGCAAATACTAGTGATTAAAAGTAGAGAATATCGAGAAAATTTCCTAATTGCTAGTATCATGACTTTAGATAAATCCTTTATATTCTCTGGTCCTTGTTCCTTCAAAATTTAAGTGCTAAGTTTTCCCAAATAATTTAAATTTATATCTAATACAAATTAACTATTTTTATATAAAAAATGCCAACTTAAGATATATTAAATCATATATTTTGAAATTAATGTAAATCAAGTTTCATATTATTAGGACATATTGATTAAAGGGAAATATAATTTGTTTTATACACATTGTTCAGGATTACATGGATGTATTCAACAAATATTCATTATCACCTATTTATTATATGCTATGCTAAGAAGGGGAAATATTTGTTTATAGTAAAATAAAGAACTAAAGCAAACAATAATATAGTTATTTAGCAACTTAATATGTGACACACTTTTCACTTTTTGGTATTATAGTAAAAGCTTGTTAGTCAATCAATTCCTCCTCAATTTTTCTTCATATGGATTTAAGAAACTTTAACATCAGAAGACTTAGAATAATGAATTACACCAGCAAGAAAGGACTGCTCTCTGTAATGGTCTATTGCTCGGCCATTAATATTTTTGTGACATTAAAGCCTTGTACTATAATACTGAACATTTTAAAAATGAGAATGATATATAATTTAAAGGTTAAATAAGAACAAGTCCAGTAATTATAATAATAAGAATAATATCAATATCAATATTTACCAAGTGCCCATTTAGTACAAAGAATGAGCTAATAAAAATACAGGAATTATCTTATTTAATCTACATAATAACCTAGCTTCTCATGTCATACTTAGAAACTAATTTCACACCTGCTCACTCACATATATGGATATAAAAAGAACATGTTTATTGTCCTCCCGTTTGACTTATCATAACCATTTCTTTCTTTATATACAGTTTTCTCACAGGTGTACAATAGTTGAATCACTATATTGTATATCTGTAATCAATATAATACTGTATATCAACTCTATGTCAATAAAAAATAAAAATAATCTTAAGCAATGAAATAACATTTTAAACAAGTTAAATATCACATTTTCTAAATAAATTATCTCTGGCTCATACTTAGACATTAATAACTCAGTATGCATAGAGAAATCAGGTGGCATGTGATCAAATCTCTCTCTTGTTGAAAGTGTTGATGGTGAGTGACAACAGCTAATGGAAAAAGGTCTCATCGGTAAAAAAGAATTCTAATTTGGCATTTCTACTGCTAATAGCATAACCTGGAAAGAATAACAGAACAGTTACTTTATTCTTACCGAATGATTAGAAAAATACACCAGGGTACAGGTTATAAGAAAATGCTGTAATTTTTATAGTTACTATTATTTATTTGTTTTAAAAAGAACAATCATGTAAGCACTGCAAGTCAGAATACCAATTCCATTTATGAGAGAAGAGAAGAGCAAGAGTTTGTAGGAAAGTGTGCTATGATTTTTTTCTGGAAAATTTTAAAATAAACTCCAAACTCATTTTTTTTATGTTAATCAACACAGACATGCTCTTTAATACTTCTTGTCCATTTATGCAGTTTGTTCGTTCAGCAAATATTTATTGGGGACCAAATATTTGCCTGATTATCATGGCAAGGAATATATACTTTGATGAACAAAACAGAACTGTCCCTAATCAAAAGGCTTATTGTCCAGTAAAAACAGATAGGCATTAATTAATACCAAAATAAACATAAAATTACAAATATGAAAAATGCTATGAGTGAGAGGCACAGGAAACTATGGAAAGTATAAAATAGGAGAATGTCCCTGGTCTGGATGTTTAGGGAAGACTTCCCTAAGGAAGTGGTTTTTGAATTGAGATTGACAGATTGTGTTTTTTAGGTAAAAAGAAAAGTTAAAATTTTTCTCTGAAGAAGAAATGGAATATGAAAAGGATTATAACTCCAGGGACTTGATGATTAGAAGTAATACAAGGAAGACAATTATGTCTTAAGCAAAGCAAAGAAAGTCATCAAAGTATGACTTAGATGAACCAGAAGAATAGAGAAATAGCCTTCTATTTAGGACCTTGTTGGTCACATTAATAATTTAGATTATTAAAAGCAGTGGGAAACAATTGAGGTGCTTTATGGACTGAAATAATCATATTTTTTTTATTTGATAAAAACCACTCTGAAAGAATCAAGACTGAAGAAGGTAGACCAGTTATGGAATTAAAGTCTAGATGGTGGGAATGGATTTCAAGAGAAGAAGAAAGAATCAAGATAATTCTGAAGGTAAAATTCACATGGTGATGGGGCTTGGATATGCAATGACTGACTGAAATGTCAGATTTGACCCCTAGGGTTTTTCCAGCCATTGAACACAGAGTGGTTTTATTTGTCCAAGAGGAATATTTCATAATGACGAAAAGGCAGAGAAATCCTAAATGTATGCACACCTAGTACCAGAGCTTCAAAATATATAAAGCCAACATTTAACTAAAATAGAGACATCCACAATGATATGAAAGGTAGAGAGTTTAACATTGCTTTTCAGTAATTGAACAAGTAGATAAAAAGTCAGGAAAGATACACAATTTAGTAATAGATGATAATCCCTGAAGATAAGGAGAGCATTTCTGGTGTAGTAATGTTGGCAGAAATCAGCATATGCCTTCTTTAAATAATTTAGTGATACCCTGATTATTCAAATGAGTTCCACGTTTTAATATTCTGTGTTCTAAACTTCTGCTATTTTGCTACATTTAACACAGAAGCCAAATCTGAAAATTCAGAGCAAATATGGATTCACAGATAGCACTAGTTATCCCTGAGACACAAAAAAGCTAACCAGAAAATCAGCCCCAAAACCAGATTCAAGGAAATCATCCAAAAAGGTTAAAAAACAAGCATTATCAAATCAGTGTAACTCTCTGGGGATGTCTTCAATGAGCTAATATTTTCAAAAGAATTTGAATAAAACATGAATGAATGGTCTCTAATGTGATAATGATGTTTCAAATAAGCAATTGAGAAATGCCACTGGCAACCTAGAAAGGTTAGACAAAGAATAACTCTCTAGCCCATAAAATAACAATATAGTCATAATTACCAATATTAGTACATGTAAACAAGGGAGAAAGGCACTGTGAGAAAGGACCATGATCCTTAACAGAAATAGAAAATCTGGCAGCCATGAGGTAGAACAGGTAGGTTACGTTAGGAATTGAACAGACACAAGGGATCAAGTGTCAGAAAGGATTAATTAGGCTTCAGCATGACTTGGTAAAATTATCACTCCATACTATCAATTCATCTTTTGTTCCAAATCACTACCCACACTCTGCTTACTTGTTCAGCTCCTCCAAGTATCATGAAGCAGATGCTATGCATACCGAACAATCCAGTCACTAGAAAGGATTACCTATCTGCCTTGGACATTTAACAAATTCGTAATCTGTTTGCAGTAGTGGTCTCACATAAATTACGCTAACAGTGATCTTTCTTTGTGTGACAGCTCACATATGAGCACCCCAATTAACTTTTTTTACCTATACAGGTATTAGAACCTTAAAAAATTATAACCTTAAAAAATTCTGTGAGATGCTGACATAAGAGATATCCTAGTAGCCAGACTTTCTTAATGACATTCTGATGATTCAACATGCATCCCCCATTAAATTGTCTATACACAAATGTCTAAGAACTAATATAAATGAGCAGCACAAATCTCTCAAGAAACATTCAACAATACAAATATACAAATGGCCAAAATTATTAACCCTGATTTTCAAAGAGACAAGGTAGGGTACAAATGGGGAAGGAGTAAAAAAAAAAAAAAAAAAAATGCAGTCCCTATTTTAATGTTGTCTTCTTCCCTGGGGAAATTATCCTCCAGATTGAAATGTGTAAGAAAAATACTGATTAAAAAAAAAATGGAAGAAAGTGTCTAAGATTTTATAAACAAATTCAACTTTTAGGGACTTAATTATATCTCAGGGTACTGAGAAAATTCTCAATATCTCTGAAATGCGACCAGTAATTTTTGAAAACTCATGGAAAGCACTCAAAGAAGCAAGAAATATAAATGAAACTTCAATTAAAATGGTATGATGCTAAAAAAATATGCTATGGTAAGCACGGAAGTAAGGAAAGAAATTCATTGAGGAGAGCTTATGAATATACAAAGAAAATTTGTGAGTATCAAAAATTATAATGAAGTCGCTAAGTCAATTACAAGAAAACATTTTCTTCTTATGCACTGTTACTAGACTTGGATATTAGAAAAATTAGGTATATTTTTCATTTATAAATATCAGCAGGATGCTCAAAAATTCTGGAAACTCATACCCCTTCATTAACATCAAGCTCACTAAACAATTGTCTGATTATAATTTGGATTGCTGAGTAGAATACTATACTGAAAGAGAATATGTGGATCAGAAATTTCAAGTATTTGGGCATTTTGTGTATAATTCTCATTGCCAATTGTTATGTACATCAGTGGTGTGAGAGCCTGGTTCATGAGAGCCCATTCCTGGAATGCAGATCTAATCTCATGTATGTGCAGAAAAGGAAAAAAAAAATCTGGGCCTGTAATGCTGAGTACTAGTGTGAAAATCAAGATAAATTCTAAGACAAGAACTGTCATATATTCTAGAGGCAGTCACTCATCTGACTTTTCCTGTCTTCTTGTTGAATATTACCTTCTGTTGGATAGCATCAATAATTTACAGCCTTATAATTCTACTGTCTAGTCACTCTTTAAATTGAGGTCTTTAAAATAAAAGGAGCCTAATTCTTGGATGAGTAGCCAAAAAACAAAAAAAGGTAGCAATGGATCCAATTCTATTGTTGTATCCTTGATATGAAGGTAGAAAATTCATTGCTCTGGGCTTGCTTTGCTGTCTGTTGGATATGGCTTGCTTCTTTTTCCCTATGGCATCACTACTTCCTGCCTCTCCAATCCCAGATAGAGCTGGAAGACTAGAGCCACAACCAAGTCTCCATCTATTGATGGTTGTAGGCAAATAGCAGCAGTTTAAAGATTGCCAGGACTCAGAAATTTATAGTGACTCTCACTGCTCTTCCTCACATTAGAACTGATTTCTTCTGGTGTCTCTTCACCAAGCAGTCACTTCAGGCAGGTGGGTGGATGTGTGTAAGAGACAGAGAGAGACCAGGGTGGGGCATGGAGGTGTGGAGGTATTTCAAAAGAGGAGAGTTTTTCTGAATTGTCTTATTTCCTTTCAAGTACAAGATGACAAGATAGAAGTCTTAATACCATTAGCTCAAATACTTGATCTTCCACTACTTTAAGCTCAATATTAGTATAGCCTTAGTTTCCATTTATACAAATAGAACATCCAATACAAGGTATCTTACTATTTTCCCAAATGTCGATATTAAATAAGCACAAGAAATTTTAAGTTTCTACATTTCTAACATCAATTGATATTTGTGCATTTAGGTAAACTGACTATTTAACTGTCCCATACTCAAATGTTGATATGGAATCACTGCCCATTTTAATGATGGTGGAAAGTCACAGAGCCTCTTCTTCTATTTTATTAATGACTTTCATTAAAATATTCAAGGCAAGCTCAGAAAATGTGTGTGATATGAATTTGGGAGGCATGATGACAGAATCATGCTCCAAGATCCTGACAGGCTCAAGTGATGGGCCAAATTTAACAAGACGGATTTAATCAAAATAATTATAAGGTTACACAAGGGATATCTTTTGTCCAAAAATCTAATTGCACAAAAATGATTGGAAAGAAATGTGATTTAGCAGCAAAAATGGTGGTAGAAAATTGTAAGCAGCTTAAGAGTTTCTCTCAATATTAATTGTCAATGTTATGAAGTGGACGTATTCATCTTTTTCTTTACAGATTAAAAATAAACATCTATAACTTGATTTCACTAGGGTAAACCATACCTAGGTTTTTATTTAGTTATACAACCTGTCTTTCAAAAAATATGTAAGACAAAACGAAATCCATCCAGACAAATATCAGCTATTGAAACAACAGGTCTGAAAAATGTAATAAAAATAGTTGAAGATCTATTGATCTTTATCTTAAATGAAGGTATTCCTGTGGATAAGGTATTAATATTGTACAACTTTAAAAGGAACTAATAGTTAAACACTGCAAAGAAACATTTTAACTTCTTTAAAGTAAAAAGCTGATGAGTCAGTATTTGTAGATTGCTTATTATGTGCCAGGTGCTATGTAATTGAATCGCAGAATAATTGTTACTTTATTTGATACCGAGATTGAGTGCTCAATTTAGTTTTCATACTCAGATCTGACCATATCCAAAGTCTTTGATAATTCCACTTAACCTTTTTCTTATTATAGAAAATTTTTCTAACTCTCAGATGGGCCCACTGGTGAAATGAGCCGGCTCAAAAGGCAATGTTTCCAAACACTGGAAATGTTCAATCATGGGGTGAAAAACTATTTACTACTTAATGAAATCTACTTAAAATACCTTTCTCCAAACTTACCATCTTTACAAATGCAATGCTTTCTATATTAAGTGTGCTTAAAACATTTCCATTAAGCCATGGTTCTTTGAAGATTCTATGAATGTCATAACTAAACAATAATTCTATTCAACCAGAGCAGGTATTCAGGGTCAAGCCATATACTAATGTTGATTCACTAACTGAAAATAGAAATTAAGAAAATACGGACAATTTAAGCTTATAGACTTCAGAACCTTGGTCAGAGAAACTTTATAGTACATGATTTGTGTGTGTGTGTATGTGTATAAATCTCACACATACATATATATGTATGTATATGTATGTATTCCTTAGGATTCCTTGATGCTTCCTAATTTTAGATGATAATAATTACAATGTTTATAGATTATCTAATATGTGCCAGGAATTATAATTCTACTTATCTTAACATATTTAATCCTCATGAGGATTTAATCCCCCATGAGGAAGGTTTTATAGATGAATTAACTGTGAGACAGGAACATTGAATTACTTGCCCAAGGCCACACAGATAGAAAGCGTACAAACATATTAAACAAAGAAGCCTTTGTGCCCTTAACCACTAAGGATATTGCCTCTCATAATTATCTGTCACGGTAATCAAAATCAGAATAACTTAAATATAAGTGTCTTAATTTTTGAATTTTATTTTTCATTGGATAAGCATGTAAAAACCCTAAGTGTTTAACAGATACATAATTTTAATGATATAATTAATTTTAGATAAGTTCCATTTATTTTGTTTTATATTTTCAGCCTTCAGCTTATCTCCTAACACCTTTACTTATTTAGCCATATGATATGGATCCCTGATGTATATAATGGGTATAATTTTTACTAACCTATCTTACAAAAATCCAATGAGATGATATATGCTTACATAAAATACACAAGCACTTTCAATAGGTTAGTCACTCCACTATGTGCTCAAAGATTTTCAACAAGATTGCAGGGTCATTGCATACAAGGACCATACTGTCTACTTGGGTAGATAAAACTTGTAAAAAATTACACATCAATGTTATATATGCTATAATTTTATAAAAGTACAGGAATAGAACAGTGTTTGGGGATGGGCATGTCAGGCACTGCTCTGGGAAATGGTCCAGTGAAACCTGAGCAGTGTGTCGGCTGAGTAAAGTTTTGAAAAATAGATGTGGGTTTAGCAACCAAGAGAGACTTCTTGGACACTAGAAGGAGGGCATTGTGTTTATAAAACATTGAAGGAATGAAATAGCTGAGTGAGCAATGGAATTATACATTGTTCAGCATGAGAGTAAAGAATGAGGGTCCGAGTGGTGTGGGTCACTAGCCTACAAAGACTTGCAGACTTTTTGGGCACCATGAGGAGGTATGAGTACTCTGCCCTGCAGATGAAGATCCATACAGTGTCTCAAATAGGAGAATGATATACGGTTACTCTGCTGGCAGTAGGGAGTATAAGCTTGAAGTGGGGAGAGGGGAGCAGACAGCTGTAGTAAGAAGAGTTTGGAGGCTATGCTATTTGTAGTTTGTGTGAAGGATTTTGAGGACCTGAACTTAAAAACTTGTAGGAAAGATGAATAGAATGGGTGTTGAGGAAATTTAAAGAAGTCTGGAAGACCTTGCTTGGATAATTAGTGAGATGGTAGTACTACAAAATAAGATCTCTGCTTGGGTAACTGAGGGGATAATGGTGCCACTAAATACAATTCTAAACACAGAGCAAATAAATGTTCTGTTGTTGGGGGTCGGGGGGAGGAAAAGACAAGCTCAGTAGTAGAGTTTGAGATAACTTGGGTCATCTATAAGAAATTTGAGTATATGAATCTGTCACTCAGGGGTTAGGCAAAACCAATACTTTTAAACTTGTGGTTGATAATTTAAAACTATGCAAGTTATTGCAATCACCCAAGGAAAGTAGATAAAAAAATGAAAGCCATCCAACAAATACAAACTTATACACCAAGGCTAGTTGATGACATTATCATTAAAGACTCGCCCAGTGGGACTGATAATGGAAGTAACTAATCCTTGGCTCTGGCAGAGACAATGCTATTGTAATAATGATAATTAGGTACAAGTCTTTATTTAAGTTGTGGATTGAAGCAGACGACAAGACAGATGATTTGTTTTGCTCAAATTTGGGCTTACCCTAGGGTTACCATGGAAGAAATTGGCACTAAATTACTATCAGATTTAGTTCAAAGAAATATCATGAGCTGTTTTAGGGCAGAAATTCACTAAATTTTGTGGCCATCCTACAGAATCTTTTTTTTTTTTCCCTTTATAGAACAGGCATGAGAAGAGCAGATACTTTTCTGTTAAAGATAATTTATCCTGTCGCTTTCCCCATTAACTTAATACTTCAGAAACATTTCTTTTCAATCTACAATGATTAATTAGAAAATGTCCAACTGATAGATACTTGGTCTGAGACTGTGCAAGCAGACAACACAGTAGGAGACTAGCCATTACTATCTCACAGAATAAAACTGTTCATTTAAAAAATAATAATAATCTCTGGACTGCTTAGAAAAATCCTTTGAAGGACTTATATAACCACATTTCCATCAGGTTTCCTTACTTACACAGAGCAAACGCTGTGATCATTACAGAGAATTCCTTTGGTTCCTTCCTACAACGGCGATGACAGGAGCCCCCACTACTTTAATTAAACAAGCCCATAGGTGCAGCGGAAAGTTCACCAATCAATGAGACAAGTAGCTAGCTATCCTTTGTACTTTGCGCTTAGTACCATTTTGCCTCTTTCAACAATTATGGAACATACACACAATGCAATTTTTTTCTTTTTTTTTAAGTTTACTTTGATATCATTAATCTACAATTAAATGAGTAATATTATGGTGATTACACTACCCCCTTCATCAGGTCCCCCCCCCCAACCCCATTACAGTCACTGTCCATCATCGTAGTGAGGTGCCATAGAGTCACTACTTGTCCTCTCTGGGTTGTACAGCCCTCCCCGTGCCCCCCTAACATAAATGACGTATCTGATAAGGGGTTGACATCCAAAATATATAAAGAACTCACGCACCTCAACAAACAAAAAGCAAATAATCCAATTAAGAAATGGGCAGAGGACATAAATAGACACTTCTCCAAAGAAGAAATTCAGATGGCCAACAGGCACATGAAAAGATGCTCCACATCACTAATCATCAGAGAAATGCAGATTAAAACCACAATGAGATATCACCTCACACCAGTGAGGATAGCCAACATAATGCAGTCTTATGCGGGAAATGTCTAAAATTCAGTTTTAGAAAACATAAGTCTGTATATGAATACAGATGATAGGTAAAATCAGTCCCATATAAGTTCAGTGGAGAAACTTCAAAAAACAATTAGAATAGCCAGAGAAAGCTTAGTGGTACAGACATTGGGAAATGTTTATATAACGTAAAAGGAGAGCAAAAAAGGAAAAAAATCTCAGGTTAAAAGTTGATCAAAGGTTGGTTCAGGTTGTCAGATTATGGTGGGTTTTGAAAGCCAGTTTAAGGGATTTATAGTTGATGCAGTAAAATATTCACATTTCTCAGATTAATTTTTCTGAAAATTTTATTATATCTATGAAGAACTTCATTCGATTTCCCCTAAAGCAATGCAAACCACTCCATGGCATAAAAATTCCTCGGAGACATAAATTTTGTTTATCTCTAAACTATCATTCACATACATTCTAGAACAGTCAATAAGTAATTTACTCATAACTACATTAAACACAATATGCCCTAAATACCTTCGTTTTCCCAAGATGTTCACTCTATATGTAATATTTTTCTTGAAATGTTGAATCTATAAAAATAATGTTTCCTGAAAAGGTTCAGTTCTAATGCCAACTATATATTATAAAAATTTTGTTTCTCATATTTTTACTTCCTTTGATAGAATATATTCACTTACATATTTGTGTGTATGTACATATACTCATGTATATATCTAATATGTTTATTCAGCTCAGAAAGTCACTTGTTAATTCAGGTTGTTAATTCAGCTCAGCAATTCAACTGGGAGTTTGTGTGTTGATTTCCTCTCCTATATTATAAATGTAAAGACTCAATATTTTAAAATTATTTTCTGTAGCCCATAATACTTAATACAATTTCTCCACATGAAGCACTCAAAAATGTATTTTAAACAAATACATATACACACACACACATTAAGAGCAGACTTTAATTCATGATCTGTTTTCCAAAACAGACTTACAAACAAGCAAACATGGGCTTTACCAGTAGGACTGTTTATGATGATTACTGATACAGATAAATCTATGGTGTTCAAATAGAGAAGAAGACGCCACAGTCCATGATCCCCTTCCATAGTAGAGAGTTAATACTAGGAAGTGATTTCCCAGAAAAGCACTCTATTTCCCAGCTCTTTGACATTTAGATCTAGCTTTGTGACTGGTTCATGTCAATGTAGTACAAATATGTGTTAGTTCCTGATTTTAGAGGCAGGTGTTTCTTCTCTATGATTTTCTTCTTTTTTCCTTCCACTTGCTTGAAACTGAGGTCAATAAAGCCTTGTGAGCAGCAAAGCTGGGTCCAGAGAATGTTCTCATGGAGAAAGGTTAAGGCTTACTTTGATCCTTCAGGGAAGTGTAGAGTGTAAATTATACTTCACTGTGTAATGTTGGCCTGTTATACTCCCATGCAGTCCACCAGTCAGCCATTGGTTCAGGGCAACCCATGGGTGATCTTACTCCCTCAGACACTCTGACTCTTTGTGCATGTAGGCAAAGTGGTTCACGTACAGTCCTTAGAAGCAAAAGAACATAGAATCTTCTAGGGGAGGAGTGCATATAAACAGTAAGAGAGACCTGAGGGCACTGACAGCATCTGCTACACACACTATGTAGCCAAAATTCATTTGGCCGTAACTAATGTGACTAAGCACTGGTAGTATCTCCTTACTAGGATATTCTAACCAAGTATCAAGGGACTTCTCTTATACAAATCTAAGAGCTATCAGGAAGAACAGAAATAATAACTGAAAATGATAAAAGGCATGATTTTTCACATTCACAAGCATCCATATAGATATACATACAAACAGGTCATGTGAATCTACCCTAAAAGTAGCACAAGTGGAATTCATTATTTAGGTATTACTCCTAGTAATGGGACCTCTCCTGTGTCAGATCTGAAGAGGGGAGGGTTACTATTAAAGCCAACAGTGATTTCAGAAAGCCCTGTTAGACTTCTGGTTGCACTTCTAACAAAAATAAAATTTAGCCTCAAAAATTCAGACATAAAAATTTAGAGGGTCAGATGGTTCAAAATTAGTCTACAGAATAAGACAATTGGAAGGCATTCCTTGTCTGCTCACAGACAGACAAAACTATGGCCTTCTTTAACAATGACACGATCAAAGAGTGACTGTATCAGTACGAGTGATAGTGACGTTAAGTGAAGACCCAGATAAGTCACAGATACAACATCAACAATAGCAGAATTAATGACCAGGGACTCTCCCTTCAATGCTGAAGACTTGGACACAGCTGTGACTCTGGCACGGGATGGCACCAAGACAGCAGCACCAGTAGCTTCAGCGGCTGAGGGAGTAGCAAAACGTATCTGAGGTGAATTTCAGGATCCATGTTGGTTAGAATTGCAGTCACATATACATGGATATTCAGAGACTTTTTGAATGATGGTAGAGCCCTTTAAAATAATGTCATTGACAAAATCTCTTCATCAACTTTAAGAGCCATGAAGGTAGAGACAGAAAGTTATTGACTGTGAAAATAATGTAACAGGACAAGAGTAGAACAGAAGGCAAGGAAGAGTAAGTGCTTCCTGACAGTGCCAATAAAAATAGCATTGGACTGAAAAAGAAAGTTTCACAAGGGTAGCCAGAAAGGGCAGATATCTAGGAAAAGAGTAGTGTTCTGGTGGGATAGAATTGCCTTGCTTTCAACTAAAAACACTGATCAGATCACAAGAGAGACATTAGATTTTCTTCCAAGTCTTTAAATATGGGGCTTTACACAAAGAATTAATGAGAACCAAGAACATATGTAAATCTCAAAAATATATATGAATCTCTGGGGCAAAATATAGCTATAATGGCTAGTTAGTACAATAAGGCAGATGAAAATCTCTATTTTGTAACTTTCAAAACAGTGCTCTTTCATGTTTATGATACTATTCATTATTTTCCTTCATTTTGGTTCTGAGGAGATGTTTTTCTTAAAGAAAGTGAAATAAAATAAAGACTGGTGGAATCCAGTGAGAGAAACATGCAAAAGTTTTTAAAACATAAGCTTGCCTTCCTTTTTCACATTAAGTTTGCAGAAGGGAAAGTTAGAACAAAGTATTTTTGATTTTAAAAACTATGTGTATTAATACAATATGCCATTTTTACCAAAGAGAAATCTAACTGCAATTTCCTAAGCTGAATTTTTCAGCTTGCAATATTATTATTAATACTTTTCTTAATACTTAATAAATATTAAGTATTACTTTTACTTTTCCTATTGAAACAAACTGGAAGACAGAGTCATATATGAAAACAGTAATTTTGTCACTAAAATTATTTGGACTTAATTCTCCATACTTATTTTTTACATTTCTTATAATTTTATCATTAAAATTCTTCTTTATATTGTTTTCACATGTGTTTACCCAATAATTTTAGGTTTTATTTATGTCTTCATTGTTGTATATTCTCATATTATACATTCATGAACTTTAGCAGACTTTATTTTTCTATTCTATTCTATAATTCTTGTACCTCATTTATTACTCAGTGGTTAAATGGAATTAACATCTTCATGAGCAAAGCCTTCATACATTAGAAAATTATTTTTCAAAACTGATAGTCATTTGAATGCTTAAATCAAACACAATAGGCAGATTATCTTAATATACAATAGTTTACTTCAGTTTTGTTAAAATTATATACATATTTATGTAAAGTATAATATATAATTAAATTATATAAATTATACTATATAATATTTTATATATCACTATCACCCTTCTATATCACAAAAAATTTCATCTACATCCCTACTTACTCATGCACCTTCTTAGCAGAACATATGCTCCAGAGAATACAAGATTAGATAATAAACAGTTATCTCAAAGAGCTAGCAACTATTAAAGTTCTACTTTAAACCATCTCAGGAGAAAGCGAAATAAATGAATTAAAGATCAAAAGAAAATGCTATTACATACCTGTGAGTGTACTAGAAAAGCTCATTTTATTAAAACTGTTTAAGACATCCACTCTGAAAGTTGCAATGGCCCTGAGTTATATATATATTGGCTCACCTGCTCCAAGCACGATAGACTGAATTGAGCATGAGATTGGTTGTTTGAATGAAGAAAGAGACTTCATTTCTTTTTCTGAACCTAAGATACCTTAGGCAAACTAATTTACCTTTTTCTAATATGAATTTCTACTACCGCTGTCTTTAATTTCATATGTTTAAGAATTTATTTAAAAACACTTTCAAGTCATGAGATAGAACATGCTGACAGCATTTTTTAATCTTGCAATATTGCCTTTTGTCTTGAGCATTTCTGGTCCACCCTTTTTTCATATCTCTTGCATTTGCATGATGTTTGGCAAATATCCAAAAATTTCAGAATTCAGGTTTTATTAGATATGTTGAATCCTCTAATAAGCTTTGAAGAATCCACATTTTTTATTTTAAATAGAGTAAGGATACTTGCTTTATCCTCATCTCCCTAGCCATGTTTAAAGTGTGATTCTGGAGTCGAGTCAGAAGTCTAGACAGGAGGTGTGTTTTTCAAATAGGATACTCTTACTAATAAGCTGTAAAGTAAAGGAAAGAAAGGAGAGGTCATTTTACAAATTAGTCAGAGCTTGCTGTCATTTGTCTTCAAAATGTAATATTTCTGCCTTTTCTGTATTCTATCTGCTACATGTGGTTAAGGTACAGTTGGAAAGAGAATGAGGACAAGGGATAGATTTTAGTAAAATTTGCACATACTAGAGCTCAAATGTCTTTGTGAATTCCTCACTGTCTGAATTATATTTGGACCAGGATATTAGTTCTTATGTCATAGGTTAGGATTACGTGGCCAATTAAACCTATGAAGATTCTTCCAGTGAAATCTTCTTTGTCATAATTTTCTTTAATACAGGACATAGTACACATTCTCTAAAGAAGTGAAAATATATATTCTTGCATAAAATAAAAGTGCTTTAGTCAAAAAGGCTCTTATAGACATCAAGGTGACTTGAACTGACTTTTCATGTTTGCAGGTCTTGCATTTCAAAGGAGCTTCTGTCCCTAAGCAAAAGACTGGAATGGGAATATGGAATGAAAAGCTATCATGGGGATCTCAGATACAAGCAATTACTTATTCTTCCTATTGACTAGAAAGTGTCATCTAATATTTATCCTTTACAAAGGGGTTGGTATGTGAGTATAGTAGTGAAATATTATGAAACTGAATACACCCAATTAATATTTTGCCAGAGTCATGGAAGATTCCCTGATTTTTAATAATAATATTTTGAGGCTTAGAGCTTATAATTAGTTCAAGTGGATTTGCTAGTAGTGTGTGTGTTTGTGTGTGTGTAAATACACATTTTCAGTTGTCTTGCCTTTCTGTTTACAAATAATATCAGAGATCTTAATAAAAGAAAATTTAGCAAACATAACAGAGAGGTAGAAAAACCCTCAAGTTGACCAAGAATATTAAAATTAAACCATCCACCTCTTGGGCTTCTTTTAAGCTTATTCTATAGCTCCACAGAGGAAAGCTTTTCCTTGGATACCTTTCATTTGTTTGAGAAGTGATACTCTCAAATGTTTTCCTTATCTTTCAAATACTTTTTTCCCTGAAGTTAATTTACTTTTTCCTTTATGTATTAACATATATATACCTTTATGACCAATACAATTTTTATGCACTTATTAAACTGTATTTATTTTCAAAGTGATTATATCTAAACATGCAATTCAATGATAATGTTACATCTTAATGTCTATTTTGTGCAAAAACATAAACATATTTAAGGTCAGCCTCTAATATTACTGTCCTTAAGAACCTGTTTCATGATGTTCCACTCAATTCTCTTTCTTTATCCTTCATTAAAGCACTATAAACTCCAGTGTGCAGTGATCAGCTAAGATAATGCCTATTTATTACACCATTGGCAATGGCACCAATTTTTCTTCACATTGCTAACCTCACATTCATTAGTATCTCTATCTTTCATTTGATCAGATAAAAGAGACTAAAATTTAAAGACTAGTTAGAATGATATTTCCATAACTCAAATGAAAGTGCTATTACAAACTAAAAAAGGGAACATAGGCAAATATGTGGATAAGAGTAAGCTCATAGTGATTTGGAATGAAAGCAGTATAAATAAGTGACCTGAGGTTAGGGAATATAGAGGTACATGCTTATATAGACATTTTAGGTGAGTGGATTCTAAATAATTACAAACTTTTAAATTCATAATAATTCACTTGAAGTTGTACAGATAGAGTATTGTACTGATGAAGAAGATTTCAGGTTTTTCTTTTTGAGAAATAAAATCACATGCCAGCTCTATGAAGGATGGGCAGATACAATAGAGATGTAACAGCAAGATCCCTTAGAAAACCCTTACTTTTGTAGGGGAGGTGTTTTTACCTCTACTTTCTTCAGGTCTTTAGCTGGGCTTGAGAATTAAATTGACATATGACAAATTAAAGGGAGAAAAGCATAAACATTAATTTAATATAAGTTTTTAGTGACAGAGGAGCCTCACAAATAAATGAAGTTCCAAAGAAGTGGCAAAACCTATGTGCTTTCATATTAGGTTGAACAAAGGGAGGCACTTGTGGAAAACTAAAATACATGACGAGGGTAAAGGAAGGGAAGAGTTATTTTAACAAGATCTGTTTGTACAAATTCTTTGGCCTCAACTCCCTGTCTCTGGTAATGAGAATGTTTCTTTCATCCTCATACAGGGAGGATATCTTTCACTTGGGAGTTTTATTTCCTGCTTTCGGGAAGAAAAGGAGAGGTCAGAAACAGTCTTCTTATGCCTGCTATTTTTCAAGTGCCTTTAGCTCAAAATAGTCCTTAGGCCAAAGGAGCATATTTTCAGGTGGTATATTGTGACACCTTCGCTTTAGTAGGACACTTTACAGAAGCTCAAGTTAAGAAAAACTGGGGGTCTGGCTTAGGGGAGCAGCAATGCAAGTGAAAGGTGGGGAGACATGTGAGACAGGTCACAGCTGTAAATGTGGTTATTACTGAGAAGATGAAGATGATTAAGATTATATATAGCAAATGATTACAAAGGTTCTAATCCAAATAAAAGAGATTGGATGCCGCACTACAAGTTAAGATACGGAACACAGAAAGAGTGAAGAACTACCTACAAACATGTGTCCCACATCCGAATGCTATCTTTAAGAGTAAGAAAGTTTTGTGGATTTATACAAGTTGCAGAGAATGTCAACTAGTTATTCCAGTAAAAAAAACAAAACAAAACAAAACACAGGTGCTAAAAGTCTTAAGTGATTTACCTAGTAAAAGTTTATCCTCCTAACTTTTAAAAATGGCAAAATCAAGCCATATCATAAAGTATTGTCCCCTTAATATCTAATAAATGAAGGAACACTACAAACACCAGCAAAAATTTTAACAGGAGAAATCAAACAAGAAAGTTGATAAAAATCTTCATTCAAAACCTTCATAAGACAGATGCAAAAGAAACATAAGGAAGGTTCTGATAAGTAAGACTCAGTGTGGCTCCAAACCCTACCTGCAACCTTCAGAAGCAGAATGTGTAAGTCAGTAATTACCTGTAAACATGGGTTTGGAAATGAGTTTTCAGAAATAGCACCAAAAGCACAATCCATGAAAGTAAAAAGTTTGTTAGACTTTATCAAATTAAAAACTTTTGTTCTATGAAATAACATAAATGAATGAAAATACAAGTCACAAATTGGGAAAATACGTGAAAATCATATATCTGACAGATAATTTGCACCCATCTAAAATATACAAAGAATATCAAAATATATAAAGAATCTTAACATTCAACAATAAAAAACAAAAATCCAATTTATTAGGCAGAAAATCTGAACTGATATCTTCAACAAAGGGAACAAGCAAGTACCAAACAAACATATGAAAACACACTCAACACAATTTGTCATTGTCATTGCAAATTAAAACAACAGTGAGATATGACTACACATCTATTACAGTGGCTGAAATCCAAAAGTAATACCAATTATAATTATTGACAAGAATGCATAGCAACAGACACCCTCATCTGTTGCTATTGGGAATACAAAATGATACAGCCACTTAGATACAATTTAGAAGTTTATTACAAAGCTAAATGTAGTCTTATATAAATCATCCAGCAATTGTGCTCCTGGGCATTTACTTAACTGATGTGAAAACTTATGTCCACAAGAAGAAATGTACATAAATACTTAGAGCACATTTATTTTTAATCAGCAAAAATTGGAGGCAAACAAGATGTCCTTTAGGAGGTGGAAGGTTAAACAAAAGTGGTATGTCCATACAATGGAAACTACTCAGTGATAAAAAGGAATGAGTTATCAAGCCATACCAATACATAGATGATTCTTAAATGCATATTGTTAAGAGAAATTCATCTAAAAAGGCTACAAATTATAGCATTCCATTTATCTGACATTCTGGAAAATACAAAGGTATAGAAATGGTAAACAAGTGGTTACCAGTGTTTGGGGGAGAAGGAGGTTTGATTAGGTGAAGTACTGTGAATATTTCAGAGCAGTGAAACTTATTTATAACACTGTAATCATGAATACTGACTATGCTGTTGTCAAAACCAACAGAACTTTACAGCACAAAGAATAAAACCAAATATATGAAAATATTTTAAAATCATTTAGGAGAATAGGAAATCACAAGATAGAATATAGAATATGACAAAACAACTAACTGTATTACAAATGAATGAAATAACTTCACTGAAGGGGATGGTGGAAATATACTGACCCAATTAATTTTGAAAACAAGTAGTAATTATAAAATTAAAGGCTAAAGGAACTGTACATAACCACCATATTCTAATTGATAAAGTTGTTCACCATGGGAGAACAGCTTAACAATCCTGAAATCACTATACATGTACCCTGGAATTTAAAAATTAAATAACTGGCAGATGGTTACAGCCAAGTTTCTCACTGTTGGGGTTCAAGGATACAGACAAGCAAGAGAAGAAGGCTGGAATGATTCATGTAATAACAAATTTAAGTTGATTAATTCAGTATGAATTCATGCTTAGGTTGACATAGAAAGAGATGGTTACATATAGAAATATTTATAGATATGTGTATATATTAATATACACACATATATTTACTTACCCTGTCAACTGAGAGGGCCTAAAACCAGCAACACCCTAGTAGCCTTGAGCATACCTAGTACCTAGATCTTGGTTACTAATACCATTCTCCAATAAAAGGAGCACACACCACACACACACAATGGGGAGGATACAGGAGAAAATCACCAATGGAAAAAATATGAACAATGAAATTTTTAAAGTACCGATATATATTATATAATAAGTATACATGAGTCACACTATTATAAGTAAATAATTAAATAATGTGGTGAATTAACAAAACTCTGTGCAGAAGAATTCTAAATATTTTGTATGATATCCTGGCCACAAGAAGGTGGAGCATGATTGCCCTGCTCCTCATAGGTGGGCTGCATAGTAACTCCCTTTGAAAGAATACAGTATGGGAAAGGGGGACAAGTCATGATGCTAGTGTATACCATATGATGTAATGAGAAGGGCACCTCACCTCTGTGAGCTTCTTCCCAAAAATATAACCTCCTCTAATCATGAGAAAAACATCAAACAAATCCCTAATGAGGACTATTTTACAAAATACCTAATACTTTATAAAACTGTCAAAGCCATTAAAAATAAGAAATAGTCTGATAAATGTCAAACAAACTAGGAGCCTAGAGAGACATAAAAACTAATTGTGATGTGGTAGAATCCTGGAACAGAGGACATTTGGTAAAAGCTAGGGAAATTTGATGAAGTATGGATTTTTCTTAATCAGTATTGGTTTATTTGTTGTAAGAAACTCACCTTACTAATGTAACATGTTAACAAGAGAGGAAGTTGGATGTGGAGTATATGAAAATTCTGCATACTATCTTTGCAACTTTTTTGTAAATATAAAACTATTCTAAAATGAAATACCTATTTAAAATGCAGAAAACATTATACCAAGTTTATCCCCTCTTAATGAAGCATACAATCAAAGATTCCATGCTGAAGTGAGGACGTACCCAGTCTCAAAGGATCTTCACACTGAAACAGGATTCACCCTCCATGAGGTTGAATGAACACTGGTGCCAAATATTTAAAACATGTATGAGACAGCAAGGTCAATTCTCTCTGCGGATTTATGCACAGCTTACATCCCCTTCTTCCCCAGTATGATTGTAACCAGTCAACCCAGCAATCTTTCCTCAAACTAGGGCCTCAGAAATCTTCCTTCAAAACACACCTTCTGACACAGAGTCTGAATAAAGTAAATAAGTCAAAAGAACTGAGTGTACGTCATAGCCAATAGAAAATCTGGACCAAGCTACCCATACTAAATATCAAAATACAGACTGTCCATCAACTTAATGATGGTTCTTTTATGGTTTTTCTACCTTAATAGTGCAAAAGTGATATGCAGTTGGTAGAAACCATACTTCAAATTTTGAATTTTGATCTTCTCCCAGGCTAGTGTTATGTGGTACCAGAGTCTCTAGTGATGCTGGGCAGCGACCACGAGCCACAGTGAACAGTCAGCCACAGTCACTGAGGGACACAACTGAAACATTTAGAGCCATTTTGTACCCATATGACCCATCTTGTTTTTCCCTTTCAATAAATTACATGAGATACTTAACACTTTATTTTTAAATAGGTTTTGTGTTAGATGATTTTGCCCAACTGTAGGCTAATGTAAGTGTTCTGAGCACTTTAAGTAGACAAGGCTGAGCTATGATGTTCTGCAGGTTAGGTGTATTAAATGCATTTTCATCTTAGGATATGGTTGACTTACCACAGGTTTACCGGGGACATAATCCTGTGGTAAATTGAGTAAATTCTGTGTATAAAGAAACACAGTAAACTTCCATTATTAGGATACATGGAGAATTAGATATCCTAAAATCCTTGGGCTATACCGTAGCTAAACTTGCTTCATAAAATGAAACGATGTCATTGTAAATGATTGGACAAGACTCCAAAACTGTAATAGAGTTCTTCTAAGGCTTGGAATACAAAAACAGATGACATAAACCAAAAGTGCCTCTGGCACATATCAGGAGAATATCCAGAGATATGGAAGGTCTAAACATTCTGTGCTCCATATAGAGTACAAATGCTAATGTAGAATGTGGAAAAATTTACCCAGCTACGCCAATCCAAGGAGAAAATTTTCTTTCTCAGGCTTAGTTTTGCTGGAGGTAAAAAAGAAAGAAAAAAAGAAATGCCTCCTTTGAGATTATAAACATAGGTAAGCTAACATACAAATTTTTAGAAATAAAAATCAAATTATATGTGTAGACTGACTCCTTAGAAAAATTCCATTTTAAAGAGAGGAACTTAAGGTGTAGACATCTGGTTAGATGTTTAGCAGAGGCAAAACACAAATCCTCCATGGAAGAACTCCCTCTAAAACATGCCTCTCAGAGTACTCATGCAGGAACTGTAACACAATTGGACACACTATCAAAAGGAAAAAAGAACTAACAAAGAATTCAACAAGTAAGTAAGAATTAGCAGACACTTCAAATAAACCCATCCCCACCTAATTCAGCTAATAAAATTATCATATACAAATGTAAAATAAGCACATTTAGTATAGTTAAGGGACTAGAAAAGAAAATATGCAAGCAAAAAGCAACCATCAGGAATTTTTTAAAATAAAAACTATAAAAGAAATTAAAATTCTAAGGAAATATTAATAGACCAGACACAACAGAAGATACAAATATTGTACAGGCATATTTAACTACAAAAAATTCAGAAATAATGGAAAACATGGGGATAAAGAAATGGAAATTTGAAAAGAGAAGTTAACATATTTCAGAGTTCCTGAATGAGATCATGAGGTAGAAAGTAGGAGAAAATATCCTGAGAGAGACAATGGTGAGAATTATTCAGAATAGATTCAATGGCATCTATCTTACTTTCCAGAATCTAAGAAATCCAAGCAGAAAATAAAAATAAACCCACCAAAGCAGGACTGCAGAACAGCATAGTCATAGCGAAGAATATTAAAGTAAGTATAGGAAGAAAAAAATAGATTACTTCAAAGGAACTATATTGAGAGTTGTAGCCATCCTGACAGCAACAGGGGCAGACAGAGGCAATTTCTTCAATGTTGTTTGAGAAAATGTCAAACTGGAATTCTTAGGCCAAGTAGATTAAATTACAAGGATGATTGTGAAATAAAAACATTTTAGATAAATAAAACAGAAACAGAATACTATCAAGAAACTCTCACTAATGAAATTTCCTAAGAATGTATTCAAAAATAAAGTTCTGAGAAGCAAAAAGGACAAATAAATGAGATTAACATGAAGTTAAATATAAGCAATTCTTTCCTGTATATATCAATAATAATATGTAATTTATAGACTAAGAAATAAACAGAAAGCTATAAAGGTGGTCAGAATTACAACATACTGTATTACAAATTAATGCAACAAAAAGATATCTGTAACAATTATAATAATAAAAAACATGTAAAATCTCTGCTTTGTGTAAAAGTAATTTCCCAATATCATCTCCCTAGCATTGAGTATCATGTAGCACAGAATAGGAATGCTATTTTACATTTTATCAATGTAAGATCTATGGCAATTGATTCTGCCAAATTCATCTGTGGCAAAGCAAAGTACAACATCAGGAAGTCTAAAATGATCTAATATCATAGGCCCAATATTAGTCGCCTGTTGATTGCTATTCCAATCTAATACAAGAATCTGTATTCTGTTAGTGTTTTGCATATGGATTGCATGCTCTGGTTTATGAATGGGACTGGAAAATATTTCCTCCCTAGTAACATAGGAAGTTAGCTGTGTATATAATTTGATATCTTTAGATTGCATAGCAACACATTTCCCAAGTATTTCCTGATAAGAAATTTAACTTGAAAGTTACATTTGAATGCTCCAGGTCATGAACTTGACACTATTCTGACCAGCACCATGTGCTGCATGGTATGGAATTTTTGGAAGTCAGTTAGAGATGCTACGTGATTTCAGCTACTTGTGAAATGCTAAAATGGAGATATGATAATCCTCAGGAGAATGCTGTTCTAACAGAGAAAAATAATAGATATGTAGTTTATTTGAATTTAAGTGTTTGATGTAATGGTGACTGCTTTAAAGAAAATTGCAAAATTGTCTATAGATTATCATTTGCTTATAGGTTCTGTATCTGCTGTGACATTCCTCTAGTGATTATACAATTGATCAGGAAGTTGCAGGACCAGAAATTTTGATGTTAATGATAATTAAGACTAAAGGCAATGGGATAGGAGGGATAGGAGACTGAACAACTAATTTTTAAATAAAGTCACTCTTACAAATTATGCAATGTATTAAGACTGTATAGTATCTGCTTTATCTATATCCACCATAATTCCCTAAATTCGATAAAAACAAGAACTCTATCAAACCAAACTCAGTGTCTGTTACATGGTTGGCACTCAAATATTTGCTGAATGAATAACTAAATGATTAACTGAAACAATCCTTAAGGATCACAGAAGACCCAACTATCCAAAGCAATCTTGAGAAAGAAGAACAAAGCTGGGGGTTTCATGCTCCCTGACTTCAAGCTATACTATAAAGCTAAATTAATCAAAACAGTATGGTACTGACACAAGGGCAGACCCATAGATAGAGAGACAGGAATAAACCCATACACATCTGGTCAATTAATATATTATAAAGGAGCCATGAATATACAATGGGGAAAAGACAGTCTCTTCAATAAATGGAATTGGGAAAACTGGACAGCTACATGCAAGAGAATGAAATTGGATTACTGTCTAACTCCACACACAAGTAAACTTGAAATGGACTAATGACCTAATTATAAGACATGAAACCATAAAATGTTTAGAAGAAAATATAGGCAAAAATCTCTTGAGCATAAGCATGAGAAATTTTTTTCTAGACATGTCTCCCAAGGCAAGGGAAACAAAAGCAAAAATGAACAAATGCAAAACTGAACAAACTAAAGTGCTCTGTACAGCAAAGGACAACATTAACAACAACAAAAAAACACCTAAAGTATGGGAGAAAATATTTGTAAATGATATATCCCATAAGGGGTTAACATCCAAAATATATAAAGAATTCATGGACTTCAATACCCAAAAAACAAATAATCCCAATTAAAAAATGGGCAGAAGATCTTAACAGACACTTCTCCAAAGAAGAAATTCAGATGGCCAACAGGCACATGAAAAGATGCTCCACATCGTTAATCATCAGGGAAATGTAAATCAAAACCACAATGATATATCACCTCACACCAGTTAGAATGGCCAGTATCCAAAAGATAAGAAATAACAGGTGTTCACGAGGATGTGGAGTAAAGGGAAATCTCCTACACTATTGGCAGAATGAAAATTGGTACATCCACTATGGAAAGCAGTATGGAGGTTCCTCAAAAAACTGAAAATAGAAAACCATATGACCCAATAACTTCACTCCTAGGAATTTACCTGAAGAAAAGAAAACCTCTGATTTGAAAGATACATGTACCCCTAAGTTTATTCCCATATTATTTACAATAGTCAAGATATGGAAGCAATGAAAGTGTCCATCAATAGATGAGTAGATAAAGATGTCGTACATATACCCAATGGAAAATTAGTCAGCCATACATAAAAAGAAAGAAATACTGCCATTTGCAACAACATGGAAGGACCTAGAGGGTATTATGCCAACTGAAATAAGCCAGGTAGAGAAAGACAAATACCATATGATTTCACTTATATGTGGAATCTATAAAAAAAAAGAAACAATAAAAATGAATAAAATTGTAGTAGACTCATAGACACTGAGAAGTGACTCGTGGTTACCATGGGAGGGGATGGGATGGGAGGGTCGGGGTGGGTGAGCAGGATAAAGAGGCACAAAATCTCAATCCCCCATTAGCTGCAGGAATGAAAGTACAGCATGGAGAATATAGTCAATGGTTCTATAGCATTTTCTATGTCAACAGTAAGTGCACTAGTTGGGATGAGGGTTTAACAATGTGTATGACTGTTGAACCCCTGTTTCATATACTTGAAATTAATATTGTATATCAGCTATACAATAAAAAATAAATGAAGTAAAAATAAGGGAAATGATCCTTTTCTCCCTGATGAACAGATTATACAGAAACAAATATAAATTTATCCAGATTAAATAAAAAGATTATTTTTTTCAGGGTTCTATGGTAGATATGTCAGTAATATAGTAAATCTGCATTCTTAGAGAAGCATCAAAACACATGCTGTGGTTGGGGAGAGGCATTGGGAATATAATTAATTTTTAAATGATGCAGTTTCAAAATGTTCTAAGCATTAGTACTATGAAAAAAAGTGAATTATTATTATGGCACTTTCAGGCATTTCTTTACATTGTAGTTTAAATGAGGTCAGATAAGTGCAAATTAATTATACAGATTTTACAAAGCATTCTTCAAATATTGGTGTTTTCCTTTATAAATTACATTATAAAATGTGCTCATATAAAGTAGAGCTTCGTAAATTTGATATTTCCCAAAGAACATGGTATAATTATGTTACTGACCAGAAAACCACTCAATAAAAGGTAATTTGGTATAACCTTCTGCAATAAAAATAGTAAAAATAGACTCTAGATCTTAGATGAAGCAAATAAATGTGTTTTATACATGCACCTCTTAAAATAATAGACACAAGTATATGCACAGCACATTAAGCAATTTGTATGTTAAAGATCTGACCCAAAAGAACATATGCATAGGTAACAATTATGATTTTAATATTAAGATTTCACAGTGTTTATGAGAATGTTCTAGATTGTATATGATGAATTAGGTATGCTTAGAATTATTTTTTTCAAGGAATAACCTCTATTAATCAGAAGTACTCAAAATATTTCCACAAATTTCATGGTGCCCTCAAAAGAGTATAATGTTCAAAATGTATTTTTTTGTTATTAGTGGTAGTGATAATGATGATAAGCTTTTAACATAAGATTAGAATGAACAAATATTTATTTTCTTTATTCTTTTCTATCAATCTATTTTATTCCAAAGAATTTAAAAATAATATATAATGGATGTCAAAACTTCAGTCTTCATTGGAAAAACATAAAAGGAAAATTATGATCAATTTGTAACTTTTAAAAAAAATTCTAAACCTCTTTAACAGATTTACTAAAATATGCATAAATATTCCAACAAGATATGCTTAATTGTCATTGTCTTCCAACTTTTATAGGTGATATTTATATTGATAACTTCAGGAAAAGACAGATTAATTGAATAAAAATAGCTAATATTTGTAGTCTTTAACCTGCTCCAGGAGGCACTCTTTTATATGATTTACATTAACCTCACATCAATTAAGTGAAATAAGTACCATTATGCTTCCACAAATGAGGAAACTGAGGCACAGAGATATTAAACAATTTGCCCAAAGTTATATGTATACTAAATGGGAAAACTGAGATTCAAACCCAGGCAATCTGGTCAGAGCCCAGGCTTTAAGTAACTAAGCATACTGCTTTTGCATTAAATTAGATGGATTTGAATTGAAACAATTTGGGGGGGCCAGCCACTAGTGTTATACTTTAAAGGGGGCAAAGATGAATAACAGAAGCTTCTGCTCTGAGGCAGCTTTCAATCTCATAGAGGTTCATAAATATTGAACACTTAGAAATGCATTCACAGATTTTTGTCATGCAAAAATTTTATATGATTTTTAAATTACACCTCTACATGTTTTTATCTCCCTTCTCTGAATTCCCTAGTACTAAGTGGCTGGGATTGCTTCTTTTAGCACATAATGCATCTATTTCCTTGTCACTATAAACTATATGCAGAGTCACTCAATTGAGCAGCTAATTAAATGCCTATATTGTTTAAGGGCCTATAGTGGCATTATTTTTTCTTTTCTCCACCATCTTCAACCCAGGGTTCTGGGATATATAAGACTTTAAAAGATGATGGTATGCATAGTTCCACTGGAATTGATTTCTAGATTCTCATATTCTTATGCGCCTTTTTAATATGGATCTTAGAACAAATCTAAATTCACACGGTCTGTTCCCACTTTATATAATTACAGGCACACCTCTCTCCCACCCCTAAGATTAAAAAAAAACTCTAGGATGTTAAACAAAGGGATACATTTAAATATTGATTATAGGAAATTCTCCTTTAGTCATTAATCAAAACTGTCTTAAGCCTTAAAATCTTTATTTTCTTTATTCACAAGACACACACACACAAGCATATAATATTGATATGAATAAATACAATTTTATATTAGAAATGGATATTTTGACCTATGTCTAAAGACTTCATTCAGAACAGCCAAAACATGAATTTATACTAACATAAAGCTCTTTTAAAGTGTTATTTTATATATTTTGCAGGACTACTGAATTCTGCAAGTTTTATCAGAAAAATAATCTTTTTAGATTTGTTTTATTCAGTTACATAGATAAAACTGACTTTATAAATGCATGAAATACTTATTACTATTTTAATGGATTTTCAAGTTTTTCACATTTTAAAATGAAATGTATATTTTCTCTTTAAAGGTAAGAAATATGCTGTTTCCCCTTAGAATGTGCTAAAAGGAAAAATTTAAGGTATGAGCCTAAAATATGAAAGAAAGTGCACAGTTTTCCTAAATTATTTCATAGATAAATAGTAAAAAATGTGAATAGATAAAATTGAAGAGAACCTAGAAAAGCTCTTAAAGAACAGGGTTCCTATGAACCTACAGTAAAATCTAATAAGTGAATCTCCATTTTTTAAGCTGATCATATGCTTGAAAGACATGAAATACTAGAAATTTTAAAAAACACAGTCTAATACTCCACTGTAAGCATTCCATAGTAATTCAGTTTTGCTAGGAGCTAAATAATATCCCCTTGGATGGCAATGGATGATACAAATCTTTCTCTATAGCACTGAAATAATATTTTTTGCCACAACGTTACATAATATTCACAAAAGCCCTGTGTTATATTCACATAAGCATGTGTTTAGCTCGTGAGTCTGCTGGTTAGCAATGGATGGAAGGTCTATTTGGTCTTAGCTGAGGTGGCAGGTGCTTGAGTATCTGCTGGGAAAATGGGCACTCATCTCTGCTCCACGTATCTCTCATGTTCTAGAAGCCAGCCAGGGCATCCATCATGGCACTCTGAGAAATACAGGACAGAAAGTAGAGACACTCAAGGCTTCTTGAGGTCTTGGCCTATAAGAGGCAGGATAATACTTCCACCTCATTTCACTAGTCAAAGCCAGTCAAAAGACCAAGCCCCATACTGAGTGCGCACTATAAAATGACATGGCAAAGATCATGATTATAAGGAGTGAAAAATTGTAATCAGAGCCATTTTTGCCATCCATCTCAAAGGTATACCAGGTTGCACTGTTTTTCCTTATTATTTTTACAGAACAGTGAAATTCAGTTTGTTTAGATGTGAGCTTGGACACATGCAACAGTTTGAGTTGAAGTGACCATTTTCTGAATGTTCTTTTATTCAGAAATAAAAGGGGAAAAAAGTCCAATTTATACAGAATCAGGAATTTTCTAAGTTATTCAATTCAATATACAGGACAATTAAAATTATGCTATCATGCTTAGAAGAGAGGAAAAGGACCTCACAGTGTAGTTAGAGCCAAGGGTGATTTTGACCATTCTTACCTTTCATGTTTGCTGTATTTGGAAACTCCCTATTACATTTATAGTGCTTTATTCCTACTTTTCTATTAAAATATGAATATGTATGTATTACAGCTAGAATTTATAGAAAAAAGTATGGGAAAATAATTAGGAGATGAAAATCAGTAAATTTTAACACTGAACCTAAGTCTTCATTTCCCTGAGTGAATTTCTTAAAATGATCTTTCATTTTGTCTTCTCTGTCCTTAAATATATTAATTCACATAGCATATTAGCAGTGTAAGGGATAACAAATCTTATGACTGAGTGGTAATATTAACAGAAAATTGTGAGGAAAATCCTGGAGGAGAAAGGAGTTTACATGTATCTGCGGATGTCACAGTAATCTTACTGTTTAACAAACAGAAACAAATAAATTACTACTTTTTAATCTATGGATAAGAAAAGCTTTATATAAGCTTGTTTGACATAAGAAACGTCAACAAAACAAGGGATATGATGTACTAACAAGGGACATCAATAGTCAAATTTACTAAGTGGCCTAATAAGAGTCAGGTGGAGCTATAACCTTTGTCAATTCAAATATTTAAGGCCATTTTAAGAAAAATCATTGGCATTGATCAAGAAACTCTATTTCACAAAACATGCTATTGAAATATAACAGTCCTGATTATGATAATGACAACAGTATATTTTTCCTCCAATAGAGAAATAATAGGCTAGTTAAAGAACCAAACTCAAGCTTTGCTCTACAATAAAACAAAACATGGTAAATATTGTTTCACACAAAAAACATACTTTTTTTGAGCTTCAATGTCTGGTTTTAAATTCCATTAACACTACACCATTCTATGAACACATATTTGATACCTCCTACATGGAAAGCACTGGTCTAGGCATTAGGAATAAAAAAGGGTGGTAACAGACAAGCAATGGCCTCCTCCTAAAGTTACTTACAAAATATTAAGAGAAATAAGATGTGTATGCAAATGTCTACTCTTTACAAAAGAGAAGAGAAATGCCTATTCTTTACAAAAGAAAAATATATAAAGTGGTCTGGAACTTCAGAGGAGTGGCAGTCATACTACATCACATCAAAGCCATTATTGGACACCTTGGAAAATAAGGAAGACTGTACAGTCAGATAAGTAACAAGTGTTTTTAAGTATCCTCTATGGCCCTTGTAATGTACTAGCAGCTGTGATAAAAAATAAAAGAGAACGACAAACAGACAAGCACAGTGACTGCCCTCGTAATTTGTCCATAGTCACCTAGAGAAAAACTCAGTGCAGTACAGATGGAAATGCATTTGGGTCAGGGAAAAAGGGATCAGTGAAGCCTGGCAGGAATTACTTCATGGAAGAAATGAAGCCCAAAGAGAGGTTGAAAAGATGGGGGGAAGACAATGGCTGTGAGGTCAGTGCAAGCACATGAGCAGAGGTGGAACGTTCACAAGGAGCATTCGTGTTCCAGGAATAGTGAGCAGAGAGATTTATTTTTATAAGCTTTTTTTTTTTGAAGGTAATAGCAATGGGATAAAAACATTAGGGAAAGGGCAAAAAAAGACAATGATGTTTGAACAGTAAAATTTGGTTCAAAATGTAGTTGGGAGAACTTGTAGTTTCATAGACAATTCAAGATTTGTCTGTCAGCTAAACGAAGGATGGATTGGAAGAGGCAGAGGAGAAACAGATGTCAGGAAAAATTCAAATGCTTTTGCCAATATAAAACTATATTCCGGTCCTTGTCCCTCTTGAGCAATGAAGGATTTATTTTCCCATCTGCTAGGAGGGCTGCCAACAGACAACTCTCCGTTTTCAGTCCCCTTTGGGGATTCCTCCAGTGAAAGGGAGCTCGCCAAACATCACACCCCCTTCCCAAGGTGGCCCACATCCAGGCTTCTTGCTGAATCTGGGGAGATCATCAGGACCCCCATCTGCAAACCACCCTGGCCAGTTGAGGCTTGCTTTAGTCTAAACTGAAGCTTAACTTCTTCCTCAGCCCAAGCCTGCGTCCTTCATTTCCCTTTCGCAATAGACCTCCTGCACAATAACCTCCAGCTTGGAGTCAGCTTCGCAGGGAACTCAAGTTGTGAACTTTCTGTTTTGTTTTTCTTTACAGAACTATAAAACTGTTGCTGGAGTTATACAGCACTGCCAGAACGGATGCGAGAACAGCGCTCCGGCAGCAGCTATGTTCCTGCTGCCTGCCTCAGTTCTTGCCTGGGGGAGCTACTGTTACACTGACATCTACACTAAGTACTTCCACAGGGCACAGAGTCACTGAAAACACAATGATAACAGCTACAGCAAATGTTGAGAAAAATAGAATTTCTTTCTCATTTCTAAATAGCGATGAGTAGCTTTAAAATATTTGCTTCACTCCATTTACCCTTGGGCCATCTTTTCTTGCCAAGGGGATATTATTTAAGAAAAATGCAAGCACCATATGGTCTGTCCCCTCTTCTCTCTTCAGTGCACCACCCCTCCGCCACCTGGGGTAATCATGTGTGCTGAATTATGACCCAACTCTGCTTCCTCAGCAGTGACAGATAAGGCCTGTAAGAATCGTGGTGACAAAAGACAGGTGTTCACTGGTAGGTGGGTCTTCTCGTAAAAAGTCCAGAGGACATACCACCTCTGTTGTGAGCACTGGGATGGTAGCAAGCTTTAACAAGGAGAACTAAACCTTTAATTGCTCTATTTATCTACCCATGTTCACTTAAAAAAAACAACAAAAAAATCTATGTGGTAGAAACTTGCTTTAAAATATTTAAAATGCTGTAGTTTTCAAAATGTGTTTGTGCTGAGAGAAAAAAAAAACTTAATCATTTTGACCATTAAGGAACCAATATGGGTTTTAATTAAGATACTAGAGAGACCAAGGTGGTACTTAAGGGAAAGACAGCAAGCAAACCTGGTGTAACTTGACTCTCTACATATTGAAGGAGCAGAGCTTTTAAGGGGCTAAAAAAAATTGTCTCAAACATTATTTCCTCATTGGCTGATAACAGAAGAAAAAGCCACATTATTTGGATTACAGCAAATTCACAAGCAAAGCTAAAAGGTCACACCTTCTATCATTTAATTCATTTGAAGGAGAATGCACCAGTTAAAGTAAGAATGGTTCAGACTTTTCTCAGGATTGAAAAACACTATACTGAGGTCTGGTCTGCTGGAGAAGCTGGCAAGGGGCATTTACCAAGTGGGGCTTTGGGCTGGAGACCTGGGGAGCCCGGCGCATTTGGGGGCTGAGGGCGGGTGGCGCAGAGGTGATCGTGCGGCGGTTCCTAAGGAATGCGGGTGCCCCGAGCGTCTGTCCCAGGAAGCTTTGTTTCTCATTAATAATAACGGCGGATCAAGAGCCTGGCCATGCAGGTTGCCTTTCCATCACAGGAGCCTCTGCGCGCTGCCCAGAACTGCGACTCGGGCCGGTCCGGCACCTTAACCCAGAGGCAGCGGGCCCAGTCCTCAGTCAAAGGAGACCCCAGCACGCCCGTCCGAGCCCTAGGGACCCTGGGGTCTTGGGGAAACCTTGACCTTGGCAAGTGGCGACCTGCTGAAGCCTCACAAATTGGAAGACTCATGCGCGGGAACAGAGAGGCAGTGACAGGAGAGGGATTCCGTGTCCACCTGCCTGCAGTGGGGCCGCGTCTCTCAGGGGCCACTTCGCCCCGAGCTGGGGAGGAGTCAGGACACACCCAAGGGCAAGGCCTTGGGGGCTGGGGCGCAGAGGGGACCCTGAGGCCCAGCCTGGTGAGGGGAAAGAGCTATTTTTTTCAGCCGGTTTTTCCCAGCAGTTCCTGTTCTGTAGCTTCCAGTGCAGTACCTGGATTAAGACCCACGTTTTCAGCAGCCCTGCACCTACCCAGGCCCCAGTACACACCTTTACCCGCAGTTTTCTTCTCTGCCTCTTTTTCCCCCTGGAGTGAATTGGAACCGACCTGATGAGGAGAAAGGAAAAAAGATTTTCTTTCCTTAAGGACGGAAGACATTTTGATGAGATTAGATCGTGCACCTGAACAACAAATTTGTAAAATTGAATTTTGTGTTTAAATGGAAACTTATTTTAACTTTACTCTTATTTGCATCTGTAGTAGTTCCTCTTTATTCTCAGGGAATCCATTCCAAGACCCCAGCGGATGCACAAAACCAGAGAGTGTACTGAACCTGTATTTACTATATCTTTTTTCGTATACATACATACCTATGATAAAGTTTAGACACAATGAGAGATTAACAATACTATAAAATAGGACAATTATAATATACTATAATAAAAGGTACATGAATGTGATCATTCTCAAATATCTCATGGTGTACTCACTCCCTCTTCCTGTGGTGAAGTGAGATGAAGAACTGCCTGCAGAGGAGACGAAGGAGGCGAATGAAACAGGCATTGTGACGTGTCAGGCTGCTATTGGCCATTTTACCTTGAGTCAGAAAGAGGTTCATCTGCTTCCACAGGGGGTTTGACTCTGGGTAACTGTCTTGCCAGTGGGTTTCAACCCTGGGCAAGTTCACTATGGATTCAATCAGACTGAAAAATGAAAATGGAACGTTCTTGGAGTGAAAGTGTTTATATCCAACTTTATTCCCACGGTGTCAAGTCAGTCACTAGAATCCCATCCACTCAGAGCAAGTCTGCAGGCAGCAAGCTGGTCTCTGCCTCTGGGCCTCTCTACCTGTGCAGTTGTCTCATCTCTGTTGTCCGCACTGCCACCACTCCAGTCTCTGCTCTCCTGCACCCCTGCCGCCAGAGCACTGGGTGGAGCTCTTTATATAGAGTCAGTAGCGACATATTGCCCACACATGTATAGTGAGCTAGCCAACCAGGGCCAGGTGAGAATCCTGGCCATAGGAACCTTCACTTTATCCACAGAGACTGAAACCTCAGAGAGCAAAACCATGGTAAGGGGGGACTGCTGTGTTATCTGTCTTCAACTTACAGAAATACAGATGAAGTAAATCTCACATAAGTACCGCACATCTGTGCATGCTCACACACATATACACTCCCCAAAACAAAACAAAATAAAAACAACAGTCTGAGACCCATACACCAAATTAAGTGTGGAGACCATAATAATCCAAGGGAAGCACCCAGATGAAGTGAAAAAGTGAGGAAAGGCTATTCAATGGACTGTTCTCTATTAGACATTGTAAGTTAATTTAATAGTTCTAAGTTCATGAAGGGAGACTTCCAGAAGAAATACTTTTTGAATTTAATAGAATTTTAAGCTCTATTATATTGCTAAGTTTGTTTCTAAATAAATCTAAACCTAAAAGAGTCGCTCTTATATATGCAGAAATTTACCTAAAGAATATATTTTTGTTAGATTAAGTAAAAAGTAGTATTATTTTTATCATCCCAAATGCTACAATGCTAAATCGCTCACACAATTTTAAGCAAAATTGTCAGTTTTAAGATACAGGCAATTCCTAGTTGATAGTAACTGAAGTAAGTACAAATGCCAATAAAATGCAAATAGAATACAATTTTTATGAAACTATCATGTAGATATAAAAAATTCACTCTGTTATGTCTCTTTTCTGAAATTTTCAAGTGATTAAAAAACATCAGTAGTTAATGTTTCAAAATATTTACGCTGAACGACAAACACTGTTTTCTGTCAGATGTTGCCTTTCCCCAACAGACCCATCAGCTTCTCTTTCTGAACCTCTGTGATGAAAATGATTAGTTGACTACTGATTAATATATCTCAGTCATCACCTTACAATTTCTTGAATTGTCCCCATCTTTTAATGTTATTTCTATTTATTCCCCTAAAGGTCATTACTGCCCTGATCCATACTTTTTACCGGTATGGCAATAATTACCATGGGCAATGCAAGTTTGACCAGTTCTCCCCACGTTTGAACCTGCATATTTACATTGTTTCAAAAAGAGTAAAACTTTGCAGAAACAGGGGTCTAAGCGAAAATAATTTAAGTATAGCAAAAGGATTAGGATCATAGGATAATGACTGAAAAATTCTAATATATTCTCTTGTTTTCTAATACCTTCATTCCCTCACATAAATTGGCTCACATGTATATAGATTTTATTCTCAAAATAGCTTCTTCTATGTATAGTTTATACAGCACTTGAGTTTATTAATTAGACTGAATAAAAATATACAGCAACTTTATAACTACTGACTATAGCCTGCTAAAATTGTCAAATAGTAGATAACACATTCTTTGAAAAAGATATTATATTTGCATTATCTGTGTATATTTATTTTGCAGAAAGAGTAACACAAATTCAAGTGATTTATTGCACAAGCACTTGTTTAATACTCTCAGAGTAGTTCAAGAAACATCGGAAAAGTTTATGAGAAAACTATAAGCAAAATGGCTTTTAATTTAAAATATATAAAACCATGAACATTTTCATTTAAAGATATCCATTTTTATGTGAGCTTTCCTCTCCTTAGTGTGCTTACAAACTAAAAATTGGCATTGATTTGCTAAGTGTGTGTTTCTTCTAGATACTGGCTATTTCTTAGTAGAAGTTCAATACATATTTATTGGCAATGATAAGATCTACTCAAGTTTATTGAAGTACTTGAATTTTGATACCCACTTCTCTGGATGCACACTTGATATAATGCAGCTTTGCAAAGATCAGATAATTCTGGGAAGGTTCACAGTCAATCTCCCAGATCCCTGGAGCAGCAAAGGGCCTAACAGAAAGAGTAAGGCACAAGAAAGCCACCTGGGGAGCAATGCCGTTTGTTAGGTCTGTGCAGTTACAGTCTGAGTAATTGCAGGGTGTTTGCTATGGGAGCCATTTAGTTTTCCAGGTCTCTGGAGCCCTGCAACAAGCAATAGATCAGACTAAGCACCAAGGAAAGAGCTCATGTTACACAGCCCTACATATGGCAAGGAGGCAAAAACAACCAAGGATAGGAATCAATCTCTTTTATGACTGCCATTGGAAAACCAAAGTAACATCATATGGTACAAGACTAAGTGACTCACCTTGGGAGAAACACAATTGTATCAATTCTTTGAAGCATGAAAAAAGCTCAATGGATCTTTGGTTGAATGATATGTGGATCGTAAGTATACTGTTGGGAAAAGATGCCTCATCCAAGAGTGAAATGTTTTGCACCATTATTTTCTAGGTTGGATTGTAGAAACAAGGCTGTTCTAGTTTATTCTCTTTGTGGTGCATTTAAAAAGAATATGTTCTAGTTAACTAACTGTAGTATTCAGTCAGTGTTCTTTCCAAAGGACACTCTTCATTTGAGAAATTCTTTTTTTTTTTTAAAGGAATTGAGTCTATCCAATACTTAGAACTGAGTTAGCTTAATGGAGGAATCATTCATCTAAAATTCATGTTCTTTACAGAGAATGACTATGTTGCAAGGGCTCAGAATGAAAGTCATGTATCCCATCAAAAAATAAAACAAGTGAAAAATGGATAAGACAGAATTGATTTTCATCTGGAATTGGTCCCAATGATTATGTTTTGGATTGTATAACCAGATATACTTATAAAAGGAATAAACTCTTCTACCGTAATTGTATTACAATTGTTATAACATGCAAATATGGAAACGAAGCTAAAAGCCCAATAAAATCAGCAAAGAAATAATTTTATAGCTCTCCTCCCCTCAAAACCATGATTGAGGCTAAAGGATCTTAAGCAAGTGTTCTGTCCACTGAGGAATTAGGGAGTATTATGTGGAATTCCAAGGAGTCAAAAGGGCAAAGTCTTTTAGATAAAGAAAGTGAACACCAATGGCTTAAAAAAGCCTAGGATAGTAGATGGAAAAAAGAAAGGATAGGAATGATACAGTTTTCAGAGCAGTAGAAACATCTGCTGTACAAACATCTCTGGTATGTGGGGTCAGTAAGTAACACAGCATTATTCTATTAGCTGTAATACATGGTCAGGTTATAATGACAGAAGGAACACCCCTCAGGGAAAAATGAATCACCAAAGTAAGGTAACTTGATTCTATGAGGTGGGATACTTCCACCTTGCTGATAGAGACGTCAAAGGATGGGCCGATGGTATGTATGTTCTTCGGTTATTTTACTAAAGGTTTGAGCAGCTTGATATTTGAGAACTGTATAGTCATTTATACCAGATTTTCTGGCCTTGGAGACAGATCTACTCAAGGAAGCTGACCTAGTAACCTCTGTCCTGAACTGTGTAACTCTGGGGGGAAAATCCTGGAGCAAAATACCTTTGAAACCAAAATCAGTCAAAGGGAGAAATAAAGTGGGAGATACCCATTTATTTCTTACAAGCAGTCGTTCACTTCTGCTCTCCCATGTCTCTCACAACCTGGCTGCAGAAGGGGCCCCATCCAACCTCTCAAGTCCAGATATGTCCTCACTTGCCCTTTTAATTACCTATTGATATGGAGATGGACCATTTGTCTCCACCCCTTGGAAACACCTACTGATATGGAGATGCACTAAAGCCAGGGGAGAGATTCTGGAAATATTGCAGTTTTAACCACAAACTGTGTGTCATATAAGATATTCTGGAAGGGGTCCCAAGCCCAGTATCATTTTATTTTCTGAGCTTCACAACCAGATTTTTATGTTATACCCTTTTAAATTATTGGAAAATAAGCAATAAAATCCTGGTGAGGCGGCAAGTAGATACTATCTACCTCTGTGAAATACTTGGACCCTAGGCACCATGTTAATCTAAGTGGTTTCAGAATGATGGGGTTTTCTGTTCTCAGTAACAATCCAACCAAAGATTATTTTACCGTGGATAAAACTAAGAAGGTTTGTACATTGTTTCCAACCATAGTCATAAGATTTTTTTTTTTCTGGTAAGAGGCTTGCACAGAAGTAGTTTGAGGCATTAACATTGGAAAAACATGCATAAGCTTAAGTATATTGAAATTAGTCTCACATCTAGCATTTTGGTATACATCTGGAATGGAACAGTGACAAAAAAGATAAAAAAATGTCAGTTACGATATAGTTGAATTACTTTAAAGATTGAAGTTCAGTCTCACAAAGACACTAATGCTTTACTACGTATCTGCTTTCCATAGCAGTAGAAGGAGGAGCATCAAGAAGGAGAGAAATGATATAACATTGATGACAATAATTAACATTTATTTAGCACTTTTGATAATCCAGACATTGTTTTACATCACATGTATTAACTCATTTAATTCTCTACCAGGACTATAGGAACTTCTGCATTCCCAAATAGGAAAACTTGGACAGAGAGAATAAGTAACCTGCTCAATATAACACAGTTCCAGAGTATCAGAACTGGGATAAGGACCCTGGCATTCCGATACCAATGCCTATATGAAAGGGAGCAATCTGATTCACATGTAACTAGATGAGCATCAAATAAGGACTTCAAGTGGAATAGAAACAGATCCCAGGATGTTGCATAACTGGCTGATAACCTAAAGTTATTAGCAACAGTGAAGATGGACTGAAAGTTAGCAGTAGGTACCATTGTAGTGATAGTTGTGAATTACTTCATATCACCACCAATGTGATACTATTTCCATACCTTATAAATAATGTATAGTACACCCTGTGTTTACTTAAAGCATGTTGTTCCCTATATAACATCTAAAAATAAAGAGCCACATCAGACAACAGTTATGATAAAATATCTGAATTTGTGAGGTTTAAGCTGTATCTGCAATTTCTATTTTTATATCTGAAATTGAATTTCAGATAAGACACACTTCCACACATGACTTTGACGATGACATGTTCTTAGTAAAAATTTGTATCTACCTACTGTTACTATTTGTTGTTTATTATTTTTTGCCACTATCCACTGAGCTTTTGGACTAAGAAAGAAAAACATAGAAACCAAACTAAAAATTGCCTAGCTGTGACATCACACAGTGGTTTAATTTACTATAACAAAAAGCTGACAACTCTTTTTTTCCTGGTGGCTTACTGCAGCTCCTTAAAACATACTCTGAAAAGTATACTTTTAAATCATATTCTGGAATTTCAGAAGTATGGCTTTCGTTGATGTCAATGGAAACTGCCCTGCTGAAACCAAATGATGCTTTTGCATAATGTGCCTTTCAGTCTCTAGTGACCAATATGGCCTGCAATGTATTGAGTCATTCGTTACTGTGTGAAGTTGCCTAAGATGTGACAACTAATGCACTATTTTTCCTAGTTATATCATGTTCTTTCATGCTAAAAAGCAAATATCCCTTCTATTAAAATTATAACCTATAACCTAGGAATTACAAATAAAAGCAATTATATAACAACTCATGTCAAAAGGCAATATTGAATTTTGTCTTATTGAACAAAGTCTTGCTGTAGCGATGTTGAGAACACTGTATATTAGCCATGAATTCATGGTCATAGGGCAAATATTGTACTGCCACAAAATAGAATTCTGAAGTATAAAGCTACTGACTTGAAATTTCATCTTTCAGGTTTACAGATCTAAGAAGCATTCCTTAAGCAATTCTACCTTGCTTAAGAATTGCTCAGATTTCTGTATTGTCTCTTTCTGTTCTTAGCACTTGTGAAATTGTATTAATTATAACACAAAATGACTTGCAATCCATTAACAGTGATTCAAGAAATCTATTTGAGTCTGTATTTTTTTCTTTTACTCTATTCCATTTTTAAGAGGAAATGTAATTAATTCCTTCTGAGGGATGTTAAATCAAATCTAAATGCATATATATATAATCATTTAAGAACTAAGATTGCCAGTCAAGCACACCAACTAGTATGTAAGTTGAATGTCTTAGTTGAGAGAGTTAAATGGGTTGGAAAAAGCAAAATTAGTCAATGTGACTAAATATAGCTCTAAAGAGAAAATCATTTTAATGTAATATGCAATCTATATGAGCTTCCTAGGAGTTCTATGAATGTCAAGAACATTCAGTATAGCATGAGAAGTGATAAGTGGAAGAGGTAAGAGATGAGTGGAAGAGGGAACAGATACGGTAATAAATTCTGTATTGCTTAGAGCCTACCCAAAGCCATGACACTGTTCCACAGACATGTGATTGATTTTAAGGTAATCTGCTCAAAGAGACCAAGGACTGTAGTCTGTTAAGTCTCATTTATGTCTTATTCCAAGGTTCTTCTGTCTCCCAGCAAATTAATTCATGCATCTGAATTTATTGAACAACTATAACAGTGATTATTCTGTTAATCAAATTGGGATGGATTTGAAATATCAGACTAAAACACACAAAAAATACTCTAATTATTACATGCTTTTCAACAGCAAATCTACTTCCTTGATTGTTACCCATTGTTTTTATTGAAAATGACCACTTAATGTGTGTTTGTATTAACTAAAAGATACTTAGATGTACCCTAAAAACAGGAACCTCTACTTTTCTAGTGTTTTGGGGCTAGGATGATTCTGTTAAAAATGTATAGTCTTATTCAATGAGGGGTTTCAACCCTAAGACAGCCCTGCTGTAGATCTGCTTATTTTTGCATTAATTAAATATGTATTAACATATACTTAAGCCATTGAAATTTTTACACAATTTTTATATCTGCTGTAATAGGGGATGGGCATTTAAAAAAAGGCATACTGTATTTGAGCCATTCACAGCATATAAAGGATTACTTAACTCAATTTCTTCAATAGTTTACCTAACAAGGATATACATTCAACAGAGGAGATTTTTTAAAAATTTAAAGGGAATTTAACAAGTTCTCAGGTCATTCCCTTTTAGTACTAATGGCTTTTCAATCTAAATACTCTCTATCATTCATATTACGTCAAAACTTCCCTATGCAGTGTTTAAGCCCATTTATTCTCACCTCTCACTGAGAAAAGAAAATATTCACAGTGTGTCTGGAGAGCATTCCACTTCTCAAATGCCCCAAATTAAGTAAATCCATTTTCTCTGTATGGTCATAGTTACATATATTCTCTAATTTTGAGATGTAATATAATTTGATTTTCTTTATAGTTATATTTTTATAGGTATAATTTAAGGACCATTTCATAATTATTAATCACAGTTTATTTTTTCATTAATACTTAGCATGGTCTCTCCTAACATAAGTAACTCCTAGCATAAATCATAATATTTGTTCCAAGGATGTGTATGTAAACTTCTGTGTTTTGAGGAAATATTGCCAGTGTCAAGAAAAAAAAAAGTGCCTTCTCTCCTAAGCACAAAGTATCATGTACAAATCAAAATTACATACAATGAAGAAATGATGTGTCAGTTTCAGCCAGTTATTACATTGTCTGTTTATTCTTCAGGTTAGCAAAACCTGACACCTGAATCTCTGTCCTTCATAACTCTGCTTCTATCCCTCTTTATATGTCTCTATGCTCATTGACTCAAATATCTGAATTTTATGGATATAAGCATACTGCTAAAAAAAATGTGACTTAATCTAAATTGTACTATCTGAGAGCACCACCCTAATAAATGGTTTCCTAAAGTTACTTGTGGCTTCCAGAGAGGATCAATTAAGTGAATTTACAGTAACTATTTGAAAATCTTTGGTGTATGATAAGTAGTTTTAGTAAGATAAGGATGAAGCCATGCAATTCTCAACTGAGGTGTGGATGTGTGTGTAATCAGAGGGAAGACTGAGAATGGCTGGGGAATGGATGCAGTAAAGTTTCTTTAATATTACTGTTTTTATGTCATATGTAGACATTTTCCTGGTTATATGTAAATGCCTGTCTTCCTTAATGTGGTTTTGCAAGCCTTTGTCTTAGAGGAAGAAGAGGGAATTATTAGGAATTAGAACAAAACAATGTATAGTACGTAACTTTGTGTGTCTTGCTATGAATTAAATGAAGTGCACAATATACTCTCATTCTAATACAATAATCCAAGGAGTCAAGTTACTATTCACAACTGAAAATCTAGTTCTAGAAATTTTCTTTTCAGCAGTTCCCACCCCTTTGCCAACCTCTCTCACTTGGAGGTCTCAACATTTACTAATTTTCTTTCTCTCACAAATAAGAAATTATATACTTTCTACCATATGTTTCTAGGATGACCTTTTAATTACAAATAAATAAATAAGAGTATTATCTCCTTTATAATTACTATGGCACAAATACTTTAAATGTTGGAGTTGGGGTTATTGCTTACCAGGCTTGAAAGGAAGTGTTATTTTGCCAGTCCCCATAAGACCTGCTTGTAACCTTTCCCCGGCAGCCTCGAGTGCAAATCAGTTTGTGAGTGTGAGGTACCCAAGCTAGAGGCTTACAAGAGGTATGGTCAGGAACAAACAGTCTGTTCTGCACCAATTACTTACATTATATTAGGCTCTTGATGAAAACCTTAAGGTTTCTTGTGAAGAACTTCAAAGATGAGAGATCCTGGAGTGAAAACCGTAAGTGATAGAAAGCAAAGCAAGAGAAAAAAATGTGTCTTTTTGTTGTCATAGTTCCCTTTTCTAAATGGGAAACAAATGTCAATAAATAAAATGCAAGGCAACAAATAGAAGGTTTATTCTGAGATTTTCTTTTATGACTGTACTTGGCTTTCCTGTTACATAGAACCACTAGCACTGATGAATCTCCTGGATTCTACCTTTGCCATCATGGAAATCATGACTGGGGTTCATCGATCACTCACACTCCACTCTTTGCGACCTTCCTGGGAATCTTACCCCCAAGAAGGCCTTACTTTCACATCTACTCAGTCATTGCTTCATGTATATACTCAGCATCCAGAATACACGAGGATAGGAAAAGGTACAGAAAAAGAAGTACAAATCTATTTTAAATGCATTAATTTCATCAGCAGTGACTCAAAATATTTTCATTCTGAGGAGTCACAATTTACATCCAAAAATGGAAGGTGCCTAAAGCTTTAAACCTTACTTTTAATAAGTGTTCTATCTGAGGTCTTAAGATTGTTTTTGTTACTAGAGTTATAGTATTAATAATAATGATAATATTCTTCTTTTCCTGATGAAAGAATACTTATGGAAAGATATCATTTTTACGTGGCATTTTCAACTTCACATTCTGAATTGCTAGTTGATTTTGTTATTACAACAAACATGAAAGATTGTTCAGTAAAATGAAAAAATTTAGATGTGCAACATTATTATATGACTATAGATAGATGATTTCTTGGATATATGTGCATTCACATGTATGGATGTAGACAGAAACTTTTGTAGAAAGAAAATATTTGTTTGAAAATCTGAAAGGCAATAATCATGGAATTTTCTTCATTATCACAGAATGGAGCTGCAGGCAAGTTATGATTATCATAAGAAGCCACATTGTTGCATCTCTTGACTGTAATGGTTTTCCAATTTCCGTCTGCTACCTTTAAAAACCTCATCCCCTGTTGCCTTCTACAGTAAATGATGCCTGATTGCTCAATACCAAGCTTTATAATTTGAATCTCTGGGCCAAAACATTTACTAATGATCACTCTTCCAAATAGGAATAATCAATGGAGCCTACAATTGCAGCACCGGTCTTTCTGGTTTTAAAAGCAAACTGCTTTTCTGCAGCCAATTACATTCCATGTTAAGTAAATACAATTTTTTTTTGGCCTTTCTCTCTATAAATAAATGTGTGCCAATATAATACAGTTACAATTAATGTATTTATAAAAAGACATACTCTTAAAAGACAAAATGAACTGAAATCCCAAGATGACATGTTAATACTGAATAAAAAGCTCAAAGTAAAATACTGAGCATCACAAAAAAGATGAGTCTCTACACTTTTCTTTGCCTATTGTTTCCATTCAGACAAATATTTTTCTTCCTTTGAAATGTTTTTCCAAATGTTTTCCTATTTTCTTCAAAATTATATCACGTTTCTTTTGGGATATAGCATACAATCAAAAGCCTATCGACCATCTGAAAGGCTCTAAGATATATCTAATTTGAAGAATCTGTTCCCATTCAATTAAAAGCCAGTCGCTGAAATCACTTCCAGCTGGTCAAACGCCTGTTGATCCTGATAAGATCGAAGGAGCTCTGTCCTTCCTTTGTTCCCTGACTTGACCAATGGTGACACTGAATGTTCCTGCTGCTTAGAGAACTGTCTTTATAGGGACAATGTACTAATCAGCTGATTGCTAATGGACATCATGAGATAATTCACTGCCACATTTAACATTGGAAAATTCTATTCCCATAATATCTGCTGGAAATTTACTTACTGACCTCTATTTTTATGGGTTTACAGACTGAAAATTGTCATTCAAATGTTAACTTTCTCACTTTTGCCAATTTTCTTTCAATAAGAAATTTCAAAGGCATGAGGAGAAAAGGAGTTAATGTAGATGCAACACATTTTGTGCAGCACACCATTTTACCGTTTCATTTAAAGGTAAATGAACCCACACTAAACCAAAAATGATCATATCTTTCAAAAAATTGGAGTGGAAAATAATTACAATGCCATGAAAATTCCTTTTCTCTCAACAATCCTGGTATTTTTTAGTTATCTTTACATTATAATTTTACCATTTAATCCATCAATAAAACTATAGCATAACAATTGAAAGGAATTCTATACTATCGGTTTTTTTCTCTAGCCATCTATTGCCATCAAAATTCTTTATTTTGATCTCAAACCATTTCTACAACATTAATACCATACATCATCACAATGAGTCATGAAAATACAAATTTGGCTTAATGCGCACACAAGCATCATTCATACACATGAGCTACTTATATTTGAATTATTTAAAAATTAGAGCTTGTGGAAGGCTTATTTTTAATGAGATACTATCTCTGCCAATATTATCTTTGATTTGTCTAATTCTTTGTGAAATAGCAATGTTATAAATAATGCTTGAAAGCTGTGAAATTACATCTAGGACTATTTTATGTAATTATAATACAATGAATCGACATACCCTTGTACTTCTGAATATTTCTCTCAATTACTACTTTGGGGATCAAGTTGTACAAAGAATTTTGAGTTCTTTCAACCATGCTTCCCATTTCAAAAACACACAATAGCTTTGTACATTATCTTGGTTAATTCATGCAATAATCTTAGAAAGTTGACATTATTATTCACAGTTTAATAATAAAACTAAGGTTCAGAGTTTAAATTACTTGTCAAAAGACACCGAATCAAAATATCAAAACCAGTCCTGGAGTGTGAACTCAGGGCTATCCAACGCTCAGTGTCTTGACTTTCCAGTTGGCCAGGTTGCATCCCAAATAATATGAAGGGTCATACGGTCTGCATGAAGTAGGCACTAGTTATAACAGCAAATATCAACCTAGTAAGAATAAGTAACAGCAGTGCACAAGACCCTTTCCACCCACCACCATCTTCACCACAGACATGATAGCTCAGCGGGCCCCCCTGTGCTAAAGTCAGTTTAGTGACCTTAGAGAGAAGTGCTTTGCTTTCTTCCTCAAGGTTAGAATTATCTGCAAGAATTTTGTGAAATTACCTCCTATTCTGTCCCTGAAAATATGAGTTTACTAGAGCTGCCTTGAAAGTATCTAAATCCAGAGACAACTTTAGATTTCAGTTTTCTTATCTTTAAGTACATGTATAGCCAAAAAACCAATGACTTTTTAGAATCTCCTAGACTAGAGAAGTATTTTGGAAGGATTTTACATGTTAAATAATGAAATTAAGACTGTTTTTTGCAGAGTATAACAGTCACTCTTATGGGAACATCAAATGACCTGGCCAGAAAAAATTCTAAAATAATACTGATTTTGCTTTTATTGCTGAAATAAGTGTTAATATTAATGTAAGCCTATATATGAAAGACAAACAATATTCTCCCTAACCTGAATACATTATACTTTGTAACCTGTACTTTCATTACAATCTTATTTCTGAGGTAATATGTTTTACATTTTTATTGATCAGTTAATAATATGATGCATATCTTTATATAGAGCTGTTAAGTCTATTGATGTATTTAAATAGTTTAAATAATATATTACTAATGAAAATGTTTTGCAGTTTAAGAGTTTTACTGGGAAAATGAAGTCAAAGTACTCCTCAAACCAATTAAAGGAGACTTAAATTATGACCGAAGCAAAGAGGAGTATTCAATATACAGAACTTCAAGGTGATTTCAATGTAGCCATAAAGCTTAACCCTGATGAGGAAAAAAAACAGACTCTAAGACTATAACTACAAAACATTAGGATGCCAGTTAACAAGTTCTATTTAAAATATAGTTAAACTCACCAGTGGCATAGTGGGTTAAAAATTGCTGCTGCAAAAAAAATCTTTAAAACTGATGAGGTTTCATTGCAAAACAACATTCATAGAGTTAAGTGTTCTGTACACTTAACAATGATTAAGGATGGTAAGTTTTACATTTTGTGTTTCTTATCACAATAAAGTAACTGATGAGATTTCAATGTTTTCAAATTGATTTTGAAAGTGAAACAATGTAAGAATGTAAGATTAACCCAAATTAGGAAATAAATTCTAGCTCAATATTATTATTGGAATGCCTAATGAACAAAATTATGACATTATTTTAGGAAAATTTACAAGTATAAATACGTTTTATACAGAATTAATTACAAATGTGGCTAATTTTCATGATTTACTCAAAAATATACAATCTAGCTTGAGTTTTATTTTTTGTGGCATTAAATGCAGAATATTTTGTTTGAAAAACAAGAGCATTAGAATATAAGATTAACAATGTTATAAATAATAATAGAAAATGTAAAGAAAGATATTTGAATAAATCTCAGTTTAGTTAAAGATTATAGAACAACAGAATCCTTTCTTGGGATTTTTTATACCACTGGGACTCAAACAATGATACTATGGATCTTAACTTTTCAAAGTGTTTGACAAATTTGATGTTTGTAATATTGTTCTTATAAACGCCAAACTTCCCGAACATTAATTATTAGTTGAAATAATGTGCCTTTAGTATGTGTTGAGTTTTCTGGGTGGACAATATATCTGTTAATAATGAAAATGTTTTTGTTCCTTTATTTTTCTTGGCTTAGTGCACTGGCTATAATTTCCAGTGTGTGTCTGTGTTTGTACCTGAGGTGTTACTTTAAGGATGATGTCCGTTTTGGTTTTTTGTGATATCAGTATTCATAGTTGAAACTGGTCTATAGCTTTCCTCTCTACAGTTTTCTTCTTGTTTGAGTTTGCTATTAATATTATATCCTTAACTTATCCAGTGACTGCATGAGTTTCCTTTTGTTCCATTATTTGGAACAATTTGCATATATAGATCATCCATTTCCAGAAAGTTTGGTAGAATCCTCTTAAAAAATCATGTGCAGCGTATGTGTGTGAATGCTTATAGGTCTGTTTTGTTTTTCTTTTTCTTATCAAGTCAATTTATATAATTGCATTTTTCTGTGGAAGTTTTCTTTCAACTTTTTTCTTTTTTTAATTTCAACTTTTTCTTTTTTAGTTGAGCCATAATTGACACATGACATAGTTTCAACTTAATATTATGTAATAGAGTTAAAATATTGCTTCCTATTTTTAATATCTATAATTCTGTATACATTATTTGTAACTTTCCTCATCTTTCTTGATCAATCATCCCAAAGGAGATTTTTCTATTGAGTTCCATTTATAAAGAAATAGCTTTGGTTTTCTTGTCACCTATAGTTTCTTTCATTTGTTTTTTACTTTAAGTTCAAAAATTTCATGTATTAATCTACTTCCATACTTTTCTATCAGTTTATCATCTTGTTCTTTTTGCACCTTTTTGAGTTGTATACATTAATATTCAATATTTATTCATTTCTAATATATGAATCTCTATTTGTAAGTTTCCTTCTAAATGTATCCCAGAAGTACTACAATGTTAAGTTTGTGTATTCATGTGCTAAATCCTTCACATAGTTTTTTCTTCAATAAATTATTTTTGTATATATTTTTAAATTCCAAAACTAAGAAACTAAGACCTATCACTTAATTACTGAGTTCTGATAATTCCATTGAGATAAGAGATGTATTCTGTGTTAGTTTATTTATTTAATCTGTGCTGAGATTTCTAAGTGTCTTAGTACGCCTTCACTGTTTCTGAGTATTCCATGTATGGTTAAAGAAAAGTGCTTCCTAATTTTAGACCAAGATACTACTATGTATATACTTTAGATCAGATTTACTAATTCTCTTACTGAAATATTTTGTATCATTGCTGATTTTTGTCAGTTTTATCTATCTGTTGTGGATAGTATCTGTTAAAATCCCCAAGTCTGACAGTGAAGTTTTTAATTTCCACTTTTCAATCTTGAAATGTTTGCTTTATGATTTCAACATTTTACTTGTAGAGATATACAAGTTCAGAATAGTTTTATCTTTCTGTAATCTAGGTAATTCTTGTGCTTCCCACCAATTGCACACACATATAAATATATAATAGTTTGTATATGCACATAAAAATTTATGTGTCTAATTTTATGTATCTAATATTCTATTCTCTATTTGTTATTTCTATGTATATATGATTATATTATATAAATAGCATGTGTTATTTTACGTACATACAAGAATTTCTAGCAACTTAGTTTGAACTTTGAATTTGATATACTTTTATGTTCTTTTCTGCTTGCTACTATATTCACCATTATGGTTTCATTTTCTATTATTTCTTCTACTACTTTGGCAATTAAACTTTGTATATTTATTTTTGTAACATGTATGTTTACATTTTCACTACTACTTTTGACATTGGGAATTCTGTAATTGAATCACTGTCTCTACTAGCCTCCTCTTAAATAATATAACATTTGAATGCTTTAATTTTTATCAACCCAATCCTATACTATTTGTTATTACAGCTTTTTACCCCCAAATTGATAATTATTATTACTTTTTTTCACAGTTATGATTGCTCAGATTTATTAATAGACTTACCAATTAATTTGTGCAATATTGCTTCAAGCATTCCTCTCATCATCTGGATTTGATTTCAATTTTATGTCATATATGATGGACAAAACATTTTTCTCTAAAAACAGTTTTGTATTTTTTGCTTTTCATTCAAGATGGTGGCATGAGAGGTGAGACAGAGAACTCCTCCAAAAACCACATATAATATGAAAATATACTTAATACAACTAATCCTAAAAGAACAACAGGAAAGAAGGCTGCACCAGACTGCATAAACCTGGAGAACAGAGCACACCTCAAAAACAGGGTAATGTACCAAAGCCTTAATCTGGCAGGACGCAAGCCCTTCCCTCAGCCCAGCTCACTGGCAGAAGGAAGAGAAACAGAGTGGGGAGAAGGTGGGAGCCTAGGACTGCTGAACACCCAGCCCTAGAAATCTGCTATGGGAGCACAAACCTAAATTGCATGGTACTCTGGAAATAAGTGGGGTTGAAAAGCTAATACTTGGAGAGACTGAGATTCCAGCCACTTGTGGAAAACAGATCCACATCTGGCTGCTCTGGGACAAAAGAAAGGCGAGCAGTCTGAGAGACTTCCTCTCAGAGAGAGGGCTAATGAAGGGAAGGGGTTTGCGTAGAGCTTGCTGTGCAGGAGAATGGATAGGTGTACAAGTTTGCCTAGGCACGCTCTGCCCAGCAGGCTGGGAACTTTCAGGAGCTTCAAGTGCTCCATGCCCCTCACTGGCTACTCAGTTCTGAGGCCCGCCACTTTAATACACAGCCTGCTGAGTCTTCCTCCTAGCCTGCGGGCACCAGCTCACAAATTGGCAGACCCTGACCTTGTGTCAGGGAGCCAGAGGGAGGCCCTACATACGGCAGCCACAGACACAAAGCACAGAGGTTTACGCCTGTGTGCTGGCCTACTGATCTGACGGTGGAGACAGGCACTGCAGCCAGAAAGAAGGAAACAGCTCTTCCCTACCCCCAGGCACCAGGGCTGTTCCCCTGAAATGTCCGACATCACTCCAGCGGCTGAGCAGCTCCAGAGACTAGAGCTTCTGGGCACTAGAGGAAGACACATACAAATATGAAATGCCAAACATGGTTCAAACAAAAATCTCACAAACATCAGAAAAAGAGCCAAATGAAACTGAACTCACCAATCTTCCTCAAAGAGAGTTCAAAATAAAAATCATAAACATGCTCATAGAGGTACAGAAAAATATTCAAGAAGTCAGGGACAAATTTAGAACAGAGATTCAATCATTAAGAAATTCCATATCTGAAATGCAAAATACAATGGAGGGATTTAAAAGCAGATTAGATGTAGTAGAAGAATGGTAAATGGAATAGAACTTAGAGAAGACAAATACAATGAAGCTGAGGCACAGAGAGAAAAAAGGATCTCTAGGAATGAAAGAATATTGAGACAACTGTGTGACCAATCCAACCTGAACAATATTCACATTATAGGCGTACCAGAAGAAGAAGAGAGGGAAAAAGGGTTATAAAGTGTCTTTGAGGAGGTAAACATTAATCTAAACCCTGCAATGACAATAAGTACATACTTATCAAAAATCACTCTAAATGTAAATGGTCTGAATGCACCAATCAAAAGACATACATTTACTGAATGTTTAAAAAAACAAGACCTGTCTATATGCTGCCTACAAGAGACTCACTTCAAACCCAAAGACATACACAGACTGAAAGTAAAAGGTTGGAAAAAGATTTCATTCAACTAATAGGGAGAAAAAAGCAGGAGTTACAGTACTTGTATTAGACAAAATAGACTTCAAAACAAAGAAAGTCACAAGAGACAAAGAAGGACATTACACAATGATAAAGGGGTCAGTCGAACAAGGTGATATAACTATTATAAATATCTATGCACCCAATACAGGATCACCTACATATGTGAAACAAATACTAACAGAATTAAAGGGGGAAATAGAATGCAATGCATTCATTCTAGGAGACTTCGACAAACCACTCACTCCAAAGGGCAGATCAACCAGACAGAAAATAAGTAAGAGCCAGAGGCACTGAACAACGTATTAGAACAGATGGACCTAACAGACATCTACTGAACACTCCATCCAAAAGCAGCAGGATACACATTCTTCTCAAGTGCACATGGAACATTTTCAAGAATAGATCATATACTAGGCCACAAAAAGAACCTCAGTAAATTAAAAAAGATTGAAATTATACCAACCAGCTTCTCACATCACAAAGGTATGAAACTAGAAATAAATTAAACAAAGAAAACGAAAAAGACCACAAACACATGGAGGCTTAAAAAAAACAGAGTTCAAGCAATATATGGAGACAAATGACAACAATAATTCAACACCACAAAATCTGTGGGACGTGGTAAAGGCCGTGCTAAGAAGGAAATATTTTGCAATACAGGCCTAACTCAGGAAAGAAGAACAATCCCAAATGAACAGTCTAAAGTCACAATTAACAAAACTAGAAAAGGAAGAATAAATGAGGCCCAAAGTAAGTAGAAGGATGGACATAATAAAGATTAGAGGAGAAATAAATAAAATCAAGAAGAATAAAACAATAGAAAGAATCAATGAAAGCAGGAGAGCTGTTTCTTTGAGAAAATAAACAAAATAGATAAACTCCTAGCTGGACTTATCAATAAAAAAGAGAGTCTATGACACATAAACAGAATCAGAAATGAGAAAAGAAAAATCACTATGGACACCACAAAAATACAAAATAATTATTAGAGAATACTATGAAAAGTGATATGGTAACAAACTGGATAACCTAGAAAAAATGGACACCTTTCTAGAAAAATACAACCATCCAAGGCTGACACAAAAAGAAACAAAAACCTGAATAGACCAATTACCAACAAGGAAATTGAATTGGTAATCAAAAAACTACCTGAGAATAAAACACCTGGAACAGATTGTTTCACTGCTGAATTTTATCAAACATTTAGTGAAGACCTAATACCCATCCTCCTTAAAGTTTTCCAAAGAGTAGAAGAGGAGGGAATACAACCAAACTCATTCTACGAGTCCAGCATCACTCTAACACTAAAACCTGGAAAGACCACAAAAAAAGAAAATTACAGACCGATATCCCTGATGAACATAGATGCAAAAATACTCAACAAAATATTAGCAAACCAAATTCAAAAATACATCAAAAAGATCATCCATCATGCTCACACCAGTTAGGATGGCCAACATAGAAAAGACTAGGAACAACAAATGCTGGTAAGGATGCGGAGAAAGGGAACCCTCTTACCCTGCTGGTGGGAATGTAAACTAGTTCAACCATTGTGGAAAGCAGTATGGAAGTTCCTCAAAAAACTAAAAGTAGAAATAGCATTTGACCCAGGATTCCACTCGCAGGAATTTATCCTAAGAATGCAGGATCCCAGTTTCAAAAAGACGTATGCACCCCTATGTTTATCACAGCACTACTCACAATAGCTAACAAATGGAAGCAATCTAAGTGTCCATCAGTAGTAGGTGAATGGATAAAGAAGATGTAGTACATATACACAATGGAATATTATTCAGCCATAAGAAGAAAACAAATCTTATCATTTGCGACAACATGGATGGAGCTGGAGGGTAGTATGCTCAGTGAAATAAGCCAGGCAGAGAAAGACAAGTACCAAATGATTTCACTATCTGTGGAGCATAAGAACAAAGCAAAAACTGAGGAAACAAAACAGCAGCAGACTCACAGAACCCAAGAATGCACTAACAGTTGCCAAAGGAAAAAAGACTGGGAAGAGTGGGTAGGAAGGGAGGGCGAAGGAGAATAAGGGGCATTACGATTAGCACACATAATGTGGGGGGAGTGCATGGGGAAGGCAGTATAGCACAGAGAAGACAAGTAGTGACTCTATAGGATCTTACTGTGCTGATGGACAGTGACTGTAAAGGGGTATGTGGGGGGAGTTGATAATGGGAGGAATCTAGTAAACACAATGTTGCTCATGCGATTGTGTATTAATGATACCAAAATAAAAAAATTTTTTTTGATATTCAACTTAATATGATATAGAAATCTAGGTTGACACTTATTTTTACTGATGGTTTTGATGATAGTATTCAATTATCTTTGGCTTATTTGTGAAGTAAAGATTCCTAAATTTAAGTCCAATAATCGTTTCTTTGTTGAAAATATGCTGAAGTTTTTTTCTCTCTTTTTCTATTAATACATCTAGCACATTATTATTCTATAGTTGTACTAAATGTGTGAAGATGTGGCTTCCTTTGTTAATTATTCATTTACTTCTAACTCCTTTGCATTCAATTTGTTCTTTCCTGAAATTTCTGTGCTTATTTCAGCCTAGAGCTCCTCTGAAAATATCATTGTGGGACCCTTTCTAATGTTGCCTTGGCCTAAAGATTCTTCAACCATAAAGATTTTGAAACTCAGAGTTCAGTTTCTTAGGGGAGTAATAACCATCCCCATTCCCTATCACCTCTCCCACATGCCTGCAGATAACAAGTTTCTTTGTCTTCCATGTTTGTATTTCAAGGTTTATGCTTATAGTTTCATTTCCTGATTCTTGTGGGATTCTGACTAAAAGTCTTTAGACTGTATTTATAAACACTCAAGGCCTAACATAACATAATCTGATGATCACTCTACTACCTCTGCCATGGCAGTTTGACGTTACAGTTTCAGCAGTTCTTGTGTTTAAGGTTCTAATTTTCATTTCTTTCAACTTGCCTTTTCTAATTGTCCTTGATATGTCTTTGATCTGTTATATGAATTACTATATTTGATTCAGCAGGTCTAAGTTATTTTAGCTGAAGAAATTGTATATTTTCTTAATATACTATTTTTTCCAAAACTACAAATGAGTACTTTTATTAATAAATGTTTAGGAGTAAAATACTAAACAGCAGTTCATTTCACTTCAATTTAGCTGTTTGTGTCATTACATCAAATGTTATTTTTCAATAAAATAAAATCTATGGAGATAAACCAAAACATTATTTTTCTAAATTGACGTACTACTAAGAACTCATAAATTTACATTTAAATAATAGCATAGACACATATATTAATAGTGAAAAGTCATTATAATAATAATGAATAAACTTTTTAAGCTACTATTATCACCAGAATTTACACTCTTTTAGGTGTTATAGATCTTTTCTACAGAATTAAATGATGCTCTTGTTTAGTTATAAAATTCTGGATGGCTTACTGTATCTGATAGTCTAGATGATTCAATTAATTTGACGAATCCCAAATACGTTGACTGTATAACAGCTCTATATCTTTCTCATACTAACCTACCAATTATATCAATATTCTCATTATATTTTAGAAGATACAATGTTACTAATAATAGCTAACATTTTACATTTGAGCACTTAAAAAATTAGGGCTTTTACAATTGCAAGCTTTCAATTGTTTGGCACTGTTATAAGCACTCTAGTGTTATTAATTTATTTACATTTCACAAGAAACCAAGGGCAAATTTTCTGCTGAACTCTATGTGATAAGTGAGGAAATAGAGATAAAAAGAGCTTAAGTATCTTGCCCAAGGTCACATGGGTAACAAGTAATAAAATGTGTTTGCAAACTCAGACCTGTTGGACTCTAGAAACAGCATCTTAAAAGCTATATGATATTGCTCCACCATTAATGTCATGCTTATAAAAGGGATACTTGCTAAAGAAAACATTCTTGAAGAGTGTCCAGAAACAGCCTGGTGCATGCATGTCTACTAATCCCTCCACTTTCAGTCTATGGCTAATTATAAACAGTTTAATACTTCTAAATTGACATAAGAGCTGTTTGCCTGAGTTGACTGCTTAAAATTTGGTGACGAATAAATAGGTTAAGTTCAAGTCACCCTACCACTGGGATCTAATCCGTATACAAGTGGTATTAAATCTTATTATAAGAAGTCTGTATAATGTAATGGGAATTCAACTAAACTTTTACTTAATTTTTCAGGCACATTCATATCCCAAAGGCAAACTTGTTACTTCTTGGTGCAGAACAAGTCTCAGTCATCTATCTCCTATCTCCTGAGTGGGCTTACTCTTCTGAACAGATAGCAGCAGCAAAAAGAAGTTGGCTCGATCTCCATTAACTTCATCTCCCCTCTTGGATATAGACAGTTAAAGTAGTCTCAATCTCATGTAAAGTCTTATGAAAAACACAGCCTTCTGTCTGTGTTTTAAGCAGATTATAGCCATTGTGTCCTTCCACAGAGAAGTTTTGGAGTTGTCATAGAGCACTGGCAAGAATCTTGCAGAGATGCCTCCTAGTCAGATTTCAGACAATTATCCAAAGACAATGAGAAGGCATCTGAGATAAACTGGCATATATTTCTACCAAGGTCTGTGAATACCAAAGAGAATAAGGCTCAACACACTATATCAATAACTATATAAATTTATGATTACCAAATGAAGCAAATAAAATATTAGAAACTTATAATGTTAGGGGTTATAGAATTTAAACATCTGTTCTTTTTAAAAGTGTCAGCTCTCTCGCGCTGAGTCAAACTTTCCAACCAGGCTGGCAAAGGTAGTGCTGGGTCAGCAATTCGTGGTGAATCTCGGATTTCCACCTCTTACGATGTCATGTTCTATTTTTGAAAACAAAGATTTTTAACTGTCATTTAGTACGGAATACATTTAGAAGTGATGTTTAAATAATTTAAGCTAAGTGAATTAGACCACACTTAACAACTAAAATCAATTGATATTTGTTGGATGAAATAGTTACTTCTCTGATATACTTTGAGTCTTGGCTCCCAACCCAAAATGCTAGACCACGGTTTTAAAAACTCTATAAATTATTTCTATGGTGCCATCAAAAGGTCATCAGCATATGGCCAGTGGCTACATTCAAAAATAAGAAGTCTTGAATTACATTCTTCACTATGTAAATGATTCTTTTCTCTTTTCTTTCTTTTCTTTTACTCTGGACAATCAACTAACCAATAGCCAAATATAATGAATTTTGAATATATCCTGATGATACTACAGTGGGGCTTTTAAATTAGGGTGTCTGTCTTAGCCAAACTTTAATATTTTTTATCCTAGAGCTCCATGCTTTGGCAAGTTTAGGAAAAGAGAGATTGGCAAGAGTAAAGAAAATTCACAAGCAGAAAATATCTCTTGTTATCTGATTGAACACAAAAAACTCTGTAAGACACCAAGATACCTGTGAAATTCATTACTATTTCAATTTTAGCATGTGCTCAGCTTATTTTCACCACATTAAGGTATCTTGTACTATGATGTTGCTCTTTAAAAATTAAAACTCCTCCTTTATGTCCTTTCATACCTGGCTTCATCTCTGGACTATTCAAAATGGACTATCTCCTGTCAAAATGTGTGTCATGGGTCCTATTTACTGAAATTTCCTGGGTCTAGAAATATAGTTCATATCTTCATTATCATCCTTTTTCTTAATTACCAAATTCCTCATTTAAGGACTTTTGAGTTTTCCACTCTATACTTCCCTTCATATTTCACATAAAAACAGCAAATCCATCCTGTAGATCCAGCCTTTTGTTATTTTATTTAATGTAATTCTATCATACTGACTGACCTCGAGCCTGTATTTATATAATTAAATTCATAGATCTAATTTTCCACCTGTTCTCCCTGCCTAAGGCATCTTTTCTAATCCAGTTTGTTTTTAATAAGATAGTAAAAATTCTGCTTTCATGTACTGTTTCCAGATGACCTTTGCATAAATTTATAAATGCTTTTTTGCCATCTATTATATTTAGTACATTTAATCTTTCTCTAAAGCCTGCTTTTTTGGTTAATGTTAAATTAGAAGAAATATTATTAATAGCAAAATAATTAATTATAAGGACTGCAACACTAATAAAATTAGAGTCAATGTCAAGAAAGAATCATGTAGCCAACTAAGAAAAGAAACAATTAAATAATGTGTAATTAGGTCAATTTCAAATATCTTCAGATAAAAATATGAAAAAAAGAGTTGGCTATATTAGTTATAATTCAGACTAAATAGTATAATTTAAAGATTTTTTTTAGCCCTTAGGGTAAAAAATAAAATTGTTGAATATCACATTAAAATCTATTTCCTAGGACAGAAGCAGAACAAACATAAAAATGATGAAAAAGAATAAAAAATTAGTAATGATACAAGTAAGGTATTCCTTAAAATTTAAATACCTAGCATTCTGGGAAAAGATAAAAAGGTTGTCTTATTTACTTACCTAAAACAAGTACACATTGATTAATTATCCACTTTTTTATCTTGCCTCTAACTTCAAGGACTCTCTAGAAAGGAATGCTTCTGTATAAATTACTACTGATGCTAATTAAATATATAAATTCAGTACATTTAATGCATTAAAGATTTGATTGCTGTAACATCTAGAAGTTGCTTTTAGATTAGAAGTTTTGAAGCATATTTTATGGTTATAAAAATATAAAGCATTAGAATGTTACATAATAGAATTATTATTGATATAGGGACATCATATATCTTCACCGATTTAAAGGAAAATAATAATTTTTAATAAATGCCATTACTATCATTAAAATATTTTCTGAATTAATAATGTTGATTTGCTCTCTTCCTTTGTGTCAAAGTCTTAGATTAATTAAAACTTTTGCCACATTTTGAGATCTGAGGAAATTTTAAATCCTAAGGAATGAAATAAAGTGACTTTTTTTTCCCTTGGAAAACTTTAATGCTCCCTTTCTATTCTTCTCATGTGAGCTAATGCTCAGAATAATGTTGGAGGCACAATAATAAACATATTTAAAGATAAAATAATTTAGTATTTTTTGGCATTTGGAATTTATTTAATGTATTAGCATATTAAATTTATATAATTACACAGTGCAACTAAATATCTAATAATTTAGCATAAAATGGTGAACTGTTCTTTGATAATTAGTTGAAACTGCATGCCCAAAAACGTTTGACAAAGCTATTTCAGAAGACAAGTTTTGTAGTGTAGAAAAGACCTTCAAATTCTGTATTAATATAGGTCGTTGAGATGACAACACTGAAAGTAGTGGGATTTAATAAAGATGGTTTCCAATTTACTTGAAAATAAAGAATTTTAAATAATCAAAACACTTTTTAAGGAAAATATTCAACTTCTTAGGTAATAAAGACAAGAAACTTTTAGCTTATTTTGTCAGAAACTAATGACCATTTTTAAGTGAATATTCATTTACATGTATACATTCATTAAGGGTCATATGCATTTATATGACATCAATCAGTCCAAACAGTTAATTTGGATAATTTTTAAAGTCATTCATTATGAAGACCAAATGCTGTTAAGTGAATTTTCTACTTTCCAGATATTGTGACATCTCATATAGGCCAGTTCTCAAACTTTTTCTCTGATCACCTGCTTTAAAATAGGTGGAGGATCAACTAAGGAGGTACTTTGGCTCCATGAATTTCCTGACAGGGTAAAAGCCAGAAACAGACTTATTTGTGAGATAACTTTGATGTCCTGTAACATTTGAGAGATGTTGTAGAGATCATTCTCAAGGGTACCAAAAAGTATTGAAGAAACTTTTTTATACAAAGGGTTTGTCGACACTAAACAATTCATTCTTTAGAAGGAAGAATAAAGAGTAAGGAAAAGTAATAGGACAATTGTAACAAGGACTAGAATTTTGAATGATCAGATTGTATTGTTTCAAATAATCTGCTCAAAACAGGAGTCAAATGTTGGTTTTTAGTTATTCGGGATTTCATTTAACATGTAAACAAGTAAAGTGATAAAAAAGATCAGAGATACAAATGAGAGTATATTTGCATCCAAATACTAATCCCTGCAAATTTTAATTTTCCATCCTGTTGTAAATTATATTTTAAAAATTAAAACAAAATGATCGTTTCAGTTCTTGAGTGCTATTTAATCATGCAGTTGCCACTAAGTCAATAGAGGGAAACTAAAAGGGAACCAGCATGAAATTATTAGAAAAAATTCCTTTTCTTAAGGAACTTAAAGTAAAATGAGCTTAGATTTATTTATATTTCACAATGGCAATTTATTTCTGTCCTGACTGAATAAAAATGCAAATTAGTACTAATAAAAACAGTGAGTAAAAAGTATATGATGAAAGATCACACAAAAATTGAAATATATAGAAATGTATACAGCCAATTTTAGCTATTCACAATTGCCAAGGATAGATGGATTAATTTACATGACTCAAACCTCTTAGTTCACTTAGGGTAGCCACCACAGAGAAGGGGTCTTAAGCAATTTTTGAAAGGAAAATCTAGGAATTAATTTGAGTAAATTAAAGTAGTCACAGAGTGAGTGACAGATAGGAATATTGTGTGAAGACTGCAGTGACTTCAGGAGAGAAAAGTTTCTTTTCCTAGAACAGAGCAAGAAAAGGGTGATTAAGTACCCAAGAATGGTGGTTTAAATTTTATTTTATAATAATATATAGTTACATACATATACTCAGTATTAAAGCTCCAAATTCTTATTGCTATCATTATCAAACATTTTTTTACATATTAAAATAAGTTCTGATTACTAATTCCATTGTATGTGTGCAGGGGGGGCTCCCCCATACCACCAAACATAGCTGGGTGTTGTACAATTCAACTCAATTCTGATACCTGTCTACTGCAGATGATGTCAGATTCCACAGGTTAAGAGTTCAGTCCTTCAGTATCCCTACCCCCACTTTGGACACTAGTTGCAAGCCCAGTTTGTCACCTGTGCTTCTAACCAACTGGCTACAACCCCCTCTAACTCAGGATGGCAATCCCACACTCATTTGTCTGTACTTTTGAGCAAATAACTGCATACTGATTGGAGGTTCCCATGACCTTCTTCTTGGGTTTGATACTTGCTTGAGTGGCCCACAGAATTCAGGAAACCTGTTTACTTACTAGAATACTGGTTTATTATAAAAGGATATAATCAGGAACAGCCAGATGGAAGAAATGCACATGGCAAGACATGGGAAAGGGCAAGGAAATTCCATGCTCTCTCTAGGCCAGCCACTCCATCCAAATTTCCACATGTTCACCAACCCTGAAGCTACTAAAAACAAATACTTGTCGGTTTTCACTGAAGGCTTCATTACAGAATCATGATTGATTAAACCATTGGCCATTGGAAACTGATTCAACCTCGAGCCTTTCTCCCTTCCCTGGAGGTGGAGGATGGGGTGTGGGAAGGTGGGATTGAAAGTTCTAACCCTCTAGTCAGGTGCTTATTTTAGCAACTAACCCTCATCCTAAGGTTCAAGGTTAAAGTCACTCTTAATAAAACAAAATACACCTTTATCACTGTCAACACTTAGGAAATGCCAAGGGTTTTAGTAGTTCTGTACCAGAACCTAGACAAAGACCAACTATATATTTTATTATAAATCACAATATCACACGTTAAAATGTAAATAACACTAACACTCATATTTTCCATTATTGTCAGTGTTAATCACCACACTTTCAGATACCAAACTCAGAAACATGTAATCATTTATAATCATTCATTTCTCACAGTGTATCTATTATGCTTATAGTACATGTATTATGTCTTGTTTAATAACTTACTGTTTATACATCTATTTACTCCTATCAAAATGAGCTCTCTTACCCCAGGAACAAAATTTCCTTTGCTACTTAATAGATTGATTTGACATGAACATGCTGATGATCAAAGGTCACCTATTCTCTGTCTCAATAACCTAAAAGAAACACATAATTCTAACATAAGTGTATTAACTAAAAATAAATGCTTGATAAAAAAATGCAGGTTCTATTGGCACTTTTGTATCTTATTTCAACTTCTCTTTGTTAGATATCACCTTAATCTCATCACAACGTATTTTCTACATCCTCCTAGCTAACTCCAAGTTTGTCATTACTCAGTTCTTTCTGTATATGGCTACTTTTGCAGTATATTTATAAAGTGAACATACACAACTTGTCTTCATACTCAAAGCACTATACTGAGCATTGTAGGAGATCCAAAGTTGAATAGGCCACAGTACCTGATCTCAAAGGAATTTCAAGTCTAAAGAGAAAGATACATATTTCTATAAATAATACAAGATGACATGAACTTCTGGACTTGGGGAAAGTAATTTGAGTTGATGTGGTAAAGTACTGACTGAGGATAGTTCCAGAATGAGACCATGAAGTCTTATGGTTCCATAGTTGGTATTATTATTTGGGGGCATGATTAAATCTTCTTACTCATCTTAAGTAGCACCATCATGAGCAGCTCTTTTTCATCTCTCTTGTTCAGATGGTCACTGGATTAGTTTGTACTCTCCTCTTACAGATTTATGGTTCTAATTGTCTAAATTGGCATCATCTTAATGTTTGTGCCCTTCCCAATATGTTGAAATCCCAATGCCTAAAATGACACTCTTAGGAGGTGGTAAGCCTTTAGGGGTTGCCTGGTGCCTAGATCATAAGAGTGGAATGCTCATGAAAGGGATTAGTATTTTATAAAAGAGGCTCCAGAGAGATCCCTAGCCCCTGCCACCATGTGGAGGACACAGTGAGAAGGCGCCAGCTAAGCCTAGAGGACGGCTTTCACCAGAATACAACCATATTAGTTCCTTCATCTTGGACTTCCCAGCCTCCAGACGGTTAGCAATAAAGGTTTGTTGTTTGCAAGCCACCCAGTCTGTTGTATTTTATTAGAGCAGCTTGAATGGACTAACAAAAGCTTACTACACATTTACCTACCACCTAAATATGAACATTTGATAAGCCATTAAGCACATTTATTTTTAAGTATCCCCAGTGCACTGTACCATCCCAGAAGAAATTAAATGAACAAATGGTGCAGGACTGAACAAGTTTAATAGAGGGGATCAGAGATTTTGAAATCTTCCTTTAAAAATAGAAAACTTCTAGGAATTGATGATTCCCACGGCCCCCACTGCTGCATTACGTGTGCTAATCATAATGCCTCTGAGTAAGGCACTCTACTCAGAAATTCATTCAAATAAAAAGTTTCCTATCATATTCAACTAAATTTTATATGTAAATTGTTTAATATGATAACTTATAACTCAATGAACCAATTTTATTTTAACTCAAGATAGAAAATAATTTGAACTCACTTTATTGTTTTCTTATTCTAGACCTTTGTACATCTCATACTCTCTATCATCATTAAATGATATGTTATGTCCTATACATATAGGGGCCCATGATATTTTTTCCTTATGATCAACAAAAACAAGACAGCTTAAAACAACTCTTTCTTGGAGACCTCATGAACCATGATTGACCTGCATTTGTGCTGCACTGATACATTTATTAATGTTTGAATTTTATATATTCACGTTTTGCTACTCAAGGTTATGATTTACATAGCATACAGACAAATTATGCATTATTTTGGAAAGTATTATAGTTTTCTTTCATTTGTGGTCTCTTTTTTTCTTTTATTTATTTATTTATTTATTTATTTATTTTGGTATCATTAATGTACAATCACTTGAACAACACTATGGTTACTAGACCCCCTATTATCAACTCCCCCCCACATACCCCATTACAGTCACTGTCCATAAGCATAGTAAGATGCTATAGAATTATTACTTGTCTTCTCTATAAATACTGCATTTCCCATGGCCCCCACTGATGCATTACGTGTGCTAATCATAATGCCTCTTTTCTCCCCTTATCCTTCCCTTCCCACCCATCTTCCCCAGTCCCTTTCCCTTTGGTAACTGTTAGTCCATTCTTGGGTTCTGTGAGTCCGCTGCTGTTTTGTTCCTTCAGTTTTTTCTTTGTTCTTATACTCCACAGATGAGTGAAATCATCTGATACTTGTCTTTCTACGCCTGGGTTATTTCACTGAGCATAATACCCTCTAGCTCCACCCATGTTGTTGTAAACGGTAGGATTTTTTTCTTCTTATGGCTGAATAATATTCCATTGTGTATATGTAAAACATCTTCTTTATCCATTCATCTACTGAGGGACACTTAGGTTGCTTCCATTTCCTGGCTATTGTAAATAGTGCTGCGATAAGCATAGGGGTGCATATGTCTTTTTCAAACTGGGCTGCTGCATTCTTAGAGTAAATTCCTAGGAGTGGAATTCCTGGTTCAAATGGTATTTCTATTTTGAGTTTTTTGAGGAACCTCCATACTGCTTTCCACAATGGTTGAACTAGTTTACATTCCCAGCAGGAGTGTAGGATTCCCCTTTCCCCACATCCTCGCCAACATTTGTTGTTGTTTATCTTTTGGATGTTGGCCATCCTCACTGGTGTGAGGTGATATCTCATTGAGGTTTTAATTTGCATTTCTCTGATGAATAGCGATGTGGAGCACCTTTTCATGTGCCTGTTGACCAAATGAATTTCTTCTTTGGAGAAGTGTCTGTTCAGGTCCTCTGCCCATTTTTTAATTGACTTATTTGCTTTTTGTTTGTTGAGGTGCGTGAGCTCTTTATATATTTTGGATGTCAACCCCTTATCGGATATGTCATTTATGAATATATTCTCCCATACTATAGGAAGCCTTTTTGTTCTACTGATGGTGTCCTTTGCTGTACAGAAGCTTTTTAGATTGAAATAGTCCCACTTGTTCATTTTCGCTTTTGTTTCCCTTGCCCAGGGATATATGTTCATGAAGAAGTTGCTCATGTTTGTGTCCAAGAGATTTTTGCCTATATTTTTTCTAAGAGCTTTATGATTTCATGACTTACATTCTCGTCTTTGATCCATTTTGAGTTTACTTTTGTGTATGGGGATAGACCGTAATCGAGTTTCATTCTCTTACATGTAGCTGTCCCGTTTTGCCAGCATCAGCTGTTGAAGAGGCTGTCATTTCTCCACTGTATATCCATGGCTCCTTTATCGTATACTCATTGGCCATATATGCTTGGGTTTATATTTGGGCTCTCTATTCTGTTCCACGGGTCTATGTGTCTGTACTTGTGCCAGTACCAAATTGTCTTGATTACTTTGGCTTTGTAGTAGAGCTTGAAGTCAGGGAGGATAATTCCCCCTGCTTTATTCTTCATTCTCAGGATAGCTTTGGCTATTCAGGGTCTTTTGTTGTTCCATAGGAATTTTAGAATTATTTGGTCTAGTTCATTGAAGAATGCTGTTGGTATTTTGATAGGGATTGCTTTGAATCTGTAGATTGCTTTAGGCAGGATGGCCATTTTGACAATATTAATTCTTCCTAGCCAAGAACATGGGATGAATTTCCACTTATTAGTGTCCTCTTTAATTTCTCTAAAGAGTGTCTTGTAGTTTTCGGGGTATAGGTCTTTCCCTTCCTCAGTTAGGTTTATTCCTAAGTATTTGATTCTTTTTGATGCATTTGTGAATGCAATTCTTTTCCTGATTTCTCTTTCTACTAGTTCACCGTTAGTGTATAGGAATAACATAGGTTTCTGTGTATTAATTTTATATACCGCAACTTTGCAGAATTCAGATATTAGATCTAGTTGTTTTGTAGTGGATTCTTTAGGGTTTTTATGTACACTATTATGTCATCTGCAAACAGGGACAGTTTGACTTCTTCCTTACCAATCTGGATGCCTTTTATTTCTTTGTGTTTTCTGATTTCCGTGGCTAGGACCTCCAGAACTATATTGAATAAAAGTGGGGAGAGTGGGCATCCTTGTCTTGTTCCCGATCTTAAAGAAAAAGCTTTCAGTTTCTCGCTGTTAAGTATAATGCTGGCTGTGGGTTTGTCATATATGGCCTTTATTATGTTGAGGTTTTTGCCCTCTATACCCATTTTGTTGAGAGTTTTATCATGAATGGATGTTGAATCGTGTCAAATGCTTTTTCAGCATCTGTGGAGATGATCATATGGTTTTTGTCTTCTTTTTGTTGATGTAGTGGATGATGTTGATGGATTTTCATATGCTGTACCATCTTTGCAGCCCTGGAATGAATCCCACTTGATCATGATGGATGATCTTTTTGCTATACTTTTGAATTCTGTTTGCTAATATTTTGTTGAGTATTTTAGCATGTATGTTCATCTGGGATATTGGTCTGTAATTTTCTTTTTTTGCCTGGTTTTGATATTAGAGTCATGTTGGTCTAGTAGAATGAGTTTGGGGTTTTCCTTCCTGTTCTACTTTTTGGAATATGTTAAGAAGGATGGGTATTAGGTCTTCACTAAATGTTTGATAAAATTCAACACTGAAACCATCTGCTCCAGGCGTTTTGTTCTTAGGTAGTTTTTTGATGACCAGTTCAATTTATTTGCTGGTAATTGGTCTATTCAGATTTTCTGTTTCTTCCTGGGTCAGCCCTGGAAGGTTGTATTTTTCTAGAAAGTTTTCCATTTCTTCTAGGTTATCCAGATTGTTACCATATAATTTTTCATAGTATTCTCTCATTATTCTTTGTATTACTGTGGTGTCCGTAGTGATTTTTCCTTTCTCATTTCTGATTCTGTTTGTGTGTAGACTCTCTTTTTTTTCTTGATAAGTCTGACTAAGGGTTTATTCTGTTTATTTTCTCAAAGAAACAGCTCCTGCTTTCATTGATTCTTTCTATTGTTTTATTCTTTTCAATTTTATTTATTTCTGCTTTAATCTTTATTATATCCCACCTGCTACTGACTTTGGGCCTCATTTGTTCTTCCTTTTCTAGTTTCATTAATTGTGAGTTTAGACTGTTCATTTGGGATTGTTCTTCTTTCCTGAGGAAGGATTGTATTGCAATATATTTCCCACTTAGCACAGTCTTCACTACATCCCACAGATTTTGTGGTGTTGAATTATTGTTGTCCTTTGGCTCCACATATTAGTTCATCTCTTTTTTTATTTGGTCATTGATCCATTGATTATTTAGCAGCATGTTATTAAGCTTCCATGTGTTTGTGGGCTTTTTCGTTTTCTTTGTGTAATTTATTTCTAGTTTCATACCTTTGTGATCTAAGAAGCCTGTTGGTACAATTTCAATGTTTTTAAATTTACTGAGGTTCTTTTTGTGGCCTAGTGTATTATCTATTCTTGAAAATGTTCCATGTGCACTTGAGAAAAATGTGTATCCTGCTGCTTTCGGGTGGAGTGTTCTGTAGATGTCCATTAGGTCCATGTGTTCTAGCATGGTTTTTATGCCTCTGTCTCTTTATTTTCTGTCTCGTTGATCTGTCCTTTGGAGTGAGTGGTGTGTTGAAGTCTCCTAAAATCAATGCATTGCATTCTATTTCCCCCTTTAATTCTGTTAGTATTTGTGTCACATATGTAGGTGATCCTGTGCTGGGTGCATAGATATTTATAATAGGTATATCCTCTTGTTGGACTGACTCATTTTATCATTATGTAATGCCCTTCTTTGTCTCTTTGACTTTCTTTGCTTTGAAGTCTATTTTGTCTTATATAAGTACTTCAACTCCTGCTTTGTTCTCCCTATTAGTTGCATGAAATATCTTTTTCCATCCCTTTACTTTCAGTCTGTGTATATCTTCGGGTTTGAAGGGAGTCTCTTGTAGGCAGCATATAGATGGGTCTGTTTTTTTTATCCATTCAGTAACTCTATGTCTTTTGATTGATGCATTCAGACCATTTACATTTAGGGTGATTATCAATAGGTATGTACTTATTGCCATTGCAGGCTTTAGATTCATGGTTACCAAAAGTTCAAGGGTTAATTCCCTTACTATCTAACAGTCTAATTTAACTCACTTTGTATGCAATTACAAACACAACCTAAAGCTTCTTTTCTTTTTTCCTCCTTTTTCTTCCTCCTCCATTCTTTGTATGTTATGAATCATATTCCATAGTCTTTGTCTAGCCCTTGGGTGACATCTATTTAGCCTTAGGGATACTTCCATCTATAGAGTCCCTCCAAAATGCACCGTAGAGGTGGTTTGTGGGAGGTAAATTCTCTCAGCTTTTGCTTATCTGAAAAATTTTAAATCCCTCCTTCAAATTTAAGTGATAACCTTGCTGGGTAGAGTAATATTGGTTCAGGGCCCTTCTGCTTCATTGCATTAAATATATCGTGCCACTGCCTTCTGGCCTGTAAGTTTTCTGTTGAGAAGTCTTATGATAGCCTGATGGGTTTTCCTTTGTATGTGATGTTTTTTCTCTCTTTAGGTGCTTTTAAAAGTCTGTCTTCATCCTTGACCTTTGCCATTTTAATTATTATGTCTTGATGTTGTCTTTCTTGGGTCCCTTGTGTTGGGAGATCTGTGCACCTCATGGCTTGAGAGATTATCTCCTTCTCCAGATTGGGGAAATTTTCAGCAATTACCTCCTCAATAACCCTTTCTATCCCTTTTTCTCTCTTCTTCTTCTTCTGGTACCCTTATAATGCGAATATTGTTCTGCTTGGATTGGTCACACAGTTCTCTCAATATTCTTTCGTTCTTAGAGATTCGTTTTTCTCTCTGTGCCTCAGCTTCTTGTATTCCTCTTACCTAATGTCTATTCCATTTACCATCTCGTCTACTACATCTAATCTGCTTTTAAATCCCTCCCTTGTATTTTTCATTTCCGATATGGAATTTCTTAATGATTGAATCTCCTACTTAAATTCGTTCCTGAGTCTTGAATATTTTTCTGTACCTCCAAAAGCATATTTATAATTTTTAATTTGAACTCTCTTTCAGGAAGATTGGTGAGTTCAGCTTCATTTGGCCCTTTTTCTGGGGTTTGTGAGATTTTGGTCTGAACCATTTTCTTTTGATGTTTCATATTTCTGTGTGGTACCCACTAGTGTGCACAAACTCCAGTCTCTGGAGCTGCTCAGCCCCTAGAGTGAGGTTGGGGATTTTAGGGGAACAGAGCTGGTGCCCTGTTTCGTGAGGTCTGCTCTGTTGTGAAGTCTGTATGCAGTCTGGTTCAGCCTTCTTTCTTCTTGCTGTTTTAGGGTTAGTTTTATTAAATAACTATATTTTTGTACTATTTGTGGTTTGGGGAGGAGTTCTCCATGTCATCTCTCATGCTGCCATCTTGAATCTCTTTTAATTTTTATGTGAGCACTCTGAATACTCAGGGCAGACAGAATTGTTTATGACCCAGTTTGCTGACCAATACTGAGAAAAAAAACTTTGCTGGTTATTTTATTAAGTAGCATTTGGAAATGCTGGTTTGTGAGAGCAGGCTACGAGAGGTTGATAATATGTTCACACCAATTTTTCTCAAACTCTTCCAAAAAATAGGAGAGGAGAAAACACTTCCTAACTCATTCTAATAGATTGAAATTTTCCTTTAATATCAAAACCATGACAAGGATGCCCATTTTCAGCAGTGCCATTCAATACTGTATCAGAATTTCTAGCCAGAGCAATTAGACAAGAAAAGGAAATTTTGGTCATATGGACCAATTAGACTATAATGTCCTGAAGCAAACCCATTTATCTATGGTAGACTGGTTTTTGACAAACCTGCCAAGTCCACTGAATGGAGGGAAAAAAAGATAGGTTTTCAACAGATGGTTCTGGGACAATTGGATTGTCACATCTAAAAGAAAAAAGTTGAACTTTTTCTTAAATTGTATACAAACATTTACTCAAAATGTATTTATCAATTAAGTATAAGAGATAAAACCATAAATCTCTAAGAGAAATTCATAGGGCTAATCTTGATCGCCTTAGACTGGGTAATGAATTCTTATACATGACACCAAAAGCACAAACATTAAAAAATGCATAATCAAACATTTTTGTTCCTCAAAAGATAATGTCAAGAAAGTAAATAGACAACCTGTAAGAATGGGAGACAAGATCTGTAAATAACATATCTGAGAAGGGTTCAATATCCAGAATATATAGAAATGCTTTCAACTCAATAATGAAAGATAATCTAATTTAAAAATGGGCAAAGGGCTTGAGTGGACATTTCTCTAAAGAGGATAAACAAATGGACAATAGCACATAAAAAGAAGCTCAATATCATAAGCCATTAGTGAAATACAAATCAATACCACAATTAGATAAATCACATCAACTAGGATAAGTTTTAGAAAAATTGAAAATTACAAATGTGGAGAAACTGGAATGCTTACACACTTGCACATTACTTGAGTGAATGTTAAATGGTGCAGCCATGGTGTAAAACACTTTGGAAGTTTCTCAAAAAACTAAACAAAAAATTACCTTATGACCCAAAAATTTCACACCTAGGTATATATCAAAAAGAAAACTGAAACTGTTAAATACATACCTGTATACCCATGCTCATTGTAGCATTATTCACAATGCCCAAAAAGTTGAAAAACCACCTGTCCATCAAAAGATGAATAAATAAAATGTGCTATGTATATTCAAAGGAATATTATTCAGTCATAAAAATAAATGAAGTTCTAATACCTGCTTCAACATAGATGGATCTTGGAAACATTATGATAAGTGGAATAATCCAGACACAAAAAGACAAAAATTATCGTATGATCCAACTTATATGAAATATCCAGACTAGGCAAATTTACAGATGGAGAAAAGTCATTATAGTTTATCAGGGACCACAGGGAGGAGGAATGGGTTTTATTGCCTAATGAATATAGATTTTGTGTATGGAGTGATAAGAATGTCTTAAAAATAGATAGTGGTGATGATTACACAACACTGTGAATGTAATCAATGCTACTGAATCATACACTTAAAATAGTTAAATGTCAAATTTTGTTATATGTATTTTCCACCACAATAAAAAATGCTTTTATAAAATATCTACTGTGTAGCTTATAGCTACTCGATAGCTTCTGTATATATTATATATTTGTATATCAAATAAAACAATTGTGTGCTATGGATTTTTACTTTGATTGTATATAATATATTCTGCATCACTTACATATTTAAATAATTACAGGTGCTTTGATACACACACACACACACACACCCTTGGGTAAGTAGATCTATGAGATATCATTATAAATACATTTTGGCAGTTAAAAAAAGAACAGAAATAAAAATAGGAAAAGTTCCTAATACATACAAAGCAGAATAAAAGAAGAAATGATCTGAATATACTTTGGACAAAACAAACCAGGAATGTGCCATAAAACATTCCATACATATATGAAATGGGATATTATGTAATTTAACAATGAAAACTTGTACAAAATTATCTGAGAGTTACTACTAAATTACAAATAATTGGAAAATTTATATTATTTGAGATTTCTTTCCATGTGTTGTTATTGTTTTCAACTGATTATGGTATTTTATTACTAACCTTCAGTTCTACAGATTACGGATTTCAAAAGTCACAAGTGTAGATTTCCAAAATATTAACTCTGATTTTCAGTCCACTTTCATTCCTCTCAAACTGTACCTATATTTTATTTCAAACATTTTAATTTTCTTGTATATGTACTCAATGTACTTCATACGCTATTATGTGTAAGATCTATCACAAATTGAATGATAAATATTCTTACTTATTACAACATATATTTTTACCAACTAGATTAATTCCAAAATTACTCAGAAATTTAGAGTAACAGGAAAAATGGGAATGGTTTCCAATGCATGTTCAATAACCTTATAGTTGAAAATTTTACCATCCATTACACGATCCCTGTGACACTATTACATGCTCAGCTAAAAGAAATTGCTCCTACTTATCCTCAAAATATTATTTGTCACATTTTTGAAAAACTTTCATATATGAATGATCATTAATCCTATTACGTTACAGGTGTACACTAGTATTCTCTTATGCTCATAGTATAACTATCTGTCCATAAAAACAATTATTATTGTTTACTTGCCGAATCTGTTCATAAAAACAATTGATTATTGTACACTGGCAGAATCAGAGACTGGTTCTCAGTCTTCTTCATAAACAACATTTCAAAACAAAAGAGAAAATATGTACACTGTGAGTGCCTGATTAATGTTGTTTAAAGTGTGCATAAATGGAAGTTTTAGATTTAGGTGTAGGGGATGCAGGGTGAAGACTCGAAGTGATTATTTTTAGTGTGTTAGAACTAAAATTATGCTTAATGTTCCTTGGAACACAATAGCATGAGGATCCTAAAGAGATGAAGAGGTCAGGCTGTGGTATCATCATCAAGAAAGACAAAAATCAGACCTGAAGGGGCAGAGGGAATGAAAGGATAAACAGGAAAATGTCCTTGAAGAAAAGTTAGCAGGTTTTCCTAAGACCTTGAAAAATTAAACACTGCATTGAGATCCAGGGAAGACATCTCTGCTTTTGACACTGTATTTGAGAAGAAAAGTTGTATATAACAGGAACAGGTTTGCAGAGGCAATGATTATTGTTCAATTTGTCTCCTTTTTGTCACTATAAACATTCATCATGCATATATCCACTTACACACACGTAAATAGGATTGTTCCCAGGGCATTAGAGTTGTCAAAAAACAGACAGAATGAAGTCAGTCGCCGAACTTCACAAATTAACTACATTTCAGCTCAAACCCGCTACTTGTTTCAGTCATGCCCTGTGTGTGTCTGGGAGTGAATGTGTGTGTGTGTACATGTTTGAATCATCCAGTGTAGTTAGGCTCCTGAGCACAGATTTCCAGTACAGTATAATGGTTGACATTCTATAATCTTCTCTTTGGATAGCTGGATATTTATAATCTAAAAGATGTGGAATGGTTTACAGATTGACCTAAATTTTGTAATACACAGTTTTCTGGATTTTTTTAGTTTTAATTAATTTTTAACATTTTTGAAGTACATATTCCTTTTAATGATTGATAACTACCAGAACTGTCAAGGAACAGAAACAAAATCTCTGTTTTTGAGAATCTGAATGCAATTGCAACTAACAGTGCTACCAATACTACTTTTTTAAAAAAGTTACTGCTTATACCAAGTACAGTGATAAGTTTACATGCATTTTAATATTGTACAATAACATTTTCTCCTGTAGTAATTTGGGAGAGTAGAGTGAGTAACTGGCCAAATGAACTCAGCTCTAAAATTTGAATTCAAGCCTGCTTGACACCGGAATTAGTTCTTAAGTACTATTCTTGGATACCGCTTCACTATGATTGCATTAATATTCATTAGTCATGTAAGGTATCTTAGTATTTATGCTGCTGTTAAATAAGATGTATGTTCTTTTTTATTTACCCTGGAATTGAGCAAAATTGGAGAAATGGGCACTTGTAATAAACATAAGGCCTAAAATGATTAAAACCTTTTGCCCTGGCTCTCCAGAGAAGCAATGAATCAATTTGGGTTAATTACAATATGCCTACCTTGATGCTTTCTGAAGTTCCACTAGGAGAAGAGATCCCTCATCACTTTCTTTCTTACAATGAAGCATAAAATCTTGTAAAGCTATTTAAATAGCTGTACTGCTTTTCCATAGAAGTAGGTATACTTCAGTCATGGAAGAAAGACCTCCAATATTATAAAGTAATTTGTGATCCCTTAAGGTTTCTGCACTACAAAAATGTAAAATAATATTATTAGTTTTTACAATCATCATTTCACCATTCATACTTGAAGCAATGGGTATTTCTACAAATCAGGCAGTGTGCAAATTCTGTCATAGTAAAACATTTATTTGTTAAAGTGATATAGATTATTCAAGATTCTACAGTCTTAAATCATGAATGGCAATGTAACATGGATTCATACAGAACTTGATGCCAATGTAGGCTTTTCTCTTTCCTTCTTTAAAAAAAATACTTAGAGGCCAGAAAAAAAAATTGGCTTTAAAAGGGGATGAACCATGGTCTGATGGAGCCTGTTCTGCCAGCATCAGAGACTTCTGTTTCGGCTCCTGTGGACAATTTCTTCTAGGACACCAGTTCAACAATTAGCTTTTGTGAATTGAAACATTTATGAATTTTATCCAGTAAAAATATCAGTGACAACTTTTTTCAAGAGAGACAGAAGTGGTGCTCTTCAGATTAATTCCAGCCTCTGAAATGAAAGAAAAAGAAAAAGACAAAGAAAACACATAGCTAATAAGATCACTGTGCTAACAATGTAGAAGTTCTGAACCCTAAGCACCCAAGTAGGAGCTCATTGCTCTAAAACGTAAGATGCACCCCTGAAAACTGTTTAGACATGCATATCAGCTCTTACAATGTTGCTTGGTAATCTCAAATTGTAGAATATATAAAAGAATCTCATTTAAAAAATAAATCTAAATATTAAGTGCAAATAGTTATGCAGGTCAATCCCAAACGGTGGAATGCAATTTTCCCTTACTTTGGTTTTCCGACTTATATTCGCAAGTTGAGAGAAGATTTTGTTCATTACTGCATTTCATTTAAGTTTCAACAAGTATTAATACCAGTTTTTAAAATATGAACATAGAAGATTAAATTTGTTTACCACATCTAAATCTCTACTTTTTAATGTGTTCTGTTGAGAGTTCTGTATCATATTAAATGTATAATATTTAATTGTACATTTAATGGTAGTGAAGACTATTATTCATCTTTATTAACTAGAGCTTCACTCATATAACAAAATAACTGTGAAAACTGACAATAACTCATAAGCAAAGGCATTCCATAGTTAACAAGATTTGGAAAGAATATAATATAAAACCACTTAAAAATATTTAAATAAATATTAAATATTTAATAATTGAAAGTATTTTTCCTTTGGTATGGGTTCTTAATACGCATGGATTTAAGACATGTCTGTAAATTCTGTCTGACAAAGATAGAAAATAATTTTTGAGAAACATAATTTCATATATATGAAAGGTAATTTTTCTTTTTCCCACTCAAAAACAGTTACATGTTTACAAGCTGGGGGTTATAAAATGTATGTCACAAATGAATTATGAAATGTAGATCCTTAGTTAACTACTGAATAGTCTATATCAAAATGCTGACGTAGAACATATTTGGATAACCTTATATGATAAAAGTATGCAAAATACTGTAGATACATTAAGAAAATATTTCAGAATACTTGATAATCTGAAAAAGGCAAGTTATTTTTGGCACAAACAGTAAGTTTTGAGAATTAAGCACGGTAATTACACAATGTTTGAAGATTGTTAATAGATAATAGATGTATATTTTATTTTTAAAAAATAATTACCTTGGAAACTCCTGAAATACAGATATCACTATAACACTTTACCTGGAATATTCTAAGAAAAACTTCACAAAATCACTTTAAATTACAATGGAATATATTTAAATTCCTCTCTATTGTGTTCATAGCATAGCTTATTTTTGTGAAGTTGGCTATCGACAAGTTTTTTATTTCTTTTTGTATTTCCAGTATGTTTCCTTTAATAGGAAAAAAGATGTAATTTTATATACCAAAGTTCAAGTTTCAGGAAGTAGTAATATAGAAAAGACTAAGGATTCCTCAAAGAAAAAGTACAGGGAACATTGTAACTAGTTGCACTTCAGAAATAATGAATCCTTCCAGAATAACAAACTTTAATATCAAATTAATGATTCTATAAGCTTACATATCTAAGAGAGATTTTGATTCAATTTCACTCTAGATATTATTAACAAACTGTGGAATTATGGCTTATATAAAAACTTAATTTTGAAGATTAGAAAATAGCAGACTGTTTTGGGAACTATGGTGTCAATTTGCCTGCCCAGAAGCTACCACCATTATTGAAATAGTGACATAATGTGTGGCTAAATAAACATTTGTTTATGTAGGATATTCAAAATAACACTTTTTACTTTATTTATCAATACCCAAGCTCTTACAAAGATTCCAGGAAGATGTAAATATGGAACACAAAATTACAAGAGCATCACAAAGAAAAAAAACAAAATAGACTAATTTTATGCAAATGCTACAAGAACAAAAAATAATGAATTTGGGTTAGGTTCCAGATTTTTTGGTAATCTCATTTAATAGTGAAAAGGTGTCATGCAAAACACTGTAGACAGACACTCTTATTAATAGTACTACAAAGAAAAGAGGAAATTAAAGCTACCCTAACATTAAAAGAAGAAAAATATTGAGATGTTGAATGGACTTTGGGAAAATGGTGTTACTGCCCTTACTCTGAACAAAGGATTTTTATCCTGTAGTTAGGATATCTAAGAAAGAAACAAATTATTTCTAAAGGTTATCATTGGCACTAAGGTTCTATTTTTTTGATTTTCTGTAATGTTTAAATACATCAAAAAGTGTGCTCTAATTATTAAAAGTTAAATATTTTCTACATATGTGCCTGTTCTACTACTCATTGTTTTTTTTAATCACTTGAAGGGAATATCATAGAAGAAAAGAATACTAAAAAAAATAATAATTTGTATTGGTCATTCTTGCTAGGAAGTAACATTGGAAAAGTTATCTGAATCATATGCCTATGTTTGCTTTTATGTTTAGTTCTTATTTCATATATTTTCCTAAGCCTGGATTTTTCCCATGGTTATTTAAATGTTGCTGTTTATTTATAATCAACATTGCTAATTTTTTATTCATTTGTATATTTATAGTTTCTCTAAAAGGACTGGACTCTTTCATGGGAATTGTACCTATAGCAGAGATTTTATGAAAAAGTTTAAATTTTTAAAATACTTTGATATTAAATATAGAGTAATTAGAAATCAAATTTACTAAAATCAGGAAGCAATTATCTCAAAGGTGGTGCAATTGCAGAAAATGTGGTATTTTTTGTGCATGCTTAAATACACACAATATACACACATTCTGTTGGTCTGAGTATGAAAAATGCTTTTTAAGAAATTTTAGTTAAGGCATTTTCACTATGAATGCAAACTAGTCAACTAGTCCTATTTTAACTGCCAAACATGGCATATCAATTGTTACCAGGTTCATTTTAATCATAAAAATCTTTTCAAACATAAGGTTAATATATATGTCAGTACTAGTTCACTTGTAATTATCACTAATTTTACCAATGACTCCTCTCTCTCCTTTGCTCTCAATTTATCTTAATGTGATTAGAATCTTATGAATTTATTATAGAAATATCTTATGTGATACATTAAAATTTTAAGCTAATTCATATTTCTAAATATTTGCAGAAGGGCCTTAAGGAAAAAAATTGGCATACAGCATATTCTGGCTAATGGAGATGAAATGAGTGTATTAACGGTCTCAGAAAAGACATCCTGTTAGCAGATGCCTCAGTATGAAGAACACCCAAACCACTGACTGGATGCTGTTATATCAGGAACTGTGGTACAACCAATTTAATTGTGTTGCTTTGGAAACACTTTCGATATGTTACAAAAATGTGTTGCAAGTTTTTTTGCTTACTTTTACTGACTATATACATAGGGAATATTTTAATTTAATGCAATGGGCAGAATCCAAATTTCTGGAAAATATATTTTGCCTGTGGATAGACAAAGACATATGTTACCATCTGTAGGAAATATAAGCTTAAAATAAAATTTTGTATCTTTCCCCATCCCTGGCCCCAAAAAAAGAGCTGAGAAGCTGTGAGCACAAGGAATCTCTGCTAGCTCACTCCCTCACTTCATTCACTTGGAAAATTGCCAACAGTATGAAAGGCCATGATAAGACTAAGAGCACACAGGTCACCGTCTCTTCAAAGGGGCATTGGTGTTTGGTTATGCTGACAGTTGTAGAAATGATAGGGTTGCTATAGCAGAAATCACTTACCAAGTTACACTGAGGTCATATGGAAACTTAAATCTGATAATAGAAATGTAGCAAGGAATTGGCTAATGAGTGAATGATGTATTGGCACTAAATTTTGTTAAAATTATTCTTTGTGGATTTATTTTTCTTGCTAATCCTTAGAGAAAGAAAAAAAAATAGCCAAAGCATGGAAGGAAAGCTTCTATGACATGATGTGATGACATACTCACTTGTTCCATAAAGGGAACTAAAGAAAGGCTCAGCATAAAATTTTTAAAACATATTCCACACATACATATTCACAATGTAAATCTAATACAAAACATGCATGTATATACATGAATTTATTACATACAGAAATGACAAATCACTGAAAGATTATGTACAAGATTACTAGCATTTGTGTCTGGGTGGTAGATTATAACAGATAATCACTATTTAAATTTTTAACTCTATTTCCCAAAGTTTCTATTATTAACACTGATTATTTTATGACAAAGTCAGTGTTAGAAATCCTACATACTTCATTGGCAACCCCATGCTATCTTGAGTAGTACACAAACTCCCAAGGAAATTACTTTCCCCTAAATTCAACTTCTGGCAATGTGGTAAAATAAATAAACACAACAATAAGTAGCAGGTCCCAGGAAATGTGAATATTTGGGAAATCACTTTAATTGGTAACTGAGAAACAACTCAGAAGGACTCTCCTGCTTCCAAGTCTTGACAGACCTTTTGGCACCATTCTAGATCATGCTTCTGATAAGCTTAACCATTTACTTCCTAATCCCTTTCTGAAGTTATTCTCTTTCAGAACAGCTAGGTGCCCAAAATTACATGATAAATGAACTTTTCAAAATCAAACACAGAGAGGGAGGGAGGGGGGAAAGAAGGAAGAGAGAGAGAAAATAAAGAGAAGTTAAAATTGAGAAAGAAGCAGGGGATGGTAGTAGAATAATGCACCTTCGTGCAGGTCAGTTCAATACACAAACTATGTGCCAGATACTGTGCTATTGATGGTTCCAGTGAGGCACCTGTTCATTTTTTTGTGACATAGGAATAGGATCTTAAGTTCAGTAAGGAAATGATGTATGAGAAAACATTTTGTCTGATTCAGGAATGGAACTCATTAGGGGAAACCCTGAATGACTGCCCAAGTTATTGTTATCTTTTACATTTGAAACATTAAAAAACAAGATCCTATTTTTACTGCCAATGAATAAATCAGTGGCCTTTTCCAGAACTTTTAGAAGCAGATTTTTTTATGTGCCAAACCTTAAGCAAATGGCTGGTGCTTCCAGCTGTTTAACCAGATTGCTAAAGTGCTAATCTGCTCTGGAAACACACTTCCTGATCCAATTAAAATACAGGAATCAAACACTCATTTGAAACTACCCTCCTCTACCCCAAATGAAGAAAAAAAAAACCAACAAGAGTAATTGGTTTCTGACAAAAGGAATACCATGAATATTTCATGTGTAGTCTTTTGCTTCATTTTATAGCGGCTTCATTCATTTTAGATAACAGTGAAACACTTCTGTTCACCCACTTTCAATGATGCATAAAGTGTCATCTCAGCTCCTATTAGGATGTGGAGGTCAAGGATAGGAGTGAATACATTCTTACTAAGGTACTGTCTTCACACTGGGAAATATTTGTAAAAATACACATTATATCATGCAAGACTACATGAGTGACTCCACAGTCACATTAGTATTCCCTTTATTCATATGATATGAATCAGAAATGTTCAATCAGAAATATGTCTAAATTTAAGAACTGGAAATTCACTTAATCAAACTGAACTCCAGTCATCACTGCTGAACAATGAATAAGTTTTAATGGAAAATTTCAATAAGTTTACATAAGCCAGCAAAACAAAAATTAAAAATTCATCTATAAAATATATCCATTTAAGTGCTGAAGTATGTGACAGGTAACAAGTATCTCACCTGTGTTTCCTGGACAATCTGGTCAACATTAGTCAGCAAAGCATCTGGGAATAAAATTTTCAGTGTCATGAACAATTCATTTTTTAAGAAACAGACCCTAAAATACTTCTCACTGAAATCTTGATAAGATTCCTCTTAACAAAGGCCTATATATATTTTTTAAACTTATCAGTTCCTGAGTTAATTTTAATTAACTTCTAGTACTTCATAGTCCTGTATGGCTACTTCTTGATACATGATACTATAAGGGTATAATTTTTAAAAATAATATATTAGTTAATAAAATGAGTAATTATCATTATGAATGCACTTTCCTGGAAGATTTCAATATGAAAATCAGGTTTCTATTCATTTTTCCTAAAGTTAACATTTCAACTACAGAACTGCATGATTTATATCAAAAGATACACCAAGGCAAAAAGAATCCAAAACTGAAATGTAGTTTCACCATATTCACCATGCAGAGCGTAAAATCATCTTTTACAGTACAGGTCATTATTCAGTAAGTAACCCCCAAAATGATAGCATGTTTTACCAAGTACCTGCTTACCCTTATATAAAACAGCAGTGTTCTAAATGCAAACATTCTGCCTCTAAATGTCCATATGTACCAATTGTCTATAAATGTTTAATACCATTACATAGTCCTGTATAGCACACTTTCAATTTCTCTCCAAAATGTCCTTTTTTAAAGCAAATACTCATAGTCATTAAAAAGTGACACAGTGACAGGAAAAAATTAGGTGGCTCAAGAAGCTCTCAGGGTCCACAGGTGAGTGTGATGAGAATGGCACAATTTTACTTTTTTATAAAACCTCCAGCACAAATATTCATATAAATTTACAATAGCCTCTGGAGATTATGTTTTACATGAATGCAGTAATAAGACATGTTCATGTTATACAGAAAAAAAATGGTTAGTAAATTACATTATGATAGAGCCAACACAGTATTTCACAAGCCCCTTCATATTACTAGAGTAATTATTTTTTGGACATATTGTGGAGCAGAATCACAATATCTATCTAGCTCATATTTCAGGCAAGATTAAATATACATCTACTTCCTAACACGCAGTGAAAGGGACTTCATGGCTTCCCCCTGAATGTGAAAATAAGTTATTTTTGTTTTTAAAATTATGACTACAAAGTCACCTATTTTAAAGAATGGATGAAATTAGATGAGTTGTAGAGAGAGCCAGCTCATTTTAATCTAGTTTTGTTACATTAGTTATGATCCATGTTGCAGAACACAAAATTATGATTTAACTGATTAATTTTATAAGTATACATATTAATGTATTTATATACTACATATGTAGATATATGAACACATGCAGTGTATGCATTTTATTTAATGGTAACTTCAGATCCTCAATTTTGACTTCGAAATAGCCAAAGAAATCAGAAGACAATGGTATGCTGATTATTTTATTATACTGACTACTTGTAATATTTGATCAAATTTCAAATGCATTAACATTACTTTAATGAGGTAATTTCATACTTAAATATACTCGTACTTACAAACTGTTACTGTCTATGTCCCCCCACTTCAGATAATAACACATTTTTCACATGTCTTAATCACAGTAATACATTTGCCATTTTTCCTACATTAAGTGATCTTCTGTCCTGCGACAAGAAGGATCGTTCTGTTATGAAAAAGCCCAACCAACCAACCAACCAAAAAAAAAAAAAAAAAAACCTTCAAAACCTGACAAAACAAATTGTATTTGTAATCCCAGCATGTATTTGTCTAGCATTGGTAGAAAAGGACTGATTAATCTGAAAACAGAGAATGCTCTGAAACTATGATAAAATTCGTCATTAATTTTCATTATTTCCTCTTTTCTTTATGAAATTTTAAAAATGAAATACCTCTTGGCAATAAATTTAATTCCACACTTAACTCATGAACATTATAAAGTAAATTATTATTGTTTTTATTATTATCAACCATGGAGGATAAGAAAAATATTCTTTTCCCATCCAAGCCACCTCTGTGCTTCGGTCCTTTCCCCAGAACACTTCATGCACACTCACACGCAGAAGCACCCACATACACTGTTTAAGTAGAAAGACTGCACTCTTCATGAGGCATAAGGGACAGCTGAGCAAGGGAAAGAATGTGTCCTCATTGTATCGAATATAAATGAACATTGCTTTCTTAGCATAATGAAATGGAATTGGAATTCTGCCATATCAAGAAGGAAATGGGCTTATATCTGCAGTCTTAGAAAAAAACGCACCATTTACCTTCATATACTATATACAAGATGCTTTATGTTTTCAATTTTTTAAACTGTTAGCACTTTATTGTTTTTAATTTTAAAATGGTGAATAAACAGAGGAGAAAATACTAAAATGTAGGAACTAAAAGGTGATGGATGTGAGCTTTGTGATAACTGCTGTATTAATATTTTTAGTTTTACAAATGAAATATTTATTTTCCTTTCAGTAACACAAGCAAATAAAATAGTTAAAATTTAGTTTGGAAGTGTACTTTTTGAGTGCCTTAAAATGAAATAGAAAATACTTCAATAAAAGAGATAAAAATAGATTCCTATAGGCAAATAGAATACATTTAACTTTTAAAAATTCCTTAAATTTTTGTGGGGAAAGTACAGATTATTCAGATATGAGACTTGTTATGTTTATAATATGCTTACAATAGTTCCAAAACTTATATTCTAGTTTTTGTAATATAGACTAGCAAACAGCTAAAATCACGTGCCTTAAAGCATAAAATAGCTTACTGTGACCTCAATTTAGCTAACTACATTTAATGGTTGTAAAAATATATAGGAAATAAATTGGCCACAGGAGGGTGTCACTATATATAATTTAAATTATTGTATTTAATGTATTAATCTATTAATTTAATGGATTAATTCCACTTAATGTATGAATCTTTTTGTAGATTAAAAATAAATAATGGACCTCAAAGCAAACTTTGTTTCCTCCTAGGATTTTTATGACAGCTTTGGATGCTTCATTACCCCTTTATGGCATTCAGACATTATGTATATTTTTAAAAAGACCTACTTTAATAGTAGTTTGACACTTTCAAATTGGTGGACAATTACCCAAAGGAAACATAAAACAACACAGGAAATACATATAATTTAAAAAACACATTCGGGTAAACATCTGTAAACATATTGTTTGTTACTTCCTTTTTATATTGAAAAATGTGAAACCATAGTGTAAAATGGCTAAAAATGAAAAGAAAACAGTTAGGAACAAGAAACCAAAAACAATATATATAACCTATATACAGTCAGCAACAAATAGCAAACCATGTGCTCTGGGTCACATATACACATAGCTGTTTAAATGAGGAATGCAAAAGATGTCAGAAAGAAAAAAACACAAAAGAGACAGAATTTCTTGCTTATCATAATATAGCATCTAGATCATAACTCTTCATTGTGCATAAAATCAACATTCTTATTATCACTGTATCTTCTTCCATGGCCCCATTCATTTATTTATCCATTCATGCATTCATTTACCTGCATGACTTGTGCTTTGAATATTATACCAGGAACTTTCCATACACCCAACCTCCCCATAGATTTATTCTTCAGTCCTTCACACTGAAATTGCCCTGAGCAAAAAATTTTTTCACATCCTTCTGAATAAAAACAAAAGACATCTGACTTTCTTGATAGGCCAATCTTTTCATGATCTCTCAAAAGAAACTTTTTGATAGACTGGAACATAGTCCTTTTTAATCACTTCTAAGAACAAGTGTTCAAGCACATGGTTAAGACACCTGTAAAGAGTCTTATAAAGATAATAAAAATTTAAATGATTTCAATGTTTTTAGTCAAACAATAAATTTCACATAAGATATTAAAGTGTTCTAAACATTTGTAAGAAATAAAAGATATTTAATTAAAGTTTCATTAGAAACATTAGCAGGAAACTGATTTTTAAAAATACAGGCAATTGGAAAACATAAAAGAAGTATCTTTGAGTAGATGCTCAACTGCCGCCCTGTGTTGTATGATTCCAGAGTCCCCTTTATCACAACTTTTAACTCGAGATCCCTTCTTTGAGGAAACATTTATTTAGGTCTCAAAAGCATTGATATATCTGGGAATTTAAAATATTAGGTAGGTTACAACTAGGAAGGTGAAAAGTAGTATGCTTTTGTCAGTCAACACCTGGTGAAGAATTAAGTAGCTGATGTGAATTTAAAATGTTTAGTTGATATGAGAGCATGATTACAAGAAATAGTGTTGAAAATAAACTTCATTTTGAGTAATGCTTTTGATTTACAAAGCAGCACCACACTAGGATCTCACTGATTGCTTACAAGAACTATATGCTTGACCCATGAAGGATAATTAGATTGTAGAAATGTGAAAGACAAACTTGAGAAAGGAAAGCAGGGCAGAGCGTACGTTTAGGAAACACCTGAGGTATTGAAAGTCCACTTGACAATTTTTTTCAGGACTGGCATGGAAAGTAATCTCTATTTTAATCTTACCTGTTTTTGAATGTCATCATGATAAATCGTATATGATAAGATGTGCCTCAGTCAAGTTACAATTAACTGAAATTTTTATATATGTATCTAGCAGGAGGAAATTAACTAATGATTGACATTCCTCACCCGTGTTTCAAATGGTATTTCAAGTGATCTGAAAAAGAATTACACTTTCACTGTGTGTTTACTTACTCTCAGGGTGTATTTTATATAAAAATAAAGTACATATATTTTGGCTAAAACTTTTTGTGCAAAATTCCCACATGAGCCTTATTCTTAACACTCTCCCACCACAAAACACCAAAAACCCTTAATGTTAACCCCTGTTTACTGATCTTTAATAAAACACCAGCAAGTTAGCATGTAATGTTGTAAGATTTTCAACAAATAGATAGGAACAATTACCCATAGACTTTGATTTCAGTGAATGTCCAAGAACACCATATTATCATGGAGCAATATTATTGTGTGACTAAATTTACAATTGTTTTTAAAATGATATATTTCCACTAAGTTGCATGATTTCTAATTAAATTTCATCACAGGTTTTGGTTAAAATACTAAATGCATTTACTCTGGGAAACATTCAAATTCAGAATTAATAGCACAGAAGGGGAAAAAGGAAAACACTATCTGGTTAATGAGCAATGACTTTATATTGCCTATAAATGTAATAAGAACTCCATTAGAATAAACATCCCTATGATAAAGGCAGCCTTGTATTTCTGTCTCCCTTTTTAACTTGCATGAATAAAAATATAAAACTCATTCATTCAGCAAATGTGTACTGAATGAATGAAAACACCTTTATAGGACCAGATAGACGCCTATGAAATTGTGGCATGTGACTTAGAATGGAATTGGATTTTTTCGATAAGTGCAAAATCAATTGCATTTTCTTCTACTTCCCACTGAAAAAGCTGTGCCATACATGAGCAAGATCATAGAACCATTAAGGCACCTGAACCAAAAAAGCTGTTTAAAAGGGTATTTATTTTAACTACTGTCTGGGTATACTTACTGAATATTTTATTTTAAATACCATAACAACACAGTTGTTCTCTAATATACTTGCCTGAAAGGAAACACCACTGTCCTCGAAAGAAAATACGTAACTACTCATTGAAATATACCAATCATCCATAGGTGGTACTTTGTGAGACTGGAGGAAATGTCATTATTTATGTAAGACTTTTTTTTCCTATGACAACTTTCATTTCGTGTTCTGTTATTGCAGAACCTGAAAGCTGGTCCTAGAATGGGGAAGGCACTATGTCATGCTTTTATCCCTAAACAAAAACCATTTTATGTATGTTACTTTGATATGTAATACATATATTTACATACGCATATATATATAAATATATATATTAACTTCCCTAGAAGGTTTATATACCTTGGCTCTATTAGCCGTGTATCAGAGAGACAAGACTGGAATGTCAAATTCCAATTTCCTATGTGTGTTTCCAAAATAAATTTTCCATTAGTAGAAATACTAGATTATACAGCGCTTTCCAATATCCACTCAGAATTTGAGAGAGTTGCTTTTCCACTATGGCCAGCAGAACTGTTGGACTGAATTAACACTGCATTCATAGACATGCTTCTTTTAGAGAGCAGTTCACATGTGTTCGGTGAGTTAATATAACAATAGTATTCCTTTAATTCTCCATTCAGGGAGTACCTGTGCCTTGCTTTGGATCTCTCAGCAGGCAAAGTGAGAAACTTACTTGGCTTTGAATGTGCTCTTTTAGATGTGGGCCCCTCTGAGACAGAATCAGGAGGTTGACTAGCTGTCTGCAGCACAGCTGAGTTGTTCCTGTTAGTGTTCTGGGACTCAACATTTGTGACAGCTTCATTCTGTGGTTCGATACTTGGCTTTGTGCCAGTCTTTCTTTTCTGCTTTTGGGACACAGAAGTGCTTGAAGTCCAGGTAGGAGGCAAAGCAGAGGTAGTGGTAGAGGAGTCCTGACTTGAACAAGTTTCTGAAGATTGTATCACACTGTCATTGGCAACTTTACAACACTGAGCATTCTCTTCATGCCCCACAGCTTGTTTGGACATGGACTGGGGCAGCATTACGCTGCAGCCTTGAATTTGAGCCCCATTAGTTTGAGAGTAGACATTGCTGACCTTGGTGACCTTGTGTTGACCATTATTGTTACAAACCTTATACCGGATCATTAGAATGATGATGAAAACCAGCACAGATGCTACAATTATTCCACCAATAATAATAATCATGGTGCCTCCCAAAAACTGGGACTGCATGAAATGGCATCTCACATAATCCTGTTCCGTAGTAAACTGGATGCAACCCACGACTCTTGTGGCAGTGAGGGAAGTGATGCCATCATCATATATTGCCAAGACACACAAGTCATACATAGTTCCAGCAGCCAAGTTATTGACAAGAAATGTTTTGCTCGTAGGAGGTATCATTCTGAGGGACAATGGAATTTGTGTTAATATTAAAACACAACACAACATACATACATATATATATGTATATACACACACACAGTCATTATGACTTCAATTCTGTTTCATTTCACTACTCCTTAAGATAAGCACATTTATACAGATATTAAATATGGGAAAATGATCTAATCTTATATTGGCCCAGTTAAATGGCTAACTGTCATTGTTAGAGTCTGCATTATATTAATGGTTCCTGCACCGTGCCTTGACAAGCTTACTAATTACATTGCTTGGCAAAGCCGAACTCCTAATAAAAGCCACTGCTACAAAATCATTTATGACAAAATGCTTTCGAAAGGTGTGACTGTGACATTATCTGACTACTAAACAAATCCATTTAGCACTTACAACACATCTGTGACTAAAAGCCAATTTGAAAGAAGGGAAACTCTATCACATGAGAAGCCAAAATGAAAATGCATTTTGGAGTATTTATTTTCCAAGTCTGTCATATTATACTATGGAATGGTGCCCAGTAAATCTATGTTTAATAACTAAGATAATTACTAAGATTCAAGTACTGTATTTACAGATCTTAGCCCTTTCTTATTCTTTCAACACTTGGTTCCTGTTATGTTTTTATCTATAAATGAGTTTGATGAAAATGTATGAGTAATATTATCATAGAAACATGAATAGGAGAAGGCTGCTGGCCAGAGCTTAAATCCCTCATCCTCTCCATTGTAGATTGATGAAATTTCCTTCATAACACAGTCTCTTAAGGTTGATAAAACATCTCTCAATTCATCATATCACAAAAGTCTTCTGTGGATGCTTATTTCCCACTTTTCTTTTCAGTAGAAACCAAATATGACCTAAACTAAGATTTAATTTTGAAAAAAAGCTTTACATTATATAATTTTTTTCCTTGAAAGAGAGTTGCAGGACTTTAAAAACTTGGCAATGGTAATCTGTTACACAACCTAAACAATGTATTCTAAATGTATCAGGAAACCTTTAGTCCACACTATGTATTTGTGATTGTAATCACCACCATTTAGTGAATGCAGGATAAATACCAGGCAATACTAAGCACTTTAGATACGCTATAATTTCATTTTTACACTGACTATATGAAGTAGGCATTATCACTATTTTATACATGACAAATATTAGGGTCAGGAATTTAAGCAATTTCCTCAAGGTCACAATTTGCTTGTCATGGGCAGGTTACAATCTTGGAATTTGAAAACTGGTGACTGACCTATTTCAGAGAGCTAATGCTTAAAGTATATAGAATGTGTAGTAGGTCTAGGAAGGTGAGGGTTAGGGGTGCAAGATCATCTTTGACAATGGGTTAATAACCTACAGCCCAGGTGAAGAGCTGAGCAATGACAAGAAGAAACTCCTTTATGCTAATATGCATGCATCATAGCCCACATTCCCATACGTTTTGTGATGAGAGGGGTATTAGAAACCACTTACTCTAATCTGTTTCTTTTGAAGATGAGGAAATTAAAACTCAGCCATGTAGAACCTTGCCTAGCATTGATCACATGGCTAACTAGGCCAGTTTTGTTTCCTACCAACCCACATTCATTTAAAAAAATTCTCTCATTTCCATACATGAGTAAAAGTCAAATTATCTTCAAGAATTCACCTGGGTATACAAAAACTCAGTTGATTTTATTAAGACAAAAATATATATACATATATATATTTCAAAGCCATGATTTTGTATCATTTCCTAGGAGTCTTAATAGTCTATCAAGAATGAGATTATATGGAGAAATAAAAATGTATGTTTCCAACTGAAAATTGGACAAGATGTGACTATAAATCAATGAGGCTGAACTTTAAAAAAACATACCAGAATTATTTTAGTCAGATGCAAATTCTCCATTAATGTCCTTACCCAGAGACTGCAAACTTAACTCCAGTGATACTTTCACTGCTCAAAATATTTATAAACTTTCTCTTTGGAACTGTCTTAAGAACCAGTGTACATGAGACAATACACACACACACACACACACACACACACACACACATGCACACACACATAACTCAATCACTCAAAAAAATCAGTCTCATTATTTTATAGTTACATCCTATTTTTGACCAAAAATGGTAATACCCATCTCGATCACCCACCTTATTCACAAGACTTGGCTCCAAATGGCTTTTGCTTGTTTCCAAAATTCAAATTCACCCTCAAAAGACGAAGATTTGCCACCACTGAGGATATTCAAAATAGTATGACGAAGGTTCTAAAGATAATTCCAAAAGTGCTTTGAGCAATGCCAGCATCATTGGGATAATGGTATAGTCTCCCAACATGACTTCCTTGAAGGAAAGAACACTCATGTGGATGTGTAAGTTCTGGTATGTTTTTGAATGTTTTAAATAAATCAATCTTGTTCTCTGATAGTCACATCTCTTAGATGAGGGGAGAAAAAGTAAGTAAGCATAGTGTTAAATATAAATTTGAACTCTCTAAAAACAACACCATTCAAAATATTTCCCCCACATGTATTCACTTTTCACAAGCCTTATATTATATACTTTAAAAATGGAGTATTATACTTACAACACAGTAACCTTGCCAATTAAAAAAAGAACAAAACAAAACAGTGGTACATTAACAAGCCTTATACTAAGATGCTTGTCAGTATAGATATGTGCTTAGTTGTTCTTACCTGTAAACAAGGGTGTCATCATAAGTGCCATTGTACTGGATTTGAAACATACGTATTCCGGGGATATTTCTTTGAAAATTAAATTTCAGTAGTGCTGTAGATGATGTTGCTTCTGCCACCACAATTTTATCTTGACTCATTTTAGTATCACCATTACCATTGCTTGCATTAGAACCTGACTTAGTAGATGTCGAGATGTCTGAAGAACCAGGATCAGGCTCATGGATATGGTTTGTACTGTTCAGTAAGTGAGGGAGCTTAATTATATGGAGATCCACTGTTTGTGTTGCTTCCCCAGCAGGATTGGAAGCAATGCAGGTAAAAGCACCTGTATCCTTTACAGTTGTTATAAGAATGTCAAGTGTTCCATTATCATACACCAGAGATCTTGTGGCATTCGAAATAAGCTTCCCTTCAGGAGAAATCCAGTGAATTGCAGGCTCAGGGTCTCCCCTGGCTTTGCACCTCAGGGTTGCCCTTTGACCCTCCAGGACTCTCATCTCCTGTGTATGACGAGTAATGAGAGGAGGCTCACACAAAAACTCTTCCTCAGGAATTGACCAAAAATAGCGGCCAGTTAAAAGTGCTGGAGAGGCACAGGTTTCTAGATCATCCTCTCTGGACAGACGCCTCAACCACAGCAATTCACAATTGCAGTGCAAGGGGTTTCCACCAAAACTTAATGCAAAAGTAGATGGGCTTATGATTCCTGAGGTTGCTAGTACCTGAGCTCGCTGAAAGAGAGGGTCAGGTGGTAGCTTCTGCAATTTGTTTGATGTTACATCTAGTCGAGTCATCTTGTGCAAGTGGGAGAAAGTCCCTTTAGGAATGTTATCAATCATATTGTGATCCAAACTAAGGGTGTGCAAGCTAACCATCTTCTCAACAGCATCCCAAGGAATTGTTTCTAAATTATTATAGGACAGATCCAGCTCCTCAAGGGCAAAGACATCATCAAATGCTGTAGAAGAAATTAAAGTCAGCTGATTGTTGTTCAGTATCAAATGATGGAGATTGGAAAGCCCACTGAACATATCATTTGTAATTTTAGTCAATCTGTTGCTATTCAAATGCAATGCCCTCAAGTTTCGTAAATCAGCAAATGCATGAGGTGTAATAAAACTTATTGTATTCCTGGATAGAGTCAGGTCCACCAAGCTGGTCATATTGGCAAAATCTTTCCTTTTAATATTTGTAACAAAATTGTCTGCCAACCGCAGTTCTACAGTTCTCCTGTCAATGTTTGGTGGAACAAATAAAAGCCCTTTCTTGGCACAAAGGGTTGCAAGATTAGGAGACAAAATCTGACAGACACAACGTTTTGGACAGATCTGAGCTCTCACTGCTATGCCAATGAAAAACAAATAAAAAAGAAATTTTTCCATTGTAGATCAGATTTAAGAGCCTGCAAGAGAAGACACAAAATACAGTTAGCATCCAATCATTTGACTAATATTCATATCCCTACTAGAAAAATCTTTTAATGCATATTGGAATAGAGAAACAATTTATTCACTTGTTTACTTAACAAAGAAGTATGAAATATCTACTCTGTATTGGAAGCTATAATGGACACTAGGATGAAAAGTATAACATTCATGGACTTATGGGATTTAAAATCAAATGGGGAGAACAGAAAAGTCAATAAATTATTCTTACAATTTTATAAATTAAGTGCTATATTTCAGTATTCCTGGGTACTCCATGGGTACACAAAAGAGAGACACTCAGCACAGACTGGAGAGTGGGAGTTCAGGAATCCACCCCCTAAACTCTAAAAGACATATTGTAAGTTCAAATGCTTAAAGACATATTTAAGGATTTGCAAGTATTTCAATTTACTAGTTTGGGTAGAAACAATAAGCAACAATATTTGTTATTAACCTTGTGACATGATATTTGAAAGTAATTAACTGTTAATTAAATAATATTCATCTTCACAAACTATTTTGAATATAATACAACCTTCACATCCTAATTTGAAATAAAGGATCTTAGTCTGAAAAATAAGAAGGTTAAAAATTTATCACAAATGCTCTGAGCTCCTTAAAATTAGGATATATTATTTGATATAAACATGGATCTTTGAAGATAATTTGTGGAAAGCAGTCATCAAAATACTTGACAGTGAGTCCAAAAAGTCGTGTATTTTTATGACTTTATGACAAAAGATATCACATTCTGTTTGCCTTTTCTTAAAATCATAGTGCATTTATACTTATCCAAATTTAATTTTAAAAGCTGGATAATTTCACTTTCTTGTTTGATCTTAAATATTTGCTTTTGAAATTAATCCTCAAAAATAAAAATACTATCACATATATGATTAACAGTTCTTCATAAATTACATGTAGTTTTAAACACCAAGAGGGAAAACAGCTAAAGAAAATCATTCAAAATTTTAATTGATGAAAAATATGGAATTCTTCTAGAAATAATCTAGAAATATTGCATATTTTTCTTAAAACATATTCTTACAGGCTTGATTTATTTTATGCCTATTTTATGTCACATTAAATGTGATTGTAATGGATAAGAATTGTTATTCTCAAAATACAAAAGTCTTCTGTTTGTGACAGAAAAACTAGTACTATGGTTATAGACACTGGAAAAGAGGAAGCATAGAACTGTGATCCTAGAGAAAAGTGAACTTTTAAAAAAATAAACACTTAACTATTGTTCCTGGAGACATTTTCCAAAACACAGTGCAATGAGGAAAAACAAGGAAAAGCATGAAGTCTTACTCAATTGAAAAGGACAGAGATTTGAGTGCAGAATGTTTCAGGTGAATTGAATTTATGGGGCAGAATACCAGAAAGTAGAGATTTATCAAAAAAATGAACTCCAATAAGTTCTGTAGGTAGAGACCGGGCGTTAATAACCATACTAAAGCACTGATAAAAAGAATGAAAAAAAGTGAATAAAAACTCAGTGATCTGTAGAAACATTTTAAGAAGTCAAATATATATATAATTGGAGTATCAGAAGAAAGATGTAAGGTAGAAATCAATTTGGAGAAATAAAGGCAAAATATTTTCAAATTTATGATTAAAAAACAACCCCAAAGTCCAACCTTAAAACAAGGAAAGTCATACCAAAACATATCGTAATCAAATTGCAGATAACAAAAGAAAAAGAATCTTAAAATCAGGCAAAGAAATAAGACACATTACAAGAAGGTAAGGTGAACAAAATAAAAATAATGGCCAACAATTCACTGATTTCTCTTTGGAAATAAAGCAAGATGGAAGACAACAAGAAATATTTTTAAAGTTCTGCAAGAGAAAAGAAAGCCTGTAAACCTAGGTGAAGATTTATATTTATAAAAGATGAAAGTAAAAAACATTTCGAGAGGAATAAACTGAAAGTTTCATTACCAGAAGAACTGCAAAGTAATAAAATATAAAGGGTGTTTATTCTCTTCAGACTGAAGGAAAATTATGTTAGACAGAATCTTGAATCTTTATGAACAGATGAAAAGCAACAAAAATGTTATATTGTGACTAGGTATAAAATATTTTCATTGTATTTTGTTATGCTTATGAATAGTACTTATGGCGTAAATATAAAAAGTTCCAAAAAACCACTGTTCACACCCTATAAATCAAATAAGCTGATAAGCTACAGATCCTTTTTTTTAAAAATAACAACATCATAGTGCTGAGGATACAAATAAACTTAAAGGAACTATATTCCAGAAAGTGACAGTCATTGATGAAAGAGAACAGATCCATAGATATCTTCCTACTTCCCCTACTGACAAAATATGTAAATAGGAGGAATTATTTGGTATAAATTGGGGTGAGGGCAAACAAGCCTACCTTTTAATAAACTTTTATTAACACTTTATTTTATATAGCAGTTTTAGGTTTACAACAAAATTGAGAGGAATGTATAGAGATTTCTCTTACACCCCCCAAACTCCATACATGCTCAGCCTCCCAGTTATCAACCTCCACCACCAGAGTGCTTCATTTGTTACAAATCGATGAATCTACTTTGATACCTTATAATTGCCCCAAGTCCAGGTTTACATTAGGATTTACTCTGGTGTTGTAAATTCTATGGGTTTGGACAAATGTGTAATGTCATATATCCATTATAGTACCATACAGAGTATATTCATTAATCTAAAAATCCTCTGTACTCTGCTTTTCATCTCTTCTGGCAAGCAGTAATCTTTTCACAGTCTCTGTAGTTCTGCTTTTCCTAAAATGTTATATAGTTGGAATCATACAGTATGTAGCTTTTCAGATGGACATCTTTCACTTAACAACATGACGTTAAGATTCCTTCATGTCTTTTCATGACTTGACAGCTCATTTCTTTTTAGCGCTGAATGATATTCCATTGCCTGGATGGATGTACCACAGTTTATCCATTCATCTGTTGAAGGACATCTTGGTTGTTTCCAAGTTTGGGCATTTTGAATAAAGCATCCATGTACAGGTTTTTGTGGGAACATGAGTTTTTAACTCCTTTGGGGAATGCCAAGGAGTGTGATTGCTGGACCATATTGTAAAAATATGTTTAGTTTTGTAAAAAACTGCCAAACTGTCTTCTAGAGCAGCCACACCATAATTCTCAGCAGCAATGTGTGAGAATTGAGTTGTACCACATTTTCATCAATACTTGGTGGTGTCAGTGTTCCAGATTTTGGTCATTTTAACAGGTGCATAATGACAACATACTGTTTTAATTTGCATTTCCCTGAGGACATATGGTTTGGAATATCTTTTCATTTTCCTTTCCTCTCCCAATTCTTTCTTATCTAAAAATACAGAGTACCTAGGGCAACTGTCTTGTAAAAATAGAGTAGCATGGTGGTTACCAGGGGCTGGGAGGTGCAGGAATAGAGGAGATGTTGTTTAAGGGTACCAACTTACAACTCATAGATAAGTAAGTCCTGGAGATCTAATTCACAATATAACAATTATAGACAATGATTTTGTATTATACACATTAAAGTCACTAAGAGACTAGATCTTCATTGTTTCCACTACAAAAAAAAATAAGTATGTGAGGTGATATGGGTGTTAGCTAATGCTACAGTGACAATCATTTTGCAATATATAAATGTACCAAATCAACATGTTTTACACCTTAAATTTATATAATGTTATATGATAATTATATCTCAATAAAACATGATGTAGAAGTCCTAATGTCAAGTACCTGCAAATGAATGTTTATTTGCAAATGGGGTCTTTGCAGATCACCAAGTTAAGATGGGGTGATTAGTGCAGACCCTAATCCAATATAAATGGGTCTTTATAAACAGGAAATTTGGACACAAAGAAAGACATGCACAGCAGGAAGATGATGTGAAGTAAAATGAGAACATCACCTACAATCCAAGGAACACTGAAGGCCACCAGTATCTAGAAGAGTGGAGTAGAAATGAACCAAAATAAACTACAAAATGAACTAGACACCTTTACTTAGGATTTCAAGCTTCCAGAACTGTGGGACAATACATTTCTGTTTACACCACCCAGTCTGTGGTGCTTTGCTATGGCTGCCCTAGCAAACTAATACAAGTCTCAAAAACATTTCCCATAGCAGAAGAATTTCAGATATAAAACAATACATATACATTGTAAGCTTCCAAGTATATGTGCACTTAGAACAGGCAAAATAATATATAGTGGTAGAAATCAAACCAGTGTTGGTCTAGTTGGAGGATAGTAGATTAACTGGAAAAGAGTACAAGGAAATTTTGGGAGTCATAGAAATATTCTATATGTTATTTGGGATGGTGGTATATAGGTGTGTATATCCATCACAATTCATTAACTATACACTGAAAACCAGTACATTTTATTTATGCCAAGTTTAATATAGTTGATTAAATCTAAAAAAGAAATGTGGTATTTCCATTATGTTTCTAAATACTGTTTCCAAATGAAGAAGGATTTATAAAATGACACACTGATATTTAATCAGAACTTAGTCACATTCTAGAAACACGTTTTCTTAGTTTTGTCACATATCTTCAAAGATGGGATTCCATTCTAACCCAAATTATGAATTCTATTTCATAATCTGATTTACTTCATCAAGCAACATATAGATTGCTTGACATGATATGATCTCCCTGCCAACACAGTGATTTAGAGAGTGAGGGTAAATTTAGAATATAAGTGTGGACCACTTTCTTACTTGTATCTTTATTTTTTTTTATGTGAAACTTGTAAGTAATGAAAAAAAAGTCATATGAATTGTGATCAATGAGTTTTCCCATGTTTATCCTAGGACAAGGTGGAAATTTCAAAATTTTTAAATGATAGGAGACAAGCATTCATGTAGAGAAACAGAGTTTTCACATCTTACAAGATCACAAACTAATCCTTCAAGTGTTTATTAAATTAATATATTAACACTTGAAGAAAATGAATGTGAATGGGAGAACAGAGTGGTGGCCATGTTATTTTGGAACTCAAGATTTAAAAATATATAAAGATCATCAAACATACTATTCTCATTCTTATCTAGTTAAGTGAAACTGTTCTAAAACATAATTTGTCTATCGCTTTCTCTAAATAATTAAATGCAAACCACACAGATCCATTTTTAATAATAATATCTGAGTAGGGCTGTAACTCCGTAAGTAGTCATGCAGTTGCAGCTTTTTAGATAATATTTACACATTTCTATATTAACATGTTCTTTCCAGCTAATTCCTTTCCAACTAATTCCTTTCAGACACAATGTGACATATTTATAAACAAAGAAGAGTCTATCACACACAAACTGGAAAATGATTTTCCAGTACTGCATCCTCCTTTCAGCCCATGGCTATTACATAACATATGTTCAAGAGAATCTGTATTTATTTGGCAACTAGACCAGGATGTAAAAGCAACTTTAGATTTTACAACCAACTGAGAGTATAATCTACTCCCTGCAGAAACCAATATGGTACCAATTTATACGCTGAGTTAAAGGAAAGCTAGTAGGCACCTCAGGAGTTGTCTTGCCATCATTCAACAAAACTCTACCAATTCAGTTAGTGCCCCTGTGTCCAGGCAGGTGACTTAGGACTGGCACTGATGCCTGTTGACACTGACGAAATGTTTTAAGATGTGTAAAAACAATTATAATATTGTAAAGGATATTTTATAACAGTGGCAATCAGATAATAAAACACATTTGATATTCATTTCAAATATTTTAGATTTTCTGCTTAGTTTTCTTTCTAGAAGGACTATAAATTATAACATTTTAACTCCACTCTAAAACACATACTGAAGATATTATGATTAAACCTACTAAAATCAGGTCTCAAAATATGACAGCTCTAACCTAGAACAATTATTCTCTGGTCTTTGATTATAATAGTCACTAGTAAAATTCCTAAGCACACTGAACATAATACATTTTTAAAGTTCACTCATGCACTCCTTCCCTAGTTCTTTTGTTAATTTCTCCAGCAAGATGTATTTAGCATCTGCATAAGGTGCTTTGCTACCAAGCTTAGAAGGTTGGGATCGGGTGAGGACAAGAAGCACATTCACAACTATAGTAGAAGGCAGACTGTGAAAAGTTTTAACAACATACATTTTGACAATTTAAATTTACACAATTCAAATTGGTCTGTGAGTTAATATAGGATCCTGTAAGTTTTGTTCTAACGTGTGTGTATACATTTATGCATTTTAAAATTCATTATGGCATTTCTATACATAAACACATATTATTTACACATATGGACTACAGATAAGAGGCAAGTTACTTAAACCAAATTAAAAAAAATGATAGTTACCATTTATCGAGTATAGGTAAATATGAAAGAAGTATTGGTCTCTTTATGTTAGAGATGAGGAAATGAGACTGAGTTACTGAAAACTTATAATTAAACCAGTCACTAAGTGGAATATTTGCCATGCTCTATCTAACATGTAGATGTGCAAATACTTCAGCACTTCTTTGCTTTTTAAAACTAAAATGAAAGCTACATAGAGAAATGTTTTATTTCTTTTATAAAATGTTTTTAATGTTGTTAGCATACATTAGAAAGCTAAGATGGACTTCTTATATGATGTTATGCCATGGATTTAGCATGCCAAATTCTATTTAATCCTTTCACAACTCCATGCAAAGTAGTTATTTTTTTTCTCATTTTATATGATGAAATAGAAGTTAAGAAATATTAAGCAATTCCCTCAAGGTCATATAAAAAGTAAACTAAAAACGTAGGTTTAAGATGGCTATTTATCTTTTTCCAAAACTCATGTTCTTCCTAGGATAAGATAATGCTTATATATATTATTTATATTGTGTTTTTCTGATTATGTAGCACTTTGATATAAAGAGTTGTTGGTTCTAACAATGATTCCTTAAGTTCATCAAGTTACTTATTCATTTATTTTCCTGGTCTCATTTCATAACCAAATTACATTTAAAAGATGCCAGCAGATAACTCTAGTGGTGACAAGAGCACCTTGGATGACAACCCAAATGACACATTTAATTATGCTCATTCATTTTTCTTTGGTATATCAAGGTATGACTGAAGTTTTTCTTTGGTATATCAAGATATGACTGAAGTTTTTCTTTGGTATATCAAGATATGACTGAAGTTACCCAAATACATAGTTCCATTATGCTAAGTTCTCTTTTACGAATATAAATTATACCTCACTTCATAGAAAGGAGAGTCATTTCTGTGTGTAAAGAGCTCTCAGTATTCTCCCCCTGATATGGGCTGAGCTGTCCCTTTTCTTACTCACTTGGAAGTCTGCCTGCGGACTCTAATGTCATGGAGGGTCCGTGGATCCTGAGAGGGAACACTACTAGTAACTGAATGAGAATCGATTCTCTCTTACAGAAAATAGGCTGGGGAGAGAGCGCAGTCCAGAGCAGCCCAATACTAAGAGGCTATGAAGATTCCCAACAGTACTAAGACAGCTGGAGTCTGGAGCTGGATCAGCTGGCATAGGTGGCAAGCAGTTTCTTCAAAGGAATTTCTGTTGACTGTAATCCTCCTGTTCAGATCAAAGTGGAAAATATTTGGGAAGTAGGAGAGGTGATGTGCATATAAAGGTGCAAGATAATTTATATTTAAAACTTCATCTGATTAAGAAAGTAGTGCCGGTAAGAGATAGGTATAATTTATCTGAGAAGATGGCTGTTTGTCTAGCAAAATAATTTGATAATTCACTTTGTATATGGATGGTGAGTAGTCCCAGGCATAAGGGCAATGAAGCAAGGGAAAGCCAAATCCTTGGGTGATAAACTAAATGAAAGTTCACTGTGTGGAAGAGAAACTTCACTGTAAGGACTGAAGGAAGCAGACAAGGGGAGAAGATTCTGTGTCAAGCAGTGATAAGCACGTGGCCTTCACATACATAGTCACAGATAAAGGAACCTCTCAGATAAAGAGAATCTTTCTTGCTGAGATAGATAGCGTTGCTCCCCATCTCTTTCAAACCTGGACAAGTGCATCTCCTATATCAATGCCTTGTGGGAAAAAAAATTGTGTTCCACATCAAGGATGGTATTGAATGACGAGAAAATAGAATCTCAGCAAAGGTCTGAAGACCTCATTAGTTATCTAAGATTCCAACCTGGGTTTAATACACCAATTTCTCTTTGTATTGCATCACACTGCAGGACAATCAGGTTTCAGTGGACATGGGAGAAGAATGGTCCGGGACATGAAGCATTATCACAAATGGGAAATGCAATGAAATCACTTACCATGCCATTACAAGTAGTAAATGACCCCTGATTTATTCCAGTTTCCAAGAATACAGCAGATTCCTCCTTAGAATTATCTTGATGGTATGACAAATTGAAAGGGCATTAAAAAGGTCATAACCCAAATTCAAATGCCATTAATCGGTGTTTCAAATCTAATAAATTACTTAGTACTTTATCCATTTTTCTTTGGAATTCTGAAAGGTGAATCTCTGAGTCTTTGAGATGCCGTGCTATGCATTATGATTCGGTTTCCCAATGGTGCTTAACATTTCATGTAACTAGTCTACGGTTATATTGGCGCTATTGTGTTGTTGCCATAGCAATTAAAGAGGCATAGTTTTGGAGCAATGCAGACAGGATGGTCAGCACAAAGATGTTTGGCACAATTCAGACATCTATAAATCTGGATAATTCTTCAGAAAAAAAAATGTGCTTTAGACTTTCCCATAATACTATTGTTAGCAAGGAGGCAGCCAAATTATCACCAATAGGAAACCTAATTGAAAAGCTGAAAATAATGAGACAGGAAAGAAAGACATACACACACACAGAGGAAGTAGTGGATTTACTAAGGGGTTTAAATACTAACTATGTGGGCGGGTGGAAAGTTCCGGCAGTACTCCTACAGAAATGTTTTAACTAACACCATATCAAGCTTTTACATCATTGAAAGCAATGTGTATTTTTCTCGCTCTCTTTCTCCAATCTCTCTCTGTCTCCCTCATTCTCTCTTCCTTCCTCCCTCTCTTCCACTCTCCTGTCTTCCCTCCTATCTCTCTCAAACACACCCACCCTCTCAGTCTTATTAGGTTCTATTTTTTTGTATGGATATTGTTTTACCTTTTACAACATAACAATCATTTCAATTTGATGTTATGCATTCAAAAAGTAATATATTACTACATAAGAATTTGTGCAATTATATAAAAAAATTATAAATTTAAGAGGTAACTGAGTAAAAGATACAGATGATTCATACAGCCTGGACCACTCTCTTTCCATAGGGAACTGCCAACTTGCCCACTTCACTTTGATCCCTAATAATCTCAAACTAACATGTCTACAGCTGAGTTCCTTTTCTCTCTCAAATCTGCTTTGCTTCTATTATAGTACTGTCCTCTAATTATAGGTCGATTCCATTCTTTTCAAAGCTCAGATCCAAAAATGTTGGAATTATTCATTACTTCTCTTTTTCTATTATACACCAAATCCAGTTCCTTAATCTTACCAACTATACAGCAAGAATATATACATGATGGGATCCTATCCACCATTGTGACTTTTCATCATCTTTCACCTGCTATGTAACAATAGCCTCCTAACTAGTTAACCTGCTTCAGCCATTGCCCCTCTTCAGTCTATTTTCCACAAAGCAGCCAGAGTGATCTTTTTAAAACTTAAAGCAGATCAAAAAGTTTGAAGTGGCTTCCCATGTCATTTGGAGAAAATGTCCAGCTCCTTACAAAAGCCACACAGAACTTCATCCTCTCTTTTCCTTTTTTGCTGGATCTCACCACCCATCTTTATGGCTATGTATGCAGTTTAATCCCTCAACTCCTTCCACTCTTTATCCAGATGTCACCTACAAAGTAGACCTTCCCTGCCCACCTTATTTGAATTGATCAGCAGAGAGATGTTGTTTTAATTAAATTATGATCCCCTGTCCTCCAATCTCTACTTCATTTTGCTGACCTTACCATCATCTGACCTTCTGCACATTTTGCTTCTTTTGGCTTTTTTTCTGATCCACCAAGTAAAAACCAAGTTACATGAGGGTAAGGATTTTTCTCTTTTGTTCACCACTCTATCTTCAACACCTAGAGGAAGGGCTGGCAAAAAAACCCAGCATCTTAGTAAATATTTATTGAAGGAGTGAAGATGGAAAACTATTTAGCAAATGTCTGAACAAGTGTTCAAAGTTTTTAGTGACTAAATGTGTATAAAAATATGTTTTGTAAAATAATTATGGTTTTTAAATTATAGTATTAATGTTGGTGAGATTTCAATGAAGGGATATTCTCACACATTGTCAGAAGTAGTAGATATTCAGAATCTTATGCCCTCTGAAATTAAAAAGGTCCTGGAGGTTGAAGAAAAGCATAAGGTATGGAATGGGGTAATAAAGGAAAAGTCCAATATCACAAAGCTTTTGGCAAGGGAGAGAAGTGATGGATTAGGAGTGTTATAGGATGTTTTATTGTATTTTGGGCAGTGCAATCTCGTCTCACACTCCCAAAGAAAACCTTATGTAGAGTTTGCATGATTTGTAAAAGCTTCTGGGTTTGGGGTTTGTTTCACTTTCAAATGCTGCCCTATACTCACGGGCTCATGCCTATACAGAGGTGCAAAAACCACTCACCCAACAGATATCCAAACTGTTTAATAAAAGCACCGGCTCATGACAGATGCCCCACGAGTGGACACAGCAGCAGCATAGCAAGCCATGCGTGTGAGAGAAATGTGGAAAAGCCTACTGTTAACTTCAGGGTGAACTGTAATGCATCAATTTGATGACATTTTAATCAAGTCATTAAATGTGTATTTATGAGTCATAAAGAAGGGGAATTTAGACAGGTGCTTAGTGAAAAATCAGGAAAAGCAATCATATATATATTATTGTGTGCATCCAAGTGGGTCTGAGGAGCACTATGTCTGCATGTGTATATAAGTATGTGTGTATGTTTAAGTCCTAATTACCTTTTCAATATTCATTCTCAAACCCTTCTTTAGTAATCTGACCCATATGTCTACCTGCTGTACTGCTTCCCAGAATTAAGAGTTATTTTCTAGCTTCTTTTGCAGGGAGATACAATCATGTGAGTCACTTCCTTCCAAGGAGGTATAAGTAAAAATGCTGACAAAATTTCAGGGAAGGCTGCTTAAAGGGACATGATTGAGATGGGAGGTACCCTACTTGTCCTATGATCATCTGCATTCTTCTAAACTACAAATTTGGGCATGGTGTCTGGGATTCTAACAGCCAATTGAACACTGAGGTGACCATGATGACGGGAGTCATGAGTCAGAATGATGGAAGCGGCATCTTGACCATCATGGAGTCACTGTACTAGCCATGGATTACCTTCCAACATGTTACAACTAGCTGCTAAAGTCCCTGCTACTCAGTGCAGCCAAACTAATCTCAACTGGTTGCGGCATGATTTTAAAAACATTAAAGCACCAAATATGAGTATGAAAAAAAAAATGACTAGAATGAAACAAATCACGTGCTCGACTCTGTCTATAGATAATTCAAATATTTTAAAAAATTTGTGTGTAATGAGCACATCCTTTCTGTGGACTAAAACCAAGTTAGGCTAACTTGGATTCCTTTCATACTAATTCATATTTGTCAGCAATGAGTCCTGTAATTATAAATTGTCTATTGATTGAGAGATTTTTGACAGGTATTGTTCTGGGCTATAAAAAACACCATAAAATTGTTAAAAACATATATTTTATGATGATCAAAGTGAGTACACACATTTAGCATACATATGTCAGATATTATTTATTGAATCCCTGAAGCATTTTTTGATAGAAAGTTAGTTAGGAAAGTTGACTAATTATTTCAAGTTAACCAAGGAAAATTTTATTTTAAAAAATCAGACATTGTGTCAACTACAGACATTCTCTATGAGAATATAATATTAAAATAATTTCTGAGGTGGTGATTGATTAAGTATGTGGAGTAAGTGGAAGTGTTTTGGCTTGGGTAAGTGAATGGATAGGGTGATATTAACTATAATATAGAACATAGGAAAAAAAAGAAGTTTGGATGTGATTAGAGATAATGAGTTTGGGATAATCTATTTTTGAAGGTATCTGTGTTGTTTAAATCCAGATTGGACAGACTTTGAAATAAGTAAGATACTGGCATTAAAATTTGTCAGTAAGCAATCCTAAAGGATAATGTGGATATGACTGGTGTACAGGCAACCGAAATGTGTTCTTCAGTATTTCTTGACAGTCTAAATTTGGGACCATTTTTCACTGTTATTTTTATTTTATGTAATAATGATTGTCTTTGACTCACAATTATTTTTCAAGTGTCCCTGTCAAAGTTTGTGGCATAAGCATTTTTTAAATGAGGTAAATCAACTTTATATGATTTGCCTTTAGTGTTTTGAAAATAGACCTAGACACCAACTAGTTTTTTTTAATAATGCACCTACTACTCATTTTTTCCAGTTTTTATGGACCACTGATGTATAGCTGAGAAAACTGAGGCCCAAATATTTTTCAAATATAACAGTTTTTCAAACCTTAAAAAATAGGCAGGTAAAACATAAATATATCCTGATAGCTTAGTGTTCAAGTGAATTATAATAAACTTCAATAGCCATTCAAATGTTTGAATGTGTAATAGTCATGAAAAATCTTTATGATAGTTAAAAATAACAGGAAAATATGTGTTGCAGTCTATTATTCCCACTCTCTGGGGTATACCCTCTTGGTTAATGCTGCCCTTGAATGCAATAAATTTTCAACTTGTTTTTAACAAATAGAATATAGAAAAGTAAAGGGATTTTGTATATGTTATAAAGATGCCCAGTTATTTGACTTTGCACTAATAAAAATAGAGATTATTATGTGGGCATGACCTTCCAAGAAAGTTCTTTAAAGGAAGGTACAGTTTTCCTTGAAGTTAGATACTCCAAACATCAGAGACTTTCTCTCTCTCTTGCTGGCTTTGAAGAAGGAAACTGTTGAGATTCTATAGCAATGAGGAAATGCATTTTACCAACAAGTTGAGGGAGCTTGGAAGTGGTTCTCCCTAGTTAAGCCTCTAGATGGGACTCAACATAGCCAAATATTTTATTGTAGCTTTAGGAGACCTTGAGCAGAGGATCCAGTTAAGGTGTGCACAGACTAATCCATGGACACTGTGAGATAATGAATGTGTATTGGTTTAAGCCAGCACATTTATGGCAATATTATTCTAATAGAAAATCAATACAAAATATTTAGATCAGAAAGTGGGATATAAAATTGAGTGTGCCCTCTGAACACAATTTAAAAATAAACTGAAACTATAGGTACACCTTGGAGATAAAAATAAAGCAAATATTGCAATAAAGCAAGTCAAATGAATTTTTGGCTTCCCAGTGCATATAAACAATGTTTACACTATAGTCTATTAAGTGTGCAATAGCATTATATCTAAATAAAATGGACATACCTTAATTAAAAAGACTTTGTTGCTAAAAAATGCTAACCATCATCTGAGCTTTCAGTGAGTTATAATCACTGATCACAGATTGCCACAACAAATAATACTGAGAAAGTTTGAAATATTGCAAGAATTACCAAAATGTGACACAAAGACATGAAATGAGCAAGCGCTGTTGGAAAAATGGCGCTGACAGATGCACCATACAGGGTTGTCACAAACCTTCAATTCATAAAAAACACAATATCTGCAAAGTACACTAAACTGAAGTGCAAAAAACAGGGTAAGTCTGTGATTAGTAATACCATGATAAAAATAACAAGAAAATACAGAGCTTTCTTTTTATTTTATTATATTATAATAAGAAACCCTGCCTGCAGGGGGTTATCAGGGTGGGCTGAACAGGTAGCCAGGCAACTGAGCAGGTGCCATGCAAATCTGATCAACCGACTTGCATGTTTATCTGTATCTTCTAGAAATTCCTGGATGAAGTTCAGATATACCATGACTTGGGGAAAACATCTTCCCCACCAGGGAGCCAAGAGTAGAGCACTGAATGACAGTAACTCTCCAACCCTTACAATGACAACCTAGACTTGGTCCTCAGCCACATCTCCCCTGAGTCTGCAAAAGATGAGGAATTCCTTCAAAAGGAAATCCTTCACTCATATGTGGAGTATAAGAACAAAGAAAAACAATACTGAAGGAACAAAACAGCAGCAGACTCACAGAACCCAAGAATGGACTAATAGTTGCCAAAGGGAAAGGGACTGGGGAAAATGGGCAGGAAGGGAGGGATAAGAGGGAAAAAGGGGCATTACGATTAGCAGATGTAATGTTGGGGGGGCACGGGGAGGGCAGTACAACTCAGAGAAGACAAGTAGTGATTCTATAGCATCTCACTACGCTGATGGACAGTGACTGTAATGGGGTTGGTGGGGGGGACCTGATGAAGGGGTAGTTTAATAACCATAATATTGCACATGTAATTGTAGATTAATGATAATAAAATAAATTATATTAAAAAAAAGAAATCCTTCTTTTCTGCTAGAGAATAGGAAAGCCTGTTAATGTGATCTATAGTTGTCAGACTTCCCAGGAGGACAGAAATATGAAAGATGGAGAATGAACTCACTTCCTTAGACCCTGTGCAAAAATTACCTCATAGACCTAAATGTAAGACCTAAACTTATCAGACTTTTAGATGAAAACGTGGAGGTAAATATCCATGACCTTCAATTAGGGAACACTTTCAGTGGGTCAACTGCAGGTCATGTGAATCTCAATAAAGCTGTTTCAAAATAATGGTACACAAAATGTTGTAAAAATATTACATAGAAAAGTAAAATTCTGTCAAAACTGAAAAAAAGTTCATGCTTGAAAAGTGGCAAAATAACTAATTGAGGTTTTCTACAATAAATTAAGAATATATTCTGTGCAAGCAAATAGGGTACAAGATAAAAGTTAACAGAGAAGAGAAAAAAAGAGTCACATAAAAAGCTCTTGATTATCTCAAACGAAAAATAACCAAAAAGGAGAGAAGAAAATAAAGAAATAATGATTATATCAGAGAAAGAAAAACAAAAAACTAATGTATATTTAAACCAAAATTTATCAGTATTTAAATGAAGTTTAAATGGAGTAAATCCTTTGTTATGGGTCGAACTGTTTTCCCCTAGAATTCACACGAGGAGTTCTAACTCCCATACTTAGAATGTGACCTTATTCAGAAATGGGGTCATTACAGGTATAATTAACTAAAATGAGGTCATACTGGAATAGGACAGTGTCCAATATGACTGGTGTCCACATAAAAAGGGGGAAATTTGTACACAGACACACAGAGACAGTACCAAATGTAAATGAAAACAGAGATGAGGGTGATGCTTCTACAAGCCATGGAACATGAAAAATGGCCAGCAAAACACGAAGCTAAGCAAGAGGCCCAGTAGAGATTCTTGCTCACAGCCCTCAGAAAGAAGCAAACCAACTAACACCTTGATCTAAGACCTGAAGCCTCAAGAACCATGAGACAATAAATTTCTGTTACTGAAGCTACACAGTTTGTGGTATTTATTAGGTACTTTGTGGAAAAAGCCCTAGAAAACTTCTATGGGATATGAATACATATCCCAAATAAAAGAAAAATTTGTCACACTGGATTAAAAATTTAAGCTTTATGTTACATAAAGCAGGAGGCACATAAATAATGTAAAAAAATGTAAATGCTGAAAAGGAAAATAGTGTTTTTGTAAAAACGAAAGCAAGCATAGCTATGTTCATAACATAAAACATAAACTTTTAGTTGAAAAGCATCACTAGAGAAACAGGATATACTTCAACAGGAAGATATGCAAATTATAAAATTGTATGCTTGTTTTAACAATAGAGCCTAAAAATGTATGAAGCAACATAAAGTCATAATCTTCGGGTATAAGTTAATACTCTACCCACTTGCAAATGACAGAATAAGCATCAAAAATAACCAGTAAGAACATAGAATACTTGAAAACATGGTTAACTAGTTCCTTTAACAAAGTGTTTTATACACAAACATACATTACACTGTGTGCATCAACTATAAAATACACATTTCTTAAACACAGAAAATATTTTTAAAATAAATATTCTTTGAATTAAATAGTCTATAAAAATTTCAAAGGGCTGAAATTGTTCAGAACAATTTTTCAGATCATAATGCAACTAAGCTAAAAATTAACAAGAAAAACATAACTATAACATCTGCATAGGTATGGATACTGTCCAATACACTCTAAATACCCCAAGAGTAAAGAGAGAACAAAAAAATTAACATAAGCAAGTACTTTGAATTAAAGAAAATTCTACATATCAAATCTTGTGGGATACACCTAGAATCATAAGTAAAGATACAGCCTTAAAGACATATTTTAGAGTATAAGCAGGCTGAAAAGCAATGAGTATTCATCATTTTTAAGATGTTTAAAGGCGAATAGATTAAGCCCAAGGAAAATAAGAGAAAAAAATAATAAAGACAAAGTCAGAAATTACTAAAATTGAAAATAAATATACAATAGGAAAGACAACAAATTAAATATGTTATTTAAAATATAACTATTAAAGACCTAATATAACTATTAAAGATTTAATATAACTATTAAAATATAACTATTGAGACTGATTATGGCAAATAAAAGGGACTTTAGTAGGGATAATAAAGGTATTTTTTAAGAATAGATAAAGAGAACACATGGGAGCATGCATTTGAAAATTTACATGACATGGACAAATACTTATGAAGAATATAATTACCAACTCTGGCACAAGACAAATTATAAAACTGAACTATTCCTATCATTATTAATGAAGTAGAATTCATAATTAAAATCCTCCTACAAGGAAATCTTTAGGCACAGATGGTTTCACTGATTAATGCTTCCAAAAACAAGAAGAAATAATAGCAATCTTACACATTCTTCAGGTAATTAAGAGACAAAGCATTCTCAATTTATACTATCAAGTTATTGTAACATTAATACAAAATGGTGATGAGGATGTTATTACAGAAAGTTATGAACTGATCTCACAAAAGAATATAGGCATAAACATTCTTAATACATTATTATTAAACTGGATACAGCCATACATAAAGTGAAAATACATAATGATGAGTTTGGATTGATTTCAGATATAATTTTTAATATTTAAAGATCAGTGTAATTTAACAGAATAAAGGAGCAAAATATGTGATCATTTTAACAGACACAGTAAAAGATTTCAATAAAATTCAATTCTCATTCTAATTTTGAAAATACAAAAAAAAATCCTTTCTAGACTAGGAATAGATGGAAAGTACTTAACCTGATATATGGTATTTTAAAAATATTATTCTGTATAATGAAATATTGAATGCTTTCTGTCAGACAAAGTTAAAAGATGAGAGTATCCACTACCACCACTTTTATTCAACAATGTATTGGATGTGCTAGACAGTGAAACAAACAAGAACAAAAACAAAAAGTACAAATAATGGAAAGGAAGAAGTAAAAATATTATATAAATATTATTATTGGCAAATTGCTAATGTACAAAGAAAACCTAAAGCTACAGAAAAAAATGTACCATTTATAATAGCAGGAAAAAAAGTCAAACACCTGGAATTACATTTAGTGAAAATAATGAACAAGAACAAAAAATAAAGCAATATACTGAATTAAAGATTTAATTATATTAAAGATTTATTTTCTCCTTAATGTTGAATGTGTATATATATATATACTATGACCCAGCCATTCTGCCAATGGCATATATCCAACACCAGAGCATATTCATGGGTACTAGAGACAGGTATTGGAATGTTCATGCCTGTATATTATATATGATAGCAAAAAAACAGAAGGAAATAAAATGTTCACAAATTGTGGGTATTCACATAATTCAACACTATACGAGAAGGGCAATGAATTGAACCACTTCTAACACTCAAAAATGTGGGTGAATCTCATAAGCATAGCATTGGGCCTAAAAAATATTACATACAGAAAGTACATTAAATACAAAACACAGCAAAAACAATTCATGGTGTGGAAATCAAGATAGTAGCTACTCTTGAAGAAGAAGGATGAATTATTGACTAGGCAGGACAGAAGGTGAGTTTCTGGAGTGATGGCAATGGCCTTTTTCTTGAGAAGACAGTGTTTACACAATGTTCACTTTATGATAATTGAGCTATACATTTACTTTCTGCACTCTTCTAGTTATTATACCTATTTCAATAAACATTTAAAATAAAAGTAATGCATATGAGCTATCGCAGCCCTCTATTGATCAAACAAGTGTTTATAACTATTCTGTCAGACATTGGAAATAGAGATGAATAAAACAAGATCTCTCTTCAGAGAACTCTAGTAAAGATGAAAAGCATACAAAAATTCATTAGTATTTGGTGAAATGAAGCTGGTTAGAATCTTGCTGCTCAAAGCATGTTATGTGTAATTTAAGCATCAAAATATATGATAGCAATGGATAATAATAAGTTGCATAAAAAAGGAATCCATGAATCAATGCTGATAACACTAATAGAAATGAACAAATATATAAACAAGTAGGGGAGAGGAAGTGGTGTTCCTCATTATAGCAGGATGCTAACTGATAAATGTAGAAATTAATAATAGAGGTTGAAAACTCACCATTAGACAAATATCATATAATAATTGATTCAGGCATAATTATTAATAGATGTTAAAAAAGTGGGTGAAATTTGATGAAAAATAGAGCATTTCCACAGTTGCAAAATATCTCCTCACAAAAATTACTCATTTAAAAGAGATATGTAGTAACTTTATAGTAATGAAACCTGGCAGATAACTTATTAAAAATTTATAAAAATCAATGTCATTCTGCAGAACTGTTGTAGCTGAAAGACACTAAAGAGACCTGAAATCTCAATGTAATGTGGATTTGACCCTGGACTAGAATTATTTTTTTCTATAAAGGACAATATTGCAATGGTTGGTTTTAAAACCCTCTTACAATCCCTATTTCTTCTTAATGTATTTTGATACAAATTTGCAGGAATTTCACTTTATAGTGTATGTCCATTGCTTTTGTTGCCAAGCATTCAATCCTCCTTCATCCACAAAATAACTCACACGTCTGCTGGAGAACCACCTCTGTCATTTCAGGTGGTTCTGGGAAATCACTAGTCAAGTGCCTGCCTGCCTGGACACAGGGGTAGGCGTGGGAGCCAAACAAGGCAATCTGGGTCATTTGCCTTAATTATCCAATTTTGGGTAGAAATGGAAAGGAAACTCTTATTTTCCTTATTTAATTTTTAAATAGCAGTTTCAGCAAATTGGTTATATATAACATAAAAGTATGCTATGATCTGGTAAAAAAATGTGGAATATCTTGATGTATGCTCTAGAAAAATGTTCATGATAAATTATTAAATGAATAATGATTAGCTTCAGGATAATCTATTTTTTATTTTAAAAATATGTATGTAAGTATATTTAGTTGTGTTTATACAGAAAGAGGTCTAAAAGAATATAAGTATAAAACAAAACTGCTAAGACTGGGGAGGAAAGATCATCACACTTTTACTTTCTAAAACCCTGTCGTGTTTGAGGTATTTATAGCTATTTTGTAAATAAGACAAATGCAATAAAAGCAAGTTTTTTTGTTGTTGGTCATTACTGTCTGCACACAGCATACAGGAATTTATTTTTTAATGCTAGGTGTCTTATTGTGCCTTTAAATTTCATGTTTTGTTTTGTTTGTTTTCTGGGCTATGGTAGAGATGAATGGGCTTTATTTTTCTTTCTAGACAGCTGGCAGTGTGATCTGGACCCACAGTCACTGGAGTCAACTCCAGAATACTTGGATAAGATTCAAGCAGAACAATGTATGATGATTACACCATCCCCATATATAAGCCATGTGTCTTTCTATGTCTAACTGTGAACACAGTAGCTGGTTTCAAAAGCCAGTGTAGAAGGTAGGTAGGGTGACTGATGTGGTAACTGGTGAGTTATGATGCAAAAGAGACCTGACATAAATTAAAGATACTTTTAATAAGATGAAAATAGTTAGGGAGTGTTAAGGTATAACAGCTATAATAATTAAATGACATAATATTTTCTAAAGTATTATTGGAGATAAACTGGGAAATGTTAAAACTGTTATTTTGCTCGTAAGTAATTCCTGCTGAGATGGCCTTGAATACCTATGTTTGGATAATGCTAGAATATCTTCTCTGTTGAGTTAGGAAACTTTTTTTGAATATTTTTTTCCAGAATTTAAACTGTTATAGTACTCCCTAACTATGGCTATATTAGCCACACTGACTGCTGAAAATGTGCCCCTCTCTGGGAAACACAATAGGTATGTGTGATGTTTGGCCCGAGGCAGGAAGGACTTTGGCCACTGTCTCCTGGTTATATACAAGCTGGAAATATGACCTCACCATCATTAGGGTTAATAGTGGCCTTTCCTCATGATGTTACTTCTATTAAACACTCCTCTTCTCTCTCAAATGGATGTAAATGGATGTGGTTTTACCTACATTATTGTATTTGGAGAGAGTTGAATTTGATGTGAGGATACTTGGAAAGTTAGTATAACTTTGGGGCTGATAAAAACATTTGGAACCACTCTCTGTATCAAGTCAGTTTTAAATATAATTTGGTTTCTCATAACATACAGCTGACAAAGTTTTCTAATCCAATAGCATGCTGGAGATGGCTCTCACTGACTTGTGAGAGATGCTTGTTAAATTTTCAGGAATTGTGTGAGCTAGTTCACCTCACAATGGTAGCTTGAAATTGGCCCCAGTAGAAATAATTATGTTACAGAAATTCACAAATGCTACCAATCTGGGCTTTTCTCCACAACTGCCAGCCACCTATTATACATTTGCCGAAACACTACCATATATAATAGCCTGCCAGTTAAATGCTCTTTGTCTTAATTTACATCATCACTAAGAAAACATGGATCATTACTCTAGGACAGAATTTGTATAGGAAACTAAGGAGTAGGGGGAAAACTAGAAAAGCAATGTCAGGGAGATAAACGCAGCGGGAAGTAGAGGAGTAAACTGTGTGAAATGCCTGCAGAACATAAAGACTGTGGTTGAGATGTATCCACTGAAGCTCACTGGTAACAGTTCATTGATTCTTCTGTACAGTGGAGACAGGGAAGTTTGAGTGGTCTGAGGAGAACATGGGAACACAGGAAGTTCATAAGTGAGTTTCTCAGGAGTAGTCAGCCAAGTCTGGCTTTGAAGAAGAAACTGAAAGGACAAAGATTAGAGACGCACATAGAATCAAAGGAAGGACTTTTACTCTATTGTTTTCTTTAATTTTGTTTTTAGCATAGACCGAGTCCATACTAGGCTGAGGAAAAGATCCAAAAGACAAAGAGTGAACCTATGACAGAAAAAGTGTTTGTTAGAGCAAAGCCTCTGTGGGGCCAAGAGGTGATAAAGTCGAGACCATAATCTGATCAGGAGATGGGGACTGAAAGATAAGCTACATGAAGAATCAGGTCAAGTCTGTTTGGAAGCAGGAAGTTGAGAAAGAGTATATGTAAGAGGTGGTGGCACATTCTGTTGACCTTGTCCAAAGGTGGCATGGACTAGGTGATGCCTGGAGAGCAGAGAAGGAAGGTTTGGAACAGTCCCTGAAGTTGGTGAACAGGGACACCGCCTAGGGAACAGTGATGAGAAGACAGTGTTCCTGCTCTTGATTTTGCCTTTTGTGGCTTCTTCTCCATCTGTCCTTCAGTTGGCTCAGTGATGCAATGTTTGAAACAGAATGTCATCTCTCAACATAATATTTGCTAACATATATTTAAAAGATAAAACTAAACTTGATTCAGATGTGGATCTAACATGCTTCACTGCTCTCATCTCCTTCCACATCTGGCTGAAACTACACACACACTCTAATCACTCTGGCTAGCATGTTCTTTGATCAATCAGCCTTGCCTTTCATTTCCAATGGAAATATCCCCCTTCCCTTCTCCTCCTGCCTAACTCATCCTTAGCCTTCAAGTTTGGGTTTGAATGACCTCATCTCCACAATGTCTTCACTGACATTCCTACTGAGCATAAATTGCTATCTCCTTTATCTTTTAATAACATTCTTTATAAGCCCTCTTGTAGAGAACTTGAAAGATTGCATACCGTTTTGTTTTCACATTTGTGTCTCTTTTTCAATTGTGAGTTAAACAAGTATAAAGGATATGTTATGAATCTTTTTATCACAATACTTAGTATAGGTTCTGCCATGTAGGATATACAAAAAAAAATGTTTAATAAATTTAAGAACGATAAATAAATGAATGGATGGATGAAAGGATGAGTTGCACCCAGTCGTAGAGCCCCAGTAGAAGAATCAGAATTATAAATAGCAGCACCACCAACTATAAATAGCATTAGCTACCTGAGCGTAGAAAAGTGAATAGTGTATGTTCTACAAAAGCAGAACCTATAGATAGTTTCTGGGTGCTGTATAATTCTATCTATTTCCTAAGTATTTTATCACATAGATAAGCAAACTGCATCTGTCTCTTTTCTGTTTCTAGGGAAACAGTTAATTAAATTAGTTAAAATTGTGGGCTAAATTTCTTAGGCTCTATCAAAACATGGCTCTGTCACTGAATATCTCTAGGACCTGAGCATGTCACTGAAACCTTTTGTGTCTTGGATTTTATCTACAAATAAAAATAATAATAATGATATATACTTCAATTAACTGTAAAAATAAAACACAAAGTACTTGGAAAAGGGCTTTGCACATAAATGTTTATTAAATGTAAGCTATTATTACTAGACATCAATAATTAGGAAAGGATTCAAGAATACCTACTTGAGGGAAAGTGTTCTGTATGATGTAAATTTCTATCTTCAGCATCTAATACAATGCCTAGTGGATAATACATAAGAAAGAACTATTTTAAATGTGTGAATCAATAAGGTAAAATTGTACACTCGGTATCTAAATTTTGATGTGCTTACTGAAAATTATTCTCTGTATTAATTGGACCCCTAACTATGGTCAATAGTTTCATAAAGACAGCCTATGTGGTATGTTTGCTATCAGAAGAACCAGGTAAGAGAGTGCCTTATTGCGTACACGCCACATTCCTCTCCTGAGAAGACTCATGAGATTTGACTTTTCACTGATGATAAGTAAAAATTTCAATTTCGGTGATAATATAACAATCTCAGTAAAATACATTCCTGGGATGAAACTCCCCCCTCCCCAGCACAAAATTAACTGTCAGGAATGCCTGGATATTAGGACAGTGAAGAGACAGAAAAGGGTAACAGGTAATTTCTGAAATACTTCTAAAAGAAAATAATTTTTGAGGATTCTCTAAGTTGTACCTATGAGGTTTCTATACACTAAAAAAGAAATCTGTGGTAATACATAATTTCATAAAATATATTTTTATTTGGTTGTACCCTAAGAAGTAGAACAGTTTTTTTGAAAACATCTGTTTTTTACTGACCTCTTTTTTCAGATTTTTACAGGGAAATAAAAATTTATTCTAGCTAATAGGTCTATTCAAACATTTATAGAAATGTTTATTCATCTTGCTAACAGTAGTCATAAAGAGCTTTCGTAGTAGACAAGAATCCCTTTCTTGTCCACTAAAGTTACATTTTTCAAAGTGGAACTGTGCATGGAATACTAAGTGGCTAAAATATTTAGCTGTATTTTAACAGACAAAAAAATCCTGTATCTAGGACATCCCTGCACAAATGTACAAAACAGCATTGCCAAATATTGCCCTAGGCTTGGAATAGAAAGGTTAATACAAGGAAGAGTTACACCAACTTAATGTGTAGCTAGATAAGATCAGTGGTATTAAAATATCATACATTCCAAATTACCAAACAGTAAAGCTTATTATCTACTTCCAAATATATTGTCTCATCACTCTACTATTCAAGACCTCCCTTGTCTCCTGGTTTATTACAGAATATATCTATACTCAGCATGATGCTCAAGGCCTTTCACAATCTGTCCCTAATATTGTATGTGGATTATATTGTACTATATATTTTGCTCATCTTACACTTAAGCCAAATCAGCTTTATTATTTCTGGTCATGATTTTGCTCACCCTCCCATCTCCATCTGAACACCTTTTCCTCAAAATTTTGCCCATCAAAATCCCATTCATTCTATGTGTCTGCTGAAATGTGTTTCCTCCATGAAACTTTCAAGATCACCGGATTTAAACGCACACTTTTTTGAGCTTTGATAGAATTTTACCCTTTTTTCACCTGGAGCGTTTTATTGATTCATATCTAGAGTTGAGGATTCTTGCAGACAGAAAATTCATGTGACAGAAACTTGATGAGTATATGCTATTTGTGAAGCACTATTTTATCAAATGGAGTTGTGAAGATCTAAGGGCATTGAATGTAAAATCTACATGAAAATCAGGCTCCCATCCAAAACTCATCCCCTCTGCTTTTGAAAAAACAGCTCCATTATAAGAGCAAAAACCAGAAGCAAGCAGAAGGGAACTACTTCATCTTCCCATACAAACTCTCCACACCCACAACACTTATATTGTACATTTATTCATTGTTTCTTCCCTCCAATTACACTGGTTTTTCTCAAAGACCAACCTCTTTTAAGTAATGCAATCTGGATTTTCCTCCTTTCTACATTCTCAAGGAGATAATTTTAAACATTAATCCTTTTTCTTCTATTAGCAGTTTCTTTCCTTCTCTACTAGGTCACAGCAACAAATGTGTTCCAGTGTTTCCTTATTATAAAACAAACAAGAACTCACTTCACGGACAGGTCACTCTATTCCTTTGTGGCTTAGCTTCCCCTTATGCAAACATGATAACAGTACACACACCATATTGTTGACATAAGGATTAAACAGGTGTTCTAAAATACTGTAAAATTCTTAGAATACTTGTTGGCTGAGAAGGACACAATAAATCATAGATGTTACCATTACTGTTGATGTCACTACCATAGGTATTCTGTCTTCTAACCCATCACCCGACATTTAAACATTGCTGTACCTCTAGGACCCATAAACTTCTTTGAGCATCTATTCCTCCTCATCTATATTCTTACCCAAAGTAATATCACCATTTACTATGATTTTAAATAATTTCTTTAAGGTTATTATTTCCCCAAACTTATCTCTAGTCTTGAATTCTATTTTAAGTTCCAGACCCTTATGTCTACCTGCTTCTTGATTCTAAATTTACGTGTTTATTAAGTATCGCAATTACATATTCAAAATGAAAGCCTTCCTCCCTTACACACAGAAGTCAATATATTTGAAAACTTTAAATTTATTCTGCTTAATCTTTAAAAATATTTACTTAAAATGACCTTCCTTTTCAATTGGGAGATAGTAAATTCAAGAATGCTGTAACATTTACTTTATAAGTAAATCAGTTTCTTTACCGAGGTTATTCCAGATCTTTCCTCTAAGACTAATGCTAAGATTCAATTAAAATAGTTCCCATAAGTTAAGAAACATATTAATATACCTTAATTATGCCATAATGGATAGACTAGAAAAAAAGAACATGCAATAATAATTTCAAACAAACAAATAATTCCCTTTTGAAGCATCTTTCTGGAAGGTGACCAGAGTGTAAGATCAGGCAAAGGAGCCATAGTACTGATCCCAATATGACAATTAATTGGGAACAGTAAAAATGGGCAAAAAGGTTCTTGGTATGATCATCCAATACTGCCAAAGAAGCAAAAATCTCTGTAAGAATGTTAGCATAAAAATGAAAGGGGAGAGGATTAAAGATGGCGGCGTGAGAGGTGAGACAGAGGATTCCTCCTAAAACTGCATATAATATGAAAATATAACTAATACAACTACTCTTGAAAGAGCAACAGAAAGAGGACTGCACCAAACTGCATACGCCTGGAGAGAAGAGCAGACCTCACGGAAAAGGGTAATGTACTAAAGCTGTGGTCCTGCGGGATCTAAGCCCTTCCCCCACCCCAGCACCAATAGCACTTCCCTGCAACTGCCGACATTGCTTCAGGGTCTGAGCAGCTCCAGAGAGTAGAGCTTCTGGGCACTAGAGGGCGCCATACACAAAGATGAAATGCCAAAAGAACCTGGTCCAGAGTAAAATTATTAATACAACTCCTGAGAAAGATTTAAATGATATTGACCTCATGACTCTCCCTGAAAGATAGTTCAAAATAAAAATCATTAACATGCCCATGGAGGTACAGAAAGATATTCAAGAACTCAGGAATGAATTCCGGTCAGAGATCCAATCATTGAAGAACACAATGAACGATATTAAAAGCAGATTGGATATGGTGGAGGAGACGATAAATGAAATAGAAACTAGAGAAGAGGAATACAAAGAAGCTGAGGCACAGAGAGAAAAAAGGATCTCTAAGAATGAAAGAATATTGGGAGAAATGTGTGACCAATCCAAAAGGAACAATATTTGCATTATAGGAGTACCAGAAGAAGAAGAGAGAGAAAAAAGGATAGTGTCTTTGAGGAGGTGATTGCTGAAAACCTCCCCAATCTGGGGGAGGAGATAGTCTCTCAGGCCATGGAGGTGGACAGAGCTCCCAATACAAGGGACCAAAGGAAGACAACATCAAGACATATAGTAATTAAAATGGCAAAGATCAAGGATAAGGACAGACTTTTAAAAGCAACCAGAGAGAGAAATAAGATCACATACAAAGGAAAGCCCAACAGAACAGGCTATCATCAGATATCTCAGCAGCAACCTTACAGGCCAGAGGGGAGTGGCATGATGTATTTAATGCAATGAAGCAAAAGGGCCTTGAACCAAGATTACTTTATCCGGCAAGATTATCATTTAAATTTGAAGGAGGGATTAAACAATTCCCAGATAAGCAAAAGCTGAGGGAATTTACCTTCCACAAACCATCTCTACAGGATATTTTGGAGGGACTGCTATAGATGAAAGATTTCCTACAGATTAAAAGCTGTGACCAGAGGTAATAAAACCACAGTAAAGAAAGTAGAACAGCCAATTACTAAGAAAAGGCAAAATTAAATTAACTATCCCCAAAGTCAATCAAGGGATAGACAAACAGTACAGAATATGATACCTAATATATAAAGAATGGAGGAGAAAGAAAAAGGAGGAGAAAAAAAAAAGAACCTTTATATTGTGTTTGTAATAGCATATTAAGTGAGTTAAGTTAGACTCTTAGATAGTAAGGAAGTTAACCTTGAACCTTTGGAGACCACGAATCTGAAGCCTGCAATGCCAATAAATACATACCTATTCATAATCACCCTAAATGCAAATGGACTGAATGCACCAATAAAAAGACATGGAGTCACTGAATGGATAAAAAAGCAAGACACATTTATATGCTGCCTTCAAGAGACTCACTTTAAACCCAAAGATATACACAGACTAAAAGTGAAGGATGGAAAAAGACATTTCATGCAACTAATAGGGAGAAAAAAGCAGGAGTTGCAGTACTTGTATCAGACAAAATAGAATTCAAAACAAAGAAAGTCACAGGAGACAAAGAAGGACATTACATAATGATAAAAAGGTCAATCCAACAAGAAGATATAACCATTATAAATATCTATGCACCCAACAAAGGAGCTCCTACATATGTGAAACAAATACTAACAGAATTAAAGGGGGAAATAGAATGCAATGCATTCATTCTAGGAGACTTCAACACACCACTCACTCTGAAGGACAGATCAACCAGACAGAAAATAAGTAAGGAGACAAAGGCAGTAAACAACACATTAGAACAGATGGACCTAACAGACATCTACAGACCTCTACACCCAGAAGCAGCAGAATACACATTCTTCTCAAGTGCACATGGAACATTTTCAGGAATAGATCATATACTAGGCCACAAAAAGAGTCTCGGTAAATTCAAAGAGATTGAAATTGTACCAACCAGCTTCTCAGACCACAAAGGAATTAAACTAGAAATGAATTATGCAAAGAAAATGAAAAATTCCACAAACACATGGAGGCTAAATAACATGCTCCTAAATAATCAATGGATCAATGACCAAATAAAAACAGAGGTCAAGCAATATATGGAGACAAATGACAAAAATAATTCAACACCGCAAAATCTGTGGGACCCAGCAAAGGCTGTGCTAATAGGAAAGTATATTGCAATACAGGCCTACCTCAGGAAAGAAGACCTATCCCATATGAGCAGTCTAAACTCACAATTAATGAAACTACAAAAAGAAGAACAAATGAGGCCCAAAGTCAGTAGAAGGAGGGACATAATAAAGATTAGAGCAGAAATAAATAAAATCGAGAAGAGTAAAACAATTGAAAGAATCAACAAAAGGAAGAGCTGGTTCTTCAAGAAAATAAACAAAATAGATAAACCCCTAGCCAGACTTATCAAGAAAAAAAGAAAGTCTACTCACATAAACAGAATCAGAAATGAGAAAGGAAAAATCACCACAGATAGCACAGAAATACAAAGAACTATTAGAGAACACTATGAAAAATTATATGTTAACAAACTGGACAACCTAGAAGAAATGGACCACTTTCTAGAAAAATATAACCTTCCAAAGCTGACCCAGAAAGAAACAGAAAATTTCAACAGACCAATTACCAACAACAAAATTGAACTGGTAATCAAAAACCTACCTAAGAACAAAACGTCTGGACCAGATGGCTTCACTGCTAAATTTTATCGAACATATAGTGAAGACATGATACCCATCCTCCTTAAAGTTTTCCAAGGAGTAGAATAAGCAGGAATCCTTCCAAACTCATTCTATGAGGCCAGCATCACTCTAATGCCAAAACTGGGCAAAGACACCACAAAAAAGAAAACTACAGACCAATATCCCTGATGAATATACACAAAAATACTCAACAAAATATCAACAAACCATATTCAAAAATACGTCAAAAGGATAATCCATCATGATCAAGGAGGATTTATTCCAGGGATGCAAGGATGGTAAAACATTCGAAAATCCATCAACATCATCCACCACATCAACAAAAAGAAGGACAAAAACCACATGATCATCTCCATAGATGCTGAAAAAGCATTTGACAAAACTCAACAACCATTCATGACAAAAACTCTCAACAAAATCGGTATAGAGGGCAAGTAACTCAACATAATAAAGGCCATATATGACAAACCCAGAGCCAACATTATACTTAACAGCAAGAAGCTGAAAGCTTTTCCTTTAAGATCAGGAACAAGACAAGGATCCCCATTCTCCCACTTCTATTCAACATAGTACTGGAGGTCCTAGCCACGGCAATCAGACAACACAATGAAATTAAAGGCATCCAGCCTGGCAGGGAGGAAGTTAAACTGTCCCTGTTTGCTGATGACATGATATTGTACATAAAAAACCATAAAGAATCTACTCCAAAACTACTAGATCTAATATCTGAAATCAGCAAAGTTGCAGGATACAAAATTAATATACAGAAATCTCTGGCATTCATATACACTAACAATGACCTAGCAGAAAGAGAAATCACAAAAACAATTCCATTCAAAGTTGCATCAAAAATAATAAAATACCTAGCAATAAACCTATCCAAGGAAGTGAAAGACCTATACTCTGAAAACTACAAGACACTTATGATAGAAATTAAAGAAGATAACAATAAATGGAAACACATCCGTGCTCATGGATAGGAAAAATTAATATTGTCAAAGTGACCATCCTGCCTAAAGCAATCTACAGATTCAATGCAATTCCTATCAAAATACCACCAGCATTTTTCAACGAACTAGAGAAAATCATTCTAAAATTCATATAGAACCACAAAAGACCCCCAATAGCCAAAGCAATATTGAGAAGGAAGAATAAAGCTGGGGGGATTATGCTCCCAACTTTAAGTTTTACTACAAAGCCACAGTACTCAAGACAATTTGGTACTGGCACAAGAACAGACCCATAGACCAATGGAACAGAGTAGAGAGCCCTGATATAAACCCAACCATATATGGTCAATTAATATATATATGATAAAGGAGCCATGAACATACAATGGGGAAATGACACCTTCTTCAACAGCTGGTGTTGGCAAAACTGGAAAGGTACATGTAAGAGAATGAAACTGGATTATTGTTTAACCCCATACACAAAAGTAAAGTCAAAATGGATCAAGGACCTAAATGTAAGTCATGAAATCATAAAACTCTTAGAAGACAACACAGGCAAAAGTCTCCAGAAAATAAGCATGAGCAACTTCTTCTTGACGCATCTCCTCAAGCAAGGGAAACAAAAGCAAAAATGAACTCATGGGACTACATCAAACAAAAACGTTTCTGTACAGCAAAGGACACTATCAACAGAACAAAAAGGCATCCTACAGTATGGGAGAATATATTTGTAAATGAAATATCTGACAAAGGGTTAACATCCAAAATATATAAAGAACTTACATGCCTCTACACTCAAAAAGCAAATAACCCAGTAAAAAAGGGGCAGAGGATATGAAGAGACAGTTCTCCAAGAAAGAAATTCAGATGGCCAACAGACACATGAAAAGATGCTCCATATCACTAATCATCATAGAAATGCAAATTAAATCCACAACGAGATATCACCTCACACCAGTAAGGACGGTCACCATCCAAAAGACTAAGAACAACAAATGCTGGGTAGGATGTGGAGAAAGGGGAACCCTCCTACACTGCTGGTGGGAATGTAAGCTAGTTCAACCATTGTGGAAAGCAATATGGAGGTTCCTCAAAAAACTAAAAATACAAATACCATTTGACTGGGGAATCCCACTCCTTGGAATTTACCCAAAGAATACAACTTCTTAGATTCAAAAAGACATATGCACCCCTATGTTTATTGCAGCACTTTTTATATTAGCCAAGATATGGAAGCAACCTAACTGTCCATCAGTAGATGAATGGATAAAGAAGAGGTGGTACATATACACAATGGAATACTGTCAGCTATAAGAAGGAAACAAATCCTGCCATTTGCAACAACATGGATGGCGCTGGAGGATATTATGCTAAGTGAAATAAGCCAGGTGGAGAAAGACAAGTGCCAAATGATTTCCCTCATTTGTGCAGTATAACAACGAAGCAAAACTGAAGGAACAAAATAGTAGCAGACCCAGACACTCCAAGAAGGAACTAGTGGTTACCAAAGGGGATGGGTGTGGGAGGGTGGGTGGGGAGGGTGAGAGAAAGGGATTCTGGGGCATTATGTTTAATACACATGGTGTGGGGGATCACGGAGAAAAGAGTGTAGAACAGAGAAGGCAAACAGTGAATCTGTGTCATCTGACTACACTGATTGACAGTGACTGAATTGGGGTATGAGTGGAGACTTGATAATATAAGTAAATGTAGTACTACATTGTTTTTTCATGTGAAACCTTCATAAGAGTGTATATCAATAATACCTTAAAAAAATTAAAAGCAAAAAAAAAAAAAGAATGGAATCTGCAGTAGTTTCACAGACACTGAAAAGTGACTCATAGTTGCCATGGGGTTAGGGTAGGGAGGGAATGGGGAGGGAGATGGGGATAAAGGGGCATAAAAATATCAATCATAATATAAGTTGGTCACAGGAATGGAAGTGCAGCATGGAGAATATAGTCAGTGGTTCTGTAATATCTTTCTATGCTGACAGACAGGAACTGCACTAGTTGGGGTGAGGATTTAATAATGTGTGCTGAAACACTGTGTTGTACACTTGAAACCAACATGATATTGTATATTGACTATACTTCAATTAAAAAAAAAGAAATAGACAAAGAAAGAACAGTTACACATGTGCTGAATTTTAAAGACATGCCTTAACTTCATATTCATCTCAATTTGCCACTCTCACATTAAAATAGATTTCTACACAAGCTTTTTTCTTCTGGCAACGTCTTATATTCTGTAAAAATATAGATGATGTGTATAAAACAAAAACAAAACAAAACAAAAAGATTCTTAGCATAGTTTTTGAAAACCTGTGAACTAAGGAGAATATAGTTTTGGCACGGGGCTTAGGACTTAACAGGAAAAGATACTACTAAGGAAAACTAACTTTCAAAGGAGACAAAGTAAGTGCTCCACTCAGGTAAAATTATATCAAAAGAAGGAGGTAGGTGTAAATGGGAGAAACAAATTTTTATGTCAGTACGTGGTGTCTGAAAGTCTAGCTGTCTTTCAAAATTGTGCATAATTTTTGTGTGTGAATTAAAGTTAGGAAACAAAGTTAATTGTGAACTACCTGGTAATTAATGAAAAAGAATCAATACATTAATGGAAAATGTACGTGATATGCTAAAAATTAATTTGTCACAAATTAGTAATAATTTTGCATTAATGTTAATTGAAGCATTGGGTTAGAAAGTTTTCTTCCTTCAAATGGTTAGCTTTGCTTCAGGATGTAAAAATATAGAAGAACAGATTCATTTGACTATGCTATAATTTGTTAACTTCTGAGTGAATTAACATAATTTCATCTTGTTTATAGATGGGGTACTTTCAGAATGACATTAACAATAATAATGAGAAGGTTGAACATTATGTGTTGATCATCATTTATAGTAAATGGCATTTAGGTTAGTATAGATGTAGCCACAATTTACACCTTAAAGAAAATGTAATGTGAACAAAGCTGTAAAGAAAGGATGTTATGGTTTCCACAAAGTTCTCCTTTCCCTGCAGTAAGTTAGAGCAATGCTCACATAAATTACCAGTCAGAGAATAGGAAGCAAGTCAAGAATTGTTTTTATGTTAGAACTGAATCATTAAAAAAAAAATCCCATTGTCTAACTTTTCTCAAGTGCAATAGACCCATCAATTTTAGTTTATTAAGTATATGAAAAGGCCTGAGTGTGTCAAATGCTTGGACTTAAAGTTGCAATTGTAATAAATTCCCATGTAATGTAAATTGATGTTTTTTTAATCAGCTTTGCTATGGCATTTGATACATTAAGCCACCCAATGTGTTTATGAAATAAACTAAAAATTACATTTACAGTATTTATATTAAATAATCCTTGTGAACAGATTCAGAAAATGAAACTGCCACAAGCTTCATTGTTAAACAGAAGTACCTGTTTAATTTCAATTAATTTATTTAAAAGGACCTGTATGTATATATTTTTAGTTTTTTTACAAAATTTTATTTGCAAATTGGGGAATCTTTGTGTAAGTGTTTTATGTAAAAATCCTAACACCATATGTAACATAATAAAAATCCCAGCTTTTTACTATCCAGCTGCTATATCTGAAGAAGATAGATTTGGCTTTAAAATCAATATATTTATGCTATATATATATATATATATATATATATATATATATATAATACTTTCCATATAAACTGAGTAGTATGTTTTCCAGGATTTAATTCATATTAGGATTCTAAACCTGCTTTGAAAAGGCTCATAAGGATTGTTCTCTAATATCATTGTTTTACAGAATTTATACAAAATGTATATAGAGGTGCCCTTTTCACAGTTTATTTGCAGTAGATACACAATAGTAGCTACATCATTAAAACTCCCTTGGAGTAGGAAGCTTTGTGTACCACAAAACTGTTACCCAAGAAATAGCTCACATTAATTGTATTGGAACAAGAAAGTCAAGCTGTTGTGATACGCAACTTTCAACAATGCATTTATTAAGTTTACTGGCAAAAGTAGGGGACACTTTTATCCTCTCTTCCAAGCACATCCCCGTCCTCCACCCACTTGATTACTGCAAGGACATGTTAGATGTTTCATCCAGTAGCACTTCAGTAACATTTTTCTGAAACACTAAACTAGCACTTATAGGGGTAAGAGTCATAATTGCTTTCCCTAGGTGTAACTTTCAGGAAGTAGGCTCAGATATGGATGGGATGCAGTGTGCATGTCAGAGGACTGTTCCATAACAGTGGACTGTAAAAATAATGGTCAACTGATGATCTGATAGCTGACTGAGGTGATATGAGGAAGATAATGAAATTAAATAATTAAAATTACTCATTGAAATGAATCCAATGAATAAGTAAAATATCAGCTGTAGTATACAAAAATTAAGTGCTATTCCTTTTCAGAGACTGCTTTATTCTATGTCTTTTTGCTTCTACTTTCATGAGAATAAATGTTTTTTTGTGTGTGTTATTTAATGCCACAGCATCCACAGCTCTGAGATTTTAATATGGTACTAATAATAAGTGAGAGGCTTCAACATTGAACTGTTAAGTACAGGCCTTTTTTTTTTTGCCCCCATTTTTTTAAGTTAGGTATCATTGACATACAATATTATGCTTCGGTTTCACATAAGCAACATTGTGGTAACTACATTCCCCCCATTATCAATCAAGTCCCCACCACATACCCCATTACAGTCACTGTCCACCAGCATAGTAAGATGCTATAGAGTCACTACTTGTCTTCTCTGTGTTGTACTGCTCTCCCCATGCCCCCCCCTACATTATACGTGCTAATTGTGATGCTTCTTAATCCCTTTATCACTCGCTTCCCACCCACCCTTCCCTACCCCTTTTGCTTTGGTAACCTCTAGTCCATTCTTGGGTTCTGTGAGTCTGCCCTTGTTCTGTTCCTTCAGTTTTTGCTTTGTTCTTGTATTCCACAGATGAGTGAAATCATTGGGTACTTGTCTTTCTCTGCCAGGTGTACTGAGCATAATACCCTCTAGTTCCATCTATGTGTTGCAAATGGTAGGATTTGTTTTTTTCTTATGACTGAATAATATTCCATGGTGTATATGTTCTTTATACATTCTTTATATACTCTTCTTTATCCATTAATCTACTGATGGACACTTAGGTTGCTTCCATATCTTGGCTATTGTAAATAGTGCTGTAATAAACATAGGGGTACATATGTCTTTTTGAATCAGTGATCCTGTTTTCTTACAGTAAATTCCAAGGAGTGGAATTTCTGGATCAAACTGTATTTCTATTTTTAGTTTTTTGAGGAACCTTCATATTGCTTTCCATGACGGTTAAACTAATTTACATTCCACCAGCAGTGTAGGAGGTTTCCCCTTTATCTGCATCTTTGCCAGCATTTGTTGTTGCTTGTCATTTGGATGTTGGTCATCCTAACTGGTGTGAGGTGACATCTCATTGTGGTTGTAATTTGCATTTCTCTGATGATTAGTGATGTGGAGCATCTTCTCATGTGCCTGTTGGCCATCTGAATTTCTTCTTTGGAGAGGTGTCTGTTCATATCCTCCACCTATTTTTTAATCAGGTTATTTGTTTTAGGGTGTTAAGGCATGTGAGATCTTTATATATTTTGCATGTTAACCCCTTGTCAGTTATGTCATTTATGAATATTTTCTCCCATACTGTAGGAGGCCTTTTTGTTCTGCTGATGGTGTCCTTTGCTGTACAGAAGCTTTTTAGCATGATGTAGTCCCATTTGTTCATTTTTGCTTTTGTTTCCCTTACCTGAGAACATGTGTTCAGGAGAAAGTTGGTCATATTAATATTCAAGAGATTTTTGCCTGTTTTCTTCTAAGAGTTTTATGGTTTCATGACTTACATTCAGGTCTCTCATCCATTTTGAGTTTACTTTTGTGCATGGAGTTAGACAATAATCCAGTTTCATTCTCTTACATGTAGCTGTCCTGTTTTGCCAACACTAGTTGTTGAAGAGGCTGTCATTTCCCCATTGTATATCCATGGCTCCTATATCATATATTAATTGGTCATATATGCTTGAGTTTATATTTGGGCTCTCTAATTTGTTCCATTGGTCTATGGGTCTGTTCTTGTGCCAGTACCAAAATGTTGTTATTACTGTGGCTTTGTAGTAGAGCTTGAAGATGGGGAGCATAATCCCCCTAGCTTTATTCTTCCTTCTCAGGATTGCTTTGGCTATTTGGGGTATCTTGCGGTTCCATATGAATTTTAGAACTATTTTTTCTAGTTCGTTGAAGAATGCCATTGGTATTCTGATAGGGATTTCATTGAATTTGCAGATTGCTTTAGGCAGAATAGCCATTTTGACAGTATTAATTCTTCCTATCCATGAGCATGGGATGTGTTTCCATTTATTGGTGTCTTCTTTATTTTCTCTCAAGAGTGTCTTGTAGTTTTCAGGGTATAGGTCTTTCACCTCCTTAGGTATTTTATTCTTTTTGATGCAATTGTCAATGGAATTGTTTTCCTGATTTGTCTTTCTGCTAATTCATCATTAGTATATAGGAATGCAACAGATCTCTGTGTATTATTTTTGTATCCTGCAACTTTGATGAATGCAGTTATTAGTTCCAGTAGTTTTGGGGTGGATTCTTTAGGGTTTTTATGTACAATATCATGTCATGTGGAAACAGTGACAGTTTAACATCTTCCTTACCAATCTGGATGCCTTCTTTTTCTTTGTGTTGTCTGATTGCCATGGCTAGGACCTCCAGTACTATGTTGAATAAAAGTGGGGCGAGTGGGCATCCTTGTCTGGTTCCCAATCTTAGAGGAAAAGCTTTCAGCTTTTCACTGCTAAGTATGATGTTGCACTTGAGTAGTATGTGTATCCTGCTTCCTTTGGGTGGAGTGTTCTGTAGATGTGTATTAGGTCCAACTGTTCTAATGTGTTGTTCAGTCCCTCTGTCTTCTTACTTATTTTCTGTCTAGTTGATCTGTCCTTTGGAATGAGGGTTATGTTGAGGTTGCCTCAAATGAATGCATTGCATTGTATTTCCCTCTTTAAGTCTGTTAGTATTTGTTTCAAATATGTAGGTGCTCCTATGTTGGGTGCATAGATATTTATAATGGTTATATCCTCTTGTTGGTCTGATCCCTTTATCATTCTGTAATGTCCTTTGTCTCTTATTACTTTCTTTGTTTTGATGTCTATTTCATCTGATAGAAGTACTGCAACATCTGCTTTTTTCTCCCTATTAGTTACATGAAGTATCTTTTTCCATCCCTTCACTTTTAGTCTGTGTTTGTCTTTGGGTTTGAAGTGAGTCTCTTGTAGGCAGCATATAGACGGGTCTTTTGTGTTTATCCATTCAGTGACTCTATGTCTTTTGGTGCTTTCAGACCATTTAAATTTAGGCTGATTATCAATAGATATGTATTTATTGCCATTGCAGGCTTTAGTTTGTGTTTACCAAAGGTTCAAGGGTAGCTTTAGTATCTAACAGTCTAACTTAACTCACTTAATATGCTATTACAAATACAATCTAAAGGTTCTTTTTTTTCCCCCTCCTTTCACTTCCTCCTTCATTCTTTACATATTAGATATCATATTCTGTACTCTTTGTCTATCCCTTGACTGACTTTGGGGGTAGTTTATTTAATTTTGCATTTGTCTAGTAATTAATTAGTCTACTTCCTTTATTGTGGTTTTATTTCCTCTGGTGACAGCTATTTAGCTTTAGGAACACTTCCATCTAGCAGTCCCTCCAAAATACACTGTAGAGATGGTTTGTGGGAGGTAAATTCCCTCAACTTTTCCTTTTCTGGAAATTAATTCCTCCTTCAAATTAAATGATAATCTTTCCAGAGAGAGTATTATTTGTTTGAGGCCCTTCTTTTTCATTGCATTACATATATCATGCCACTCTCTCTGGCCTGTAAGATTTCTGTTGAGAAGTCTGATGATAACCTGATGGGTTTTCCTTCATATGTGATCTTTTTTCTCTCCCTGGCTGCTTTTAATACTCTGTCTTTATCCTTGATATTTGTCATTTTATTTATTATATGTCTTGGTGTTGTCTTCCTTGGGTCCCTTGTGTTGGGAGACCTGTGCACCTCCATGGCCTAAGAGACTATCTCCTTCCCTGACTGGGGAAGTTTTCAGCAATTACCTCCTCTAAGACACTCTCTATCCCTTTTTCTCTCTCTTCCTTTTTTCTGGTACTCCTATAATATGAATAATGTTTCACTTGGATTGGTAACACAATTCTCTCAATATTCTTTCATTACTAGATATCCTTTTTCCCTCTGTGTTTCAGCTTCTTCGTGTTCCTGTTCTCTAATTTCTATTTCATTTACTGTCTTCTCTAGTTCATCTAATCTGCTTTTAAATACCTCTATTGTATGTTTCATTTCAGATACTGTATTTTTCAGTTTCTATCTCTTTCTTGAATTCTTCCCTGAGGTCTTAAATATTTTTTCTGTAGCTATGAGCATGTTTATGTGTTTTTTATTTTGAAATCTCTTTCAGGAAGATTGTTGAGTTCAGTTTCACTTGGCCTTCTTTCTGGTATTTGTGGGATTTGTGGTTGAACCAGATTCCTTTGATATTTCATATCTGTAGGTGGCATTCTCTAGAGCCCAGAAGCTCTACTCTCTGGAGCTGCTCAGCCCCTGGAGAGATGGTGGGGGTCACATGTGAGTACTGCTGTCCCTGCAAGGAGGGAAGAGCTCTTTCCTGTTTCCAAGCTGCAGTGCCTGCCTCCAATGCCAGGGCCAGTGGGCTGAGCATGCAGGGAGGAGCCTCTATGCTATGCTCCCGTAGCTTCCATAGGCAGGGCCACTCTCTGGCTAGGCTGGTGCAATGGTATGGGCAGCCAATTTGCAAGCCAGTGCCAGTGAGGAGGAAGGAGCAGCACGCTGCAAATTATGGTGGGGGGCCTCAGAGCTGCGTTGTCAGCCAGGGGGATGGTACACCTGAAGCTCCTGAAATTTCCCAACCTGCTGAATTTAGTGCTCTGGGACAATTTTGTCCTCCTGTCCTTTCTCTTGAGCAGCAAGCTCTGTGTAATCCTTGCCCCTTTAGTAGCCCTCTCACTGTTAGGAAGTCTCTCACAGTGGCTGCCTTTATTTTGTCTCAGAATGGCCGATGTGGGTACCTGTTCTTCACAAGTGGATGGAATCTCATTCTGTCCAAGAATTCCGCATGTCTTAGCTTTCCAACCCCACTATTCTCCAGAGCACCATGTATTGTAGGTTGGTGCTCCCACAGCAGATCTCCAGGGCTGTGTGTTCATCAGTGCTAGGCCTGTACCTCCTCCCTTTCTAATTTTTCTTCCTCTTGCTGGTGAGCTGGGGTGGGGGAAGGGCTTGGGGCCCGCCGGATAACAGCTTAGGTACTTTACTCTTTTACGTGAGGTCTGCTCTTTTCCCCAGATGTAGGCAGTCTGTGGCAGCCTTCTTTCCTGTTGCTCTTTCAGGATTTGTTGTATTTGCTGCATTTTCATATTATATGTGGTTTTTGCAGGAGGTTTGTCTCACCTCTCATGCCACCATCTTGAAGCCAATCTGCTCTCATTTTCTTTTGTGTATTTAATATAGATTTTCACTTTGCAGTTTCTATGAGGTTACATATATCATCCTATGTATATTATAGTGTATTTTGAGTTGACATCAACTTAAACTTTAACACTTTCTTAAACTCTATATTTTTTCTCCTTGTGCCCCATGTTTTATGTTTTTGATATCATATTTTACATTTTATGTGTCCCTTAACTACTTATTGCAACTTTAGTTAATTTTACTGTATTTGTCTTTTAGTTTTCTTAGTAGCTTTATAAGTGATTAATACACTACCATTACTATTTACTTTTTCAAGTGAGATTTTTATTTTCATATATTTTCTTTTTATTAATTAATACCATTTATTTTCAGCTCAAAGACATCTCTTTAGAATTTATTGTAAGGCATTTTAGTAGTGATGAACTCCTTAGCATTCTTTTTATGTCTCCTTCAAATGTGAGTGATAAAATTCTTGGGAAAGTATTCTTGTTTGGAAATGTTTTTCCTTTTAGCACTTCAAGTATGTGAAAAATCTGCAGATAGCCTTATAAGGTTTCCCTTGTATGTAACAATTTATTTCTCTCTTATGGCTTTTAAGATTCTTTATCTCTAACACTTGACATTTTAATTATAACATGTCATTATGTGGCTCTCTCTCGATTCATTTTACATGGACATCTCTGGGTTTTCTGGCATTACATGTCTGATTCATTCCCTAATTTAGGGAAGTTTCCAGCCACTATTTCCTTAAATAATATTTTTTCTCCTTTTTTCTCTCCTCCTTCCAGCATCCCTATAATGTGAATGTTATTCCACTTGATGTTGTACCAGAGTCCCTAAACTATCCTCATTTTTAAAATTCTTTTGCTCTCTTTGCTTCCCTGAGTTCCATTCCTTTATCTTCCAGTCTGTTAATCCATATTCCTACTTCATCCAGTCTGTTGAACCCCTCTAAGCATGTGTTTCAGATCAGTCATTGTATCATTTAGCTCTGTGATTTCTGTTTGATATGTTTCTAAAATACTGTCTATCCCTTTGCCAAAGTCCTCATTGTGTTTATCCATTCTTCTCCCAAGTTCAGGCAACATTTTTATAACCATTACTTTGAATTCTTCATCAAGTAGATTACTTAGCTCCATATTATTAAAGTCTTTTTCTAAGGTTTTGTCTTGTTATTTGTTTAGAACATATTTCTGTTTCCTCAATTTGCTTGATTCTTTGTCATGGCTTCTATGTATTAGGCAAAACAGCTACTTCTTTCAGTCTTAAAGTAATGCCTTGTTTAGGTGATGATCCTTCTCATTCAAACTCACCCTAGCTCATGGCTGTCTTTCAAACCTTTGTGATTGTCTAAACTAACAGATCTATTCTTAATATGCTCCTGTTATTGGGGTTGTATGAAGACCTGTAAGTGAAGCAAAGGGAGGAATCTCATTTAGCACCTAATTTAAGGCTTATTGGAATACAGGCCCTGAGGAGAAGCTTTTAAAGTGTGCAAATATATAAAGTGCTATGGAGCTACTGTCGCAGTTCTGCTGGCCTCCAGACCAGAAAATCTGGAGGTATCCCCTGGACAACAGCTGCAAAAATCAAGGCTCCAGATAAGTGCTTAAGCTTCTTTTTAATAAGTCTCCTTATGTTGTAGTGAGGACAAGGGGGTGTTCCAGGATGGTGTCTACCTGCTTATGGCCCTTGGAAGTGCCTCCTTAGACTCTAGATGTGTGGGAAACCTGAAGCCTGTCCTTAGGCTGAAGCTCCAGCCTAAGCAAACAGTGTTTTGTTTTGTTTTTTTGCAGGAAGACTGAGTTGGTGTTTTAGTCAGCTCTCTGCAGTATCCTGGGGGTGGTGGCATGCCAAGAGCTGTCTATCTGATTGTGATAGTCCTGCGGAGCTCTAGATCACCAGCCCTCTTGGTCACCAGGGTAGGCAATCAAGTGGAATCCCCAGAGGAAATGTCAAGTGCCTGCTGGCTTTAACAAAGCAGCTGAATTCAGAGTGTTGGGAAAGGGAATACTCACAGCTTCAGAAACAGTGGGAAAACATCTTGACTCTGGTGTGTCTACAGGCTTCAATGATCTAGTGATAGAGTGCCTTATCTGTGTGTTCAAACCATGTCTGTGGTGGGTTTAGGCTGGCAGCAGGAGAATGCTGGAACTGCTTGTGTTAGCCAGCCCCAGTCAGGATGAGGTAAGGTTTCACAGCCATGAGTGCTTGCAGACTTTAGGGAGCAGAAGAATTCCATGAGCATTTATGCTGGCCTCCTAGCCAGGAAGCAGGGAAGTACTGCAACCACCCATGCTCTCTGGTCTCAGTAAGTGCCAAAACTACTTGCCCTCACTTGTCCCAGAAAGGCAATGGGAGGGTGCCACATCTGAGCCTGCCCACCTGTGCTAGCAGGCTATTTGGAGAGCGTCCACCAGCATCTGACTCTCCAGGGAGTCTCTAAACTGTCTCCTACCTCTCCAGCTGATGCCCTCACAAATTCCCTCATGAACAACCTAGGCACTTGTCAATGCTATTTTCTTTTCACTGGGTCTTAGGGTGAGAGACCTCATAAGCACCCCTATAAGAGGGGAATCTCAGTTTCCTATAGCAATTGGATCTCCAGACATCAGCCCTATTGGTTTTCCATTCCAGATATTCTGGGGACTTATCTTTCCAGTGCAGACACCAGGGATGCCCAGTGTGGAGCACTAACCTCTTACAACTCTGGGAGAAACTCCTGTCTGGTGAGATCTCTCCCTATTGTGTGGTACCCTGACAGGGGTAGGGTTTTCTGTGTCTGTTTCTGCCTCTCTACCCAGCTTGATGTGATCCTTTAGTACTTGGTTATGGAAAGCAGTTCATCTAATTTTCAGATTTTTTTTCACTGGGAAATGAATGGTCCATATGTAGCTGTAGATTTTTGTGTGTCCACAAGAGAAAGTGAGTCCAGGATCTTTCTATGCTGCCATCTTTGACCATCCCCCCCTCCACTGAGCACATGTTGTGTATGTGTTATACACAGTACTTGGAAGATCAAGAGCTGAAGATCAAAACATGAGTAAGTCACTGTTTCCACCTTCATCCTTGAGAAGCCCACCTTCTAATTTGGGTATCCATCATATAATAAGTAACTACAAATTTAGTATGAGAAATGAAGAATCATTTTTTATAAAGTATTCTTTTAACAAAGTTGACTAATCACTGTACCAAAAAAATTCTCAACCATTTTTAATTAAGTGTATCGTAATATTCACTTTTCAATGATAAACAAATAACATAATTTAGAAGATAGGAAGAGATGATGGGTGGAAAACTATTTTATAATTTATCAGAATATATATACTATTTCCCTTTGAGCCAACTCACACACAACAAATTTACACCAAACATCCATAAAAGGGTGAGAGCACATAATTCTACCTAGAGGAGAAAAGGACATCTTCACAGAGATGGTATTTGAAGTGGTTTTGGAAAAATGAATAGGAGTCTACCACTTGGAATAGAGAGAGTGGAAGGACATACAGTAAGACAGGGAGGTATGAAGAAGCAGGTGAGCAAACAGTGTTCAGAAGGAGACACACCTGTGGTTGTAATACAGCATCTGGAGGGATCCAGGATCTTTAACCACACTAAGCTGATAGGGGAATCTTACAGAGAATAGGGGTTTGTTGGAAATTTTTTAAGCAAAAAAGTCAAGTCAGTATTTTAAAAGAAAACTTTCACCACAGAACAGAAGATAGTTTGGGGAAATGTAAAAATGGAAGCATGGAGATAGGTTAAGATAATCTGCCAATTACTAACTGTGGGAATTTGGGAACATTACTTCACCTTCGTTTTCTCATCAGTGAAAGAGGGGTAATAATTCTGAAGAAATAGCACGTAGAAAACAATGAAAATAAAAACACAATAAACTTTTTAATAAAGCAAGAGAAAGTAAGGGGAGAATGGAGACATAAAGGAAAATAATTGGAGACATAATAAAGAATTATGTTCAATATCTAAACCAAAGGAAATTATTTCTTAAGAGTGATGTTTAGAGATATTACAGGATTTTTTTTTTTGTTTCATGTTCAAGTATTTTTGGAGAAGGCTGGGTTAACACAACTAAGTAAATTATTGCAGAATATCACAGAACCTTTATATATTAATGCATAATATGACTCCCCATGAGGGAAGATAGCAGTCAAAGTTTCCCAAGCTTAATTAAACATTTCTTTAAGGAGTATCAGGCTCATTTTTAACAGAAACTGTGGAGTGATCTCAGGTACCTTACAAATCTCAAGGACTTGGAGGGCAAATGGTGTTGGCCTCACTGAAGGCTCTAGCTCTAGGTAACAATAATCATTTTTTAATTACTCTAAGGTTTTTAAAAGCATTTTTGTGAAATTTTTAATTTGAAGTTTAATATTGTGGTAGGCAGAATAATGACAGCACAATGATGTCCAAGCCCTAGCCCCTGGAATCCGTGTGTTATTTTATATGGCAAAGGAATTTTGCAGATGGAAGTTACAGGCCTTAAAAGAGGTAGATTATTCTCAATTATTTGGGTGAGCCCAGTATAATCACTTGGGCCCTTAAAAGTGAGAAAAAGGCACAAAGGGAGATCAGAGAGCACTGTGACTAGATGAGGAAGACAGGAAAGATCTGAAGCATGAGAGGTACTTGATCTGTGTTGCTGGCTTTGAAAGACGGAAGAAGGTGGTCACAGCATGGAATGTGGGGCCTCTAGAAGCAAGTGAGGAATGGTGCACCCCTGACAACCAGCAAGGATATGGGGAGTGTGATTCTGCAACCTCAAGAAACTGAATTTTTCCAACAACCTAAATAAACAAGGAAATGGATTCTCCTCTAGATCCTCCAGAAAGTACAGCTTTCTGACACCTTAATTCTACCCCAGTCAGCCTCTGACCTACACAAATATACTATGACAAAGCACAGAAAACCTAAATGTGCCACTTGATAAAATTCCACATAATAAACACACTTAGGTAACCGGAATTCAGATCACTTGTGGCAAAGAATCTCTCCCTCTAGTTATACTACTATCCCATTCTAACATAATAGTCTTGCCTGTTTTTGATTTCATGTATATGGAATGACACAGTATGAATTGTTTTGTGTGTGACCTCTGTCCTTCAATATTCATTTTATGAGATTCCTCCATGTGGTTTCATTTCACTCTCATTGCTATACAGTATAACACAATATGGATATAGTACAATTTATTTATGTATTCTATTGCTGTTGGGCACCTTTTCTAGATTCTGGTGATTTCATATACTGCTATTACAGTTTTATGCTTCTCTTTCTTGACTATATATAGATATTTGTTCAGTTTATTCTGAGGGTGAAATTGCTGGATCCTAAAGTACATATATGTGCTTGTACACACACATCTTTAGTAAATAATGACAGTTTTTCAAAATAAAAAAATAATAAATTTATAAACCTACAGATGAACAACGCTCTTGTTTAACTAAAACATGAAAAACATGTAAATATATATGCATATAGTGGAGGGACAACATATAATATACATTATGTGTGCATAGTGTGTGTACATACATATATACACACAGTGTAAATATGTGATAAATGCAGATATAATCAGTTAAATGAAATGTTTTCTAATAAAAGAGTATAAATGCTGTTTTGTAACTGTCTTTTCCACTTTGTATACTACAAACTATAATTTTGTCATATCCTTAAGTAATTTAAAAAATATTACATATAGTGGTTGCTGTTAACTTCTCTTCTAATTTAACCATAGTTGAATTACAATAGTGGTATTATTATCTATACAGAGTTTTTCCAGAGTTGCTAAAAAATGCAATACTTCAATGAACTTAGTAGATAAAATTTATGCACATCCATTTTTACCTTTTTAAGATAAACTCCTATAAGGAGAATTTCTTTGTTAAAAGATAGGCATGTATTCAGATTTGATGCTTATTTTTAACTTGGCCTCCATAAAGCCAAAGTCTTTTAATTTCACATTTCAAATGTGGAAAATAGACCATAATTAGATCCATTTCTCCTCAAATATACTTAATTTTATTTTAAGAAGTTGCTTATTTTATCTTCTGTATAACAATTCACTGCTATTTAAAACTGAAAGAAAGAGTTGCATGCAGTGGAAACCTTGTGCTGGCTTGTTTTAGTTTGCAGGAGACAACTGTGCAATTTTGTGAATGAACTGTTAAACTATTATCACCTTGAAACCAGACCTGGTAAGAATACCTACATCAAAAATATTGGTAAATGTTAAAAATCAGAGCTTTGCTTTTACTAGAGAGTCAAATTACTAGCATACCATGTTTATGTGTAATTACTGGCAGCATAGTTAAAGCCCTAAAGGATGTGATATTGGTATTGCTAAGCTGTCTTTAAAATGTTGGTAATGATTTTTAATTTAACCAGGAACTTAAAGGAGAACACCCATCTCACCACATCAAAATCATGAATCAGATGAATAAGGTGGACCTCATGTATAACATGGTGGCTATTGCTAACAACACTGTATTGTATTAATTGAAATTTGCTAAGAGAACTTGATGTTCTCATCAAAATAATAATCATTATAATGATAATAGTAAAGTAAATATACTATCCGATGATTGTGTTAATTAATTCCATGGGGAATCCTTTCACAATGTATATGTATATCAAAGCATCACATGGTACCCTTTAAATTACTTTACAGTTTGTCAGTTATACTTCGATAAAACTGAAAAAATATTAATGCATGTAAATACTTAGCAGTGCAATATAATAAACTGCAGTCATTGTGATGGATGACAACTCAAAATTCTACTCTAAATGCCAAAATGAGCAAAATAGAAACACTCTTTGAATTAATAAATATGTATAAATTCTATTGTACCATCAGTAAAAGAAGGAACAGAAAGAAAATCATTGTGAATTATATATTTTGAAAATATTCATTAATTTGAGAGTTGAATTGTGACATTAAAGTGGTTTGTATTTCTCTAATTATTAGAATGGCCAAAATTTTTCATGAGTTTGTCTTCTCATTTCCCTCTGAGTTATCTGTTCATTTCTTAGTGTTTTTTCATTACTTTGCATAAGCATAAGCACAGACCATTGAAATTTCACCTTCATTTGTCACTTGTTGCAAATATCTTTCCACATCTGATTTTCCATTAAGATACAATTGACATATAACATTGTGTTAGCTCTAGGTGTATAACATAATGATTTCAAAATGTACATACTGTAAACTGATTACCATAATAAGCTTAATTAACATTCATCACAATAGAAAATTATATTTTCTTGTGATGAGAACTTTTAAGATCTATGTTATTAGCAACTTTGAAATATATACTACAGTATTGCTAACCATAGTTACCAGGCTGTACATTACTTATAATTGTAAATATGTATCTTTTAATCACTTTTATTCATTTCACCCACACACTAAACCTGCTTCTGCCAGCCACCAGCCTGTTCTCTGTATCTCAGTTTGTTCTTGTTTTTGTTGTTATTATTGCTTTTAGATTCCACATATAACTGAGATCATACAGCATGTGTCTTTCTCTGACTTGTTTCACTTAGTATAATGCCCTCAAGGTCCATCCACGTAGTTGCAAATCTAAAGGTTTCCTCATTTTTTATGGCTGAATAATATTACATTGTGTATAGACATATCTATTGGTGGACACTTATGTAGTTTCCATGTCTTGGCTGTTATCAATAATGCTGTAATGAACATGGGGGTACAGATATAGTTTTGAAATGCTGATTTAACTTGCTATGGATAAATACTCAGAAGTAACATTGCTGGATCATATGTCTATTTTTAATTTTATGTATAACATCCATACTGTTTTTCATACTTTTCATAATTGGCTATGCCAATTAATATTCCTATCAAAGTGCACAAAGGTTCCCCTTTCCCCAAATCCTTGCCAACACTGTGGTATTTTGTGTCTTGATAACAGCCATTCTAATATGAGATATCTCATTATTAATTAAAATAATGATATAAATTGTTACAAATTGATTTACATTTCTCTAATGATTAGCGATGTTGCGCACTTTTTGTGTACCTGTTGGCCATTTGCATGCTTTCTTTGGATAATGTCTATTCAGACCCTCTGCTCATTTTAATCATATTTTGTTTTCTATTGAGTTGCATGAGTTTTTATATATTTTAGATATTAACACCTTATCAAATATATGATTTACAAATACTTTCCCCCATTCCTTTTCATTTCCTGATGGTTCCCTTATACAGAAGCTTTTTATTTTGATGTAGTCCCACTTGTTTATTTTTGCTTCGTTATTTAGCAGATGGTTTCTAATCAACTATTTTTTAAATTGTGTATTGCTAACTGTGTAAAAACCAGCTCTCTGAAAGAATAAATATATGCATATAAGTATCTATTTAAATTTATCATACATCTTGCTGATATAAATGGAATATGCATTCAATGAATAATACTAAATACACAATTTTATTGTAAATTTTCTATAATTTATTCTAACAGAGAGATTTTTTATATCTTTAGCTAACCTGTAGTTGTAACTGATGAAGAAGAGTAGCTCTGACATAAATACTTAACATCAATCAGCAAGATATAAGTGAAACAGCAAAGATATATGTCACTGTTTCATCAATAAATTGTACAATGATTTGTGCAATTTATCTGCTGGCTCATAATAGTTTTTGAATACCAGAAGATTTGTTCAAGTTTTTGTGATATTCACAATTCATGTCTATATATATGATACATTTTTCAAATCTGATCTGTATGAGTAACACTTCTTCCATTATTCTTAATTTAGACAGGCAAGAAACAAACCACAATAAATCCAGCCATGATTTGTAATTATTACCAAATCTTGGGTGTAAACACTTCTACCTTATTTGATTTCATATTCCTTGTGACAACATTGAATGCAAGTTGGTAAAAAGATACACAACAGCTCATCTTAACAAAGGATTTTCACCATACAGACATAAACATATTCTGTTCATATTAGTTCATATTAAAATATACTGAAGTAATTAGGGTGTGATGAGTTTTGAGAATTTATTCACTTTGTTTTTAATGTAAGTGTAAATTAATATAATTTAATTTTTAATACCTGTATTTAACACTCAGCTCACAACATACCCCAATAAGCAGCACTAGTGAGCTGATATGAGGGTGCTCCAGCATTCCAATCTACCCTATGATCAGAAACTTAACACTTAAGTAGATATGAGAAATGAATATACGTCCATAGAAAGTATTATACAAGAACGTTGAAAGTATCTCTGTTAATAATGGCCCCAAACTGGAAAACTCTCACAGGGCTGTGGTAGGAGTATTCATCAGGAAGTTGTGATATAGTCATACAATGGAACACTATACAGCTGCTCGAGTAATTATTGATATATGCAAAGCATGAATGGATCTCTAAAATATGTTACTGAGTAGAATAAATCAGACACAATATAATGCAAGCAATCTAATGCCATATGTGGATATGTAGGTGTGCAACACTCCCTGTCCCTCCCTGCACTCCGACACACATACACCTACATACTACTTAAACCGGTGAGATTTATGAACTTCTTGGAAGGGAGAAACAAGGCAATGTGTCTCCACAGCCCTGACTTTAATGTTAGCTGTACCCATCTAGTAAATCTGTTTTTCTTCTTTATTATAAAGCATGCATCCAGTAATACCCTCTTCATATTCAGGTTTTCCAAAAAAAAAAAGCTCAGGAAGAAAAAAGCTCATCAGTGTTAAGCTCCCTCCACAGAAATAACTATGGTGAGCTGAACTCTTTATTACAAATTTTATAGCTATTATTGTCATAAGAAATAACATTCTTATATATTTTCTATAGTGGCCTATAAAAAATATTGAAATATTACAAAGGAGTTATTGATTTATTTTTAGCTCTCATACTTATTTATTTAGTTATATATTTATAATTTATTTAGAGAGTCACTATATTTACACTGAGCAGATTCTTATTTTGATTCAAAAAATAATTCTTTCTCATGCATTGTACACTAAAGGAATCACACATTATTAAAACAGTATCAAGAACTAATTGTGTAAAATTCAGTAACAGTGTGGTTCACTTAGATTTATTTTAGTTGCCTTCTGGTCTTAAGGATACAGCTTTATGGCTCTTTCAGTTGGCCTATAAGATAATACAATGGCAAGGTTACAATTTTCTCTACTTAAGGGATAAAGGGAAAAAGAGGTTATTCATTATTGATGAATACAGAAAATATTTATGCCTAAGAAGTGTTATACCAGAGGTCTTTAAAGGGTATTTTAAATTGCACTTCAGCACCAATAAAAGATTTTATGTTCTACATCTGTAATTTTGATGTTTGTGCATATTATTATATTGAAATATTTAATAGATATGATTAAATTATAACAGAATGTACTTCATGACACCATTATTGGCTGAATGTCTTTCTGGAATATCTTGTTTGAAAATAACCACAAAAGAAATTTCACTAATAGTGTTAACATTAATTTCTTTTATAAGAGAACAAAGACATTTAGAAACATTTGGTTATTATCCAATATATATGTTGCTTGAATTCTTTAGCAGCATGAATACTTTTACATTGGTAAGAAAGAAAGGCATATAAATATTTTGTAACTTCTTTAAGGCTGGTCCTACCAGACTGATCCATTTCTGTCTATATCTTTCAGGACATTGTGGATCATTTAACAGGTTACCAGATAATTTTCTCTAGTAGGAGTGATCTTTTATAATTAATCACACATTTCAGAGTTGCCTTCCAAAGTTAATGTATATGCCCAAATTACCCTTTCAAATATGATATTACAACAGATTGAGATTATAAGGATGAATGAGAGCAAGATTTAAGAAGAAACAGAATGCCATGATAATGTGAGTATTTATAGCAAATCTTGATTTGGTGATTCTTTGCCTGCTCCTCTCTATTATCAAAGCTGGGAATATGTGTACACAGCATGCTTTAGCTGCTGGTTAGGAATTGAATTAGCTGAAGCCAGAGGAGTTCAATAGAAAGACCTCAGCAAGGGTATAACAATAGGTTCAAGACATTTAGATCAGGAAGAAAAAAGCTCATCAGTGTTAAGCTCCCTCCACAGAAATAACTATGGTGAGCTGAACTCTTTATTACAAATTTTATAGCCATTATTGTTATAAAGTAAATCATTTGGTTCACATTTAGCCTAAACATGTAGATCTGCCTCCCAGAATGCATATGCTTTGAGAAAAAGATTTGAGCTTGCTTGAATGGAAAGCTTACATAGCATCACCAGGGAATAAGCAAGACAGTTGCCACCTAGATTGCAAGGAATAATAATAAAACCAATAGGTGAGTGTAAAAAGAAAAAGATACTGTATAGATAACACAGCATTGCTACTGAAGTTATAGCGACTGTATTATCTTAAAATTACACATTGCTTATACAAAAAAAGAGAAATCTTTGAAAACATTTCACCATTTGTGTAGAAGCCCCATATTTAAAAAAAAATCTGTTCTTAAAGCCAAAAGAAATTTGGCTAGGAAATCACATCTAATCAAACACTCAGTAAATTCATTCAATTTGCTTTCCAATCTGAGAATTCTTTTGTTTAAATATGAAAGAAGTGGGAAAGTTGTTAATTGAACAGTCTGAGAAAATGGAAATTATGGCAAATGACATTCTGACTAATTTATGAAATTGAAACTCTGTTCTGTTTTAGAATAGATTGTTTGAAACCACCAAGGACACTCAGAGAGGACTGACATAATTCAGTATTAAAACCTGAAGCTATGGAAAAAAGATATAAAATAAACAACAAATTATTCTCCAGTGGCCTGCCTCCCATTAGGAAAAAAAGAAAATAGCACAATATTCTGAAAACCACTTTCCTTTTAACTCTTCCTAAAACAAAGAAGGGTTTCCAGTCATATGTTTAGTGGTAATAAACCAAGAAAAAGTCCACATTCAGAGTCACCAATATTTTTACCATTATCTTTCAGAAGTCAACATTTCTCATAACAGTCTAACACTGCTAATTTTACTTTCTTCACAAACCTATGATTTATGCATCTGTAACGCTTTCATTACTTGACTTTTTCAAAACAGTGCCATGTCACACCTAGAAATAATTTAGTTTGATCATTTCCTTGTCTTTATTTCTTCACTTCGTCCACCCCATCTTAGTTCCTTTCAAGACCCAAAAGAAGAGACAATGGAGAGACACAGGACACGTCTGCCAGAAGGAAGATAAACATTTTTGCTCCTTTCCTTTATACTTCAAATGATTAATATTTAAATTATTTTAAGTTCTTTTGATTTTATGTAAATTCTTCATTTTAGCTTTGTTCATCACTCTAAGTGCAGAGATTAGGAACAAATTCACAACTAAGTAATATGACACTGGCGGATCCTGTAACAGGGTGCTGGAGGAAAGCGGGGAGTAAGGCCCTCAACTCACTGCATCTGTAGTTCTCACACGGCAATATGAGATTCCATCCCAGGCCCATTCCCCTGAGCATCTCTCTTGAGCAGGTGGTACCAGTATTTCCTATACCATAATCTATGTTTTCCAAATTAAAATGCATACCATTAAAATAGTTGATATATTATCTGAAGAATCATAAGAGGAGAAAAAAAAAGGTGCGTCAGAGTTGTTTTCCTTTGATTCGGTCCTAGTAATAAATACAAAATAGATAAACAGAGCTCATAATGGTGATGTATGGGATTTTAAAGAAGAGCACTATTACGTTATAAGTGCATTAATGATAAGTATATATCCACCTATTTCCCTTCATGAACATTTTGATGTGTTTTACAGTGTAAAAAACTCATCTGTTGGGGCTTTAAGCTTACAGATATGCATGATTTTTTCCCACTATTAAATATAGTTCTGTGTGTAAGCCAATGCTGTGTGTATGCTCGTCCAGATATACACAATTCCTATATATTCAACGTTGGGTAATTTGTGAAAAAATTGGCCCACAAGACAGAATTAAATTAGAATTATACCAGCATTTAGTTTTCATTGGTCTGCATTATAAGCCTCAATGCTGAATATCATTTAAGACTCCCAGATAAATTATTTTAGCTATTTTAAAGCAGCAACTCTAAACAAAGCAACTCATCTGTATGACAGAGAGATTGCACATGCAGGAAATAAATTTTTTAAATGTGCTCTGGTAAAACAACTGAAAAAGTTCCCTATTCCCCCTTTCTGACTTACACCTCTCATCTTGATTCAGCAAATATCATTCACTGTTTTGTATTGCATGTAAATTTATATTTACCGCTAAAATAGGTTGTTATTTTGGCCAGATTCTGTAACTTTCAGACTGGTTTCAGTTAATAAAATTCAGTCCTTCCAGTGTTATACTGCAATCTCATTTCCGATTCAGGGTTATCTCATTCACCATCTCAGGACAGGTCAAGGGGACTAAAATGCAGGTGGGAGCAGATTCTGTCCTTGCGTGTATTTCCACGTCACCCTCTCTGAGCTTTAGCATTTCGCCACTGGGCAGGACAGTGGGTTGGAAATAAGTTCAGATTTGTCTTAACAGCAGGCTATGGCTACTTCTCTAATACCAACTTAACTGTTGAGGCCATTGGTGACCAAGATTTTTCAAATGCCAGCCCTTTTGTGGAGAGTGTGTGAGACTTTGTCAAAATCTGTGTAGGACCTCCCCACTTTCCAGTTTCCTGATTTGGAAAACCAACTGCAATCAACCACTCCCATCCTCCAATTCTCCAGAGCTTCCTGCTTGGGTCCCTTTCTTCTAAGCAATCCTCCTGAGTGGGGAGCTGGCAAAATCACTGAGTTTAGTCAGTTTATGAGGATTCCCTAGAAAAGTCACTCATCTCAGCCCTGTCAGATAGGGGCTGCACCTTGCTCCTGTCATTCCCACTCTGGGCCTTGCTGCCTCTGTCTTCCTCCCTCTTTAGGAAGGGACAGACAAAACAGGAATATCACTGACTATCCACTTCCAACAAACAAGAAAAGGGCTGTTTCAAAGGAAGGAAGCAAGGCAATCATATTGAAAAATATAAATGTATCAAATCAACATGCTGTACACCTTAAGATTATATAATGCTATAGGTCAATTATATCTCAATCAAAAAAAAATTCACTATAAAATGGGAAGAAAAGAATGTCCCTCTTGGAGACATCCTAACCTATGTTAATGAGTCTGTTTAGGTGCAGTTGTAGCTGGATTGCTTCAGAACATGAGTATAATTAATTTCTTTTTCCTCAGCTTTAGACCCCACACTCCAAATCAAAGACAATCAAAAATTCCTTTCGATGTCCTGTAACAAATATCCACATGCAAGCATTCTAATATACACATGAATAATATACACAGACACATAAATGCACGTGCAATGTTATATATGTACATATATAAACATGCACATGCATATATATGTATGTATATGTACATCAAATATGTGTTTCATTTTTTTCATGCATTCCAAATGTATTTGCTTTCCTGGTGAGCATATAAACTTTTATTTGCTAAGATTGCTAGAGAAAAAATGTATCACTTTCCCAACAGCATATTTTAGAAAACTTTGTCAATCAATACTACCCCACTTGCCAGAGATATTCAGGTTCTAGGTACAATGGAGGCATGACAATTCATGCTTTAAACTAAAGTGCAAAGCTAGAAACTAAAGTTTAAGTTCACAGAAACATGCTAGTCCCCTTTACTTACTCCAAGTAAACAGGTTTTACTCACAGGAGCCTTTTATATCTCTTGTGATTTTTTTAATATAGAAAGTTATGTAATTCCTGAGCTCATTTTGAGATTCATATCTTTACAGAGTGGTCATTAATGACTGAAAGCCACATTTTCAAAAGTTAAAAAAAATCTTTTATAACTGGACTAAAATTATTTTTTGATTGCATGCTGTTTATGGATGACCTATTACTTTCATCTAGAATCATTACTTTAATATGAACTCCGAAGATTTCCATGTACGTTTCCAAAATCTTTTTCTCTCCACCTCATTTATTTACCCATTAGTTTTTAATGCTCTCTTGACTACTTTTATCCCTATTTAAAGTCATGAGGTCTATTTGACTTCAAAGTACTTGACAGGGGTTCAAACATAAGCATCTGCTTAAATTGTTCAGACCAGAGGTTTATTTGAACTCCTTGTTTACTGCACAGTTTTGTGTCCTTAGATGAAAGAGGTAGCACTTAACATTTTAGCCTGTAGTCACAGCACAGTGACCTGGTGAGAGACAGCAATGAGTATTCACACACCTTTTCACTTGCATAAATGGTGCTCAACATATTTGAACAATCCTACCTCAATTCTCTTTTCCTCAACAGAGCCCTTGAAGACTGAAACTGCCATCTATGCTCAAGTCTGCACTTTATTTTCTCTCTTATTTTTTTTAAGTTACAACATGCAAGAAATTATATAAGCAATGTTGAAAAATCAGCTCCCATACCTCAGGTTCTAAGATTTTCTTCTATTCATTATTTCACCTGTCTTCTGAAATGCACTGGAGACCCACTTTCAGATATCAGTCCCTTATACTATTTAACATGATCATCAAATAACTAGATGAAATTATAGAGGATGTACATCTTAAATGGTGAGGTGAAATAAAGATGTAAAGCAATGTGCTATGTCATTAGCAATACGGAAGATCTTGGTCGACTATGAGGATGGGTCAAAGTCAACAGGAACGCATGTCTTAACTTTAGTTGGGTTCAAAAAGCAAATACAGAGCTCATTCAAATCACCAATTTGTGATTTGAGCCCTTGAGTTTAACTCCTTCAGCACTGAAATATCCAATGAAATGAAAGAACAAAATGCAAATAAATACATAAATAATTTAATAATTAAATAAACCAATAAATAAACTTAGAAAATAGCAGAAAACTTTGCAAGAAGTATTTAAGATTTCTAGTTACCAAACTGAGTTCTGACTACACTGAGGCATCCTGAAAGCAAAATAACTTTTAGAGACAAAGTGGAGCTTCTCTCCGTTGGAATCCCACTACCATCCTCAGTTCACAGTGTGGATCTGGGAGTACAGGCCATGAGGGGGTGTGAGTATATATGTCCTTCTTAAGCTCCTCTCTGCTTTCCCTGGGAAACAGGACACTACTGTACTGAAGTAACACACAGATACATAAACACACACAAAACATTATCCCCTTGCATAATATCTGGAGTATGGTTTGTTGAATATGAATCTACCTTGGCAGTCAGCTTCCCAATTGTAGGTAAAGACTGACACAACTTCACCTTGCTAAAGCTACTCAGAGGGTTGGGAGTTCAAAAGAAAAAATCTAAGCAACTTTTGTTTATATAAAAGAGATTTATGCCAAGGAAAGGGAAAAACTAGGAGATAGTTATTATAAGAAAGAATAACTTGACAAAATTAAGAAAGTAGAACAAGTGAATGATGAATTGGATACTGCCTAAATGCCAATAATTGACTATACATGGGCTACTCAAAGGAGTCACATTTTCTTTGTTCTTGATAGAAAATTGCAAATATGGACAGTGGAAGCTCTAGCATTAAAATGCCAATCAAGGGTGACTCTGAAACATGGCAAAAGGACATCTATGTGAGCTAGAGTTTGAGCAGTGCCCCTGGTGGTAAGTTTGCCTGGAAAACAGATGGACAGAGATATGGATTTTTCTCTAACTCCTGGGTAGTGTCTAACATTTTGGATGGATGGTTAAAGATTAAGAAGGCATATAACTGACAATTAGTACCGAGAGTTCTGAGGAAGTGGTTTGTAGATAGGCCTCTTGTAATAGGTCCAGAGAATGGAGAAATCTATGTCCCTTCTGAATGCTCAGCATGTAGCGCCTTAGCATAGGATCTTGGTCAGCAGATAAGACGACTTTTTCTGTGGCATTAGTCAGACTCTTTCTTCAGCTCATCCCATCCTTGTGAAAGAAGTTGTCTTAGCAGCTATAATATAGGAGGTTATCAAAGTGAACTTCCACTTACCAAAGATGGTCTGGCTAGAGACACTAATGAATGACTGAACTATCAGTGGCAGAGATTAATGCTGAGCCCCTGATGCGGCACAATTCCCTAAGAGGGGACAGCCAACTACCTGGTGACAGGTTGAATATACCAGATAATTTCTAAAACATAGCAGCAGCATGTAATTCTCATGGGAATAGATATTCATTCTGAGTAGGGATTTGCCTTCTCTGCCTACAATTTTCCATAAATACTTTACAGGAAAAAGTGTGCAGCAATGACCTCACACACTTGGAATTTACTGATATTATGACATCCGCTATCACCCTAACAAAGCTGACATAGTAAAATAAAGGAATGATATTTTGAAGACTCAGACAAGGTGCTCCCTGAGTGGTTACACATTGTGGGGCAGGGCAATGTCTTTCAGGATATGGACATGCTCTGAATAAATGATCTATATATGGTGCTGCTTCTCCCATGTCCCTGATTAACCAGTCCAGGAGTCATGTTGTGCAAATGTGAATAGTTCCTTGCACGATTGTCACTAATGATCATCTAGTGAAAATTCTGCTGCTCACTGCTGCAACTCTGAGCTCTGCTAATTTAAGAATCTTAGTTCTGAAGGGAGGAATATTTTTCCGGAGGGTCACAACAATGATTCCATTAAACTGGAAAATGAAAATTCCACCTGGTCACTTTAGGCTCCTCGTGTCAGTGAATCAACATGCACAGAAGGGGCTGAATACCCTGGATCATTAAGGGGCAAGTGGATTGGTACTATACAGTGGAAGTAAAAAGGAGTAACTGCAATGGATGGCACACAATTGGGCACTTTTTAATGCTTTCAAGTCTTGTGATGAGTCCATGGAAAACTACAACAATCAAATATGGGCAAGACTAGCAATATCAAAGATCATCAGGAATGAAAGTTTGTCCAAAGATGAAAGTCTGAGTCATGTAACCAGATGAGAACCCATTACAAGCTGAGGCACTTGATAAGGGTTGCTATGGACTTAACTGTGTCCCGTTATAATTCAAACACTGAATCCCTAACCCCCAGTGTGATGGCATTTGGAGATGTGGCTTATGGGGAGCATTTAGTGTTAGATGATGCCGTGAGAGTGAGGCCCAAGAGGGATTGTAATCTCTTTCTCCACACTGAAGATGGTGGCAGTCTGAGGGACAGGAAGAGGGCCCCCACCAGGAGCCACGTTGGCAAAAGGACCTTTTTCTTGAACTTTATAGCCTCCAGACTGTAAAAAATAAATGCCTGTTGTTTAAGCCATCTAGTCTATGGTGTCTTATTATGGCAGTCCAGGATGACTAAGATAGAGCAAATGGAAAATGGAATATGTAGGCTATGAAGGAAGATGCAGACCATGTGGCTTGGACCACATGACCAGATGCAGCAAAAAGGGATGTGGTAGATATAGCACATAAAGTAGAAAAATATATATATGTGTGTATGTATGTATTTGTGTATGTACTCAATTTAAGGAAGAAATACTCATAATTACAGAGTTATTTGTTGTGTAACTAGTTGTATGGTCCAGGCTGATCATGTGTGTAAATATATACACACATGAATAATGTTTACCCATGTGTGCACTTGTGTACATACATGTGTATAAGTGGACAGCATATATTCTGTGTGTATATACATATCAAAAAATCTGCACACATTGTGCATTTATATACTGTATATATATATATAGTATGTACAGTATGTGTATATGTATGGGTATGTATGGATATACAGACATCTACATACACACAACTTCAGTCATTCTAGTCATAAAATATGTTAATAGTGATTAAGTTATTTCTTAGTATTTAAGTTACAAGCTACCACATGTTGAGTGTGACTCAGCTAGAAAAGGAATGTACTTTACTCCAAGACAAATAGTGACTGGTATCCACTGTGGGGGAGAAAAAAAGACCCTCCAAGTGCCATTTCTGTATTTTTCTTCTTATAATACATTCCAAAGGATTCATAGTAGTTCTGCTTCCCTGAGAAGGGAAACTGAGAAGTTTATGAGAGATAGCTGAATGGTCTTTCTATCACTTTACTCAGAAAAAAAAATACAATTAAGAAAATGAAATATAAATGCCAAAGTTCAAGGATGGATAATGGTGGTGATAAAATGTATATACCTGTAAGCTGGAGCTATGTTTCCCAGAATCCCTGGGATGGCTAAATGGTAGAGGTTGTCTAAGGAGAAATTTGTGTGAGTTGTGGAAAGAAGAGGGAAGTAGCTGTTATTACTCTCTGAAGATTATTGTCGCATGATGATGGGGGAGACAAGTCAGAGGTGCTGGTTGGCTCCAGCTTCTGCTACTCCATGTCCAGCTCTTCTTTCCAACTGCTACCACCACTGACCAATGGGCCCACACATCAACAGCCTTCCACAGAATGCTCTCCACCTCCTCTGGTAGACTGGGTGCCCAGCTTCCCAGCTTCCTGCAGCTCTGATTTATCCACCCATGCCAGTGCGTTAGGGATGCTAGCTAGTGATTATTCTCCAACTTACCAAGGGCCATTTCTGCATTTTATTTTCTAAGATATATTCTTTAAAAAGTATTCATAGTAGTTCTGCCTCCCTGGTCAAACATTGATTGATACAGGTAAGGTAAATATGATACAATTTCACAAAATTCTACATATCAATAACAGTATTGAAACAAAAGACAAAACTGATGAGAAACATAAGAGAAAATCTTTGTAAAATCTTAGAATTCTTTAACAATTTTAGCTAGCTTTGACTTTTTGAGGATCATATTTATTTGAAATGAATTAGAAACTAAAGTGTATGAGTATCCTCATATATATCGATCATAGAATAGGTCTGAAAGAAAAATTTTGCTAAAACAAAATAACAATTGCCTGGGCCACATAACTCAACTCCACTGTAAATCAAAGGGGACAATATAAGTACCAAAAATATAAACCAATCATTTGGAATTTAATAATAGAAAACATCTCTTTGATCTAAAAGGAAATAAAATCTGTTTACAAAATATTTATGAGATAAATATAACAGTGACATTTCTTAAATGCTAATTTATATAGTCAGAGATATTATCAGCACTAAATCTCAAGCTCTAAATAGTGTCATAAACAATAAAATATAGATGAACTAAGCATTCAACTAAAATACATTTTAAAATGAGCCACAGAAAAAAGTTTATGAAATGACTATATAAATGTTAGAGGAGAAATTTAAGAAATTATTACCAAAAAATGTATAGAATCACAAAATCTAAAAATAGTTGTTTAGGAAACAAAAATCAAGAAAATAATAATGCTATTTGAGCCCTAGTCTAATCAATATAAAAGTAAACACATGCATACACACATACAGACATTTACTATTTTAAATAAGCAAAGGAATATAATCACTTAAAAAGAATTTTGAAAATAAATGATATATCTGAAATCACTAAAGAAATTTGTTTTCCTTAGGAGGATCATAATTATATTAATTCAGAAAATGTAGGAAGTAAGTGTCCATCAGTAGATGAATGGATAAAGAAGAGGTGGTACATATACACAATGGAATACTATTCAGCCATAAGAATAAAACAAATCCTACCATTTGCAACAACATGGATGGAGCTAGAGGGTATTATGCTCAGTGAAATAAGCCAAGCCGAAAAAGACAAGTATCAAATGATTTCACTCATATGTGGAGTATAAGAACAAAGAAAAAATACTGAAGGAACAAAACAGCAGCAGACTCACAGAACCCAAGAACGGACTAATAGTTACCAAAGGGAAAGGGACTGGGGAAAATGGGCGGGAAGGGAGGGATAAGAGGGAAAAAGGGGCATTACGATTAGCAGATGTAATGTTGGGGGGGCACGGGGAGGGCAGTACAACTCAGAGAAGACAAGTAGTGATTCTATAGCATCTCACTACGCTGATGGACAGTGACTGTAATGGGGTTGGTGGGGGGACCTGATGAAGGGGTAGTTTAATAACCATAATATTGCACATGTAATTGTAGAATAATGATACCAAAATAAATTATTTAAAAAAGTTAAAAAAAAGAAATATGGGGAAAAAAAAGAAAATGTAGGAAGAAATAAAGAGGCAAATTATCATTAATACTAACTGGAAAATCTTAATTTCCCTCTTATTAAGATGACTTTAAAAAAAATACTTTACATGGTTTCCTTTTTTAACTGATGAAAAGCACACAATTTCAGCGTCACCTAAGTTGTTCTATAGAACACCATATAAAATATTCTGCAACAGCATGGTTGTTATTTATCACTAGAACAGGTCATTTTAAAAATATACACACATTAAATTGTGAATGTGTTAAGTGCGAGCACATGTTATGAAGCAGCACAACAGAGCAACTGACTGAGTGTAGAGGTTCAGAAAAGATTCCCTGTGGAAGTGACTTCTAAATATAGTCAATACAGTTAAAGATAAAAGATGTGAAAGATGTGCGAATGTCCCATGTGGGGAAAGAGGAACTGAAGTCTAGGCAGGCGGGGAATGTTGACGAAGGATTTGCAGTTTAGCCTAAATGAAATGGCGTTAACTGAAGGAGTCTGAGCAGAGAATATTATAACCACAATTGCCTTTGAAAAACATCGTTCCACTTGCAATATAGAACATGGGTTGGAGGAGTTTGGTGTGGATTAAAAAAAAAAAGATCAGTTAGGAAAATGTCATATTAAGTATATAAATAGGAAATACATAAATAAAAAGGAAAACATCAAGTACATTCAGTTAGGAAAATATTGCTAAGAGAGATCATGATGGCATGAGATGGAGGAAAGCTGTATTGGAGAAATAGTTTTTCGGTAAAAATAACAGAATTTTGCAGTGTTTTGGATGTGATGGAAGGAAGAAAGGTATTGAGGCTGACATCCTGATTTCTGATTTGTAAAAATGGGGGTGATGTGATAGATTCCCTGAGAAGTTACTTGGAGATAATTAACTGAAATAGAACACAATGGGAAAGGATCTCATTTGGTGGTTTGATGTAAGGATATTATTTACAGAGAGGGAAGGATAATGAATGAATTCAATATTGAATATGAGTTGGAATGCCTTTGCAATAGTCAACTGGAAATAAAAAAGGCAAGCAAATAGTAAAACAGGTCTGAAACTCAGGGGAGAATTCCGAGTCAGAGAAAATTATCCTTGAAATAACCATCAACTAGACAATAATTAAAATCTCACAGGTGGAGCAGACTGCCTAAGAGAAATGTAGACAATGAGGTTTAAAAGCTAAGACCTTTACTTAGAGTTTCAATAGTTAAAGTTTTAAAACCTAAAAAGAAGATGGAAAAAGAGCAACCAGAGACACAGCAGGGCAACCTTAAGAGTACCTGTTGTCATGGAGACCCAGGGAAGAAATCTTTGAAGAAAGAAGGAAGGGGTGCTCAGCAATGCCAAATGTTGATGGGAGGTTAAAATGGAGGAGAATCAAAGTAGGTTCATTATTTAATTTCTCAAAGGCCTGCAGTTTTAGTAAAGTGGATAGAAGCCAAATTTTAATTTAGTGAGGACTGAAGAAGTCAAGCAACTCTCTCAGGAATCTCAGCTATGAAAGGGCAGGATAACCTGTGGAGGATGAAGAATGAAGTTTTTTTTAATTGTTTTAAATACAAGATTAACCTAGGAAAGTGCCCATCTCACAAGTACATATCTTGATGAGTATTCATCTAGTGAAACTACACACAGGACCTAAAGAAACAATTACTGGCATCTTAGATGCCTCCTTGTGAATTCTTCCTAAATAAAAAGGCATAGATTCATCAGTGTAAGGCACACGGGCAACCACCCAAGAAGCTTACAATCGGACTACGGAATCGTGATTGCACACAGATCACAACTAGGGACAAGGAAGAACTGGATGAGCCAGGAAAGGCACATTTGGTAGCAGTTCGGCAGAGGCTTCTTCCCAGCTCCCAATTCAGGTAGAGCGTGTCCCAGAGCAGAGGCTGCAATCCCATGGGGGGTCAACCCACAGCCGCTGGTTGGGGTGGTGGGCCCATCAGGATGCGACACTGATGTCTTGAACCTTGGTCAGAGCCCTGCATTTTCATTCTATGCTGGGCACTGAACATTACAAAGTTGATTCTGAAGATGGGCAATGTTCTTCCAGGAGAAATGGAGGAAGAGGGTAGACTCTAGGCAGGAAGAATGGAACTACCATGATAGGAAGGGAAGCTTCTTCTCTCTGTATTTACGAAGATTCTTAAGTACTTTCTCAGCTCCATACAGGAAAGACCATACAAAAATAATAATAATAATGATAATTCCATGTAATCACACTCTAAAAAAAAAAGGATAGATTCATTTTGCTTTTTTAAATACTATACAGAAATGGAAGTGAATATTGGGTGCTTTTTTTGGTGACTGTTGCACGAATTTTTTAAAAATAAATGTAAGATATTTAACAGTTTATGTGTCATTCTGTTGAAGAAATTATTTTGAAAAGAAGTTTGATGCACAAGAGGCAGAAGGAAAAACCAACAAAATTGTGGGTAGAAGGACCAGCCCCAGAAAGGGTGTGAGAAAAATCCATGTACATGCAGGCAGATTTTTACTCCTGAGAGTGGGAGATTGAAAGAGTCCTCTTCTGATGCTGTTCTTTTTTCCTGTGGAGGACAGGATATCTGCTGAATTTGGAGCAAGTTTGATGGTGGTTTTGCTCTTTCAAAGTTTACAGAGAATAGAGGAGGTTTGAAATGATTGTGGTGGAGAATTGTAGAGTGTTAATCATATAAACATAGATCAGTAGCCAGTGCTGACGATCTGAAATTGGTAATCATGAATTTTACATAAAAAAAACATAACATTTTCATGAAATATGTTTTAAAAATAAATCAGTGGGAAGATATGATGACCTCCTCATGGAAGTGAATATTCATGATCTCAGTGGCCTTTTTGTTAATATTGAAATTTAACTTTATTATCTTAAAAAATTTGTGCATCTTATTTTTGCATTAATGAGTGCGCATTCAAAGAACTAATCTCTGTATTCATGGGGTGTAGAGTATAGTGGGGTGGAGGCGACAAATATTAAACATGTAGCATGCAAATGCTTAATATAAGGGAAACTTGCAGAATGCTTTAGGATTATAAAATTGGGAGTTATCAAAGAAGAAGCTTTGAGGATGTGAAATTTAAGCTAAATTTTGGTGAATGAGTAATGGTGAAGTTATAAAGCATGGAAGAGGGGTGAGTGAGAGAAGGTTCATGTGTAAGGCCCTTTACCAGGAAATGCAAGGAGCTTTAGAAATGAAAAAGGTCATTAATCTAGTGCTTGTTAAGGGAATTGCATGAAATGAGGCTAGATAGTTATAAAGAGGTGTTGAGAGGCTAAAAAATGAAGTTCATGGTAAACATTTTCAACTTTAAGAAAAATGACCTAGTAGCTAATTTTGAATTGGAGAAAGGCATGATATTACATTTCTCAAGGTGAGTAATGGGAGCATCCCTAATTATAACAGTGAAGCTTGAAATTACTTAGACAGATTTGGGAAGTAATTAGGAGGGAGAATCAATAGGACTTCTTCATTTATTAGATCTGAATACATAAGGGAGTGTAAGGTTGCCATGGATGAATTCTAGGTTTCTGACTTGAGAAGGTGAATAGATACATTGAGGACAGTAAGAGAAAGATCAAGTTTCAGAAGAAATATCAGGAGTTCAATATTGGACATATTGATTTTGGGTATACCTGTTAGAGAATAAATATTTATTGGTTATGGAATAAGAGGTGAGATATATGTATCTGGAGAAGAGAGTTTTGAATAGACAATTTTTTTCTCCCTCTATTACAATTCAGATAAATTCTGTTGAACATGATTTATGCCATGCTCAGAAATACCATGATGATGAAAAGACTCAACCATATATCCTGAGGCATCATTACCTAGAAAAGGCAAAGGCAAGATATGAGGGTTGAAGTAAAAGGACATTTGCTTTATTTGGCAAATGATGACCTATACATCCGAGCCCTAAATGTAACATTTCTCCACCCACTACCTCCATGGTTTGCTTTAGGTTAGAAGTTTTGGAGAATGAAAGTAAACTGGATTTTTGTCAGCATTACTGCTCTCTCAAGCTAATGTGACATCTACAAAATAGATGATCTGTTAAAATTTCAAGAACTGAACTATGATTATTTTTTAAGCAAACACATCACACTGGATTTATTAATATTCTAGAATTACAGGAAAAAGCAAGCAAAAGAATTTTTGAATTTAGGTAAAAATGAATGGAAGACACTCTATTAAGTTTCAAACATTTTCTCCGTATCTAAAATCTAAAATGTAGTCTGTCCCACTGACATAAAGTCTATGACTGTAGGAAGCTGACCTAAATATTTATCTTTGACTTACTTCAGGGTCTTCATAACACAATTCTCACTTCTTTTTATTGTGAACAGATATAGTCCTCTTGTGACAGGAGCCAAATACTCAGTTGAAAGCATAACCTTGAAACAAGTGCAAGTTTGCAGGCTAATAGTTGAAACTTTTGAGGGGAAAAAAAGACATTAAGGAAACTGGCAAGGAAGATCATGTCTGTTGTTTTCTTTCACTGTAAAGTAAAGTAGACGAAGAAAAAGATATAAACTAGAACTAGCTCCTAAACTTAGAAATACATAAGCAATAAAACTGTTGATACTTCAGAAAATCATTACACACAAAGTATTGTCAAAACAAAGGGTTCTAAATTTTAAGTTTGGAAGGTTGATAAGATCTTATTCAATTTATAATTACTGAAGTTTTAATTTGCAAAATAAACCGTTGGCCTATGGATTTGTTGTCATGATTTTAGGAAATTATCTGAAGATTTAAAATCAGATGGTGCCTACATTATTGGGGAATGGTTAATGAATGTGTCATTCATTTTTTGTCTTTTTATTTTCCTTTGATACATTTTGCTCCTATTATTTTGCAGTGTAACTGGCTTGATTTTTTTCTCTAGCTTATGCAAATATACATGTTTCCAAGAGGCAATAACTTTTGAAGAGATGTTTCTATATTTATCTTTATGCATTTACATTCATATTCCAGTATTGCCTACAATTTACTTCTTCATGAAAATTAGAAATAAAGGTACAAATCTTTTTATGCAGCTGAAAAATTCAATTTCCATTGTAAGCTTATGTTGTAAAAGCTCTGCTTTCATTTTGTTATGCAAAATGTTAGTGTGTCAACATAAAAATCTCTAAAATGACCCTAAGCTTCACAAACACAAGAAGAAACAGCCTATGTGCAATTCAATACTTATAAACTTGATATTAATCTTAATTAATTTTATCCATTAAGTAGGGATAATTTTGTTCTAATTATATGTGGTTTAACTTTAGATTTGTGAGTTAGGTAAAGCTAACTCATATATCTGAAACTGCTTATGAGACCAGAGAAAATTATCTTTGTAAAGCTGGATTTGATCAGTTTACCTCAGTGTGAATCAGAACAAATAAATTTTTAAACCACTACTTACACAGAACTTGCAACATGTCAAACACATGTACTATATGTGTGTTAGCTCATTTCATTCTGACAAACCCTAATAGTTACATGGTCTTTTTTTCTTCCATTTTATAGATGAGAAAACTAATGCCGATAGGTATAGGTAGGCACTGCCATAATGAGGATTCACCCAAGTAGTCTGGCTACCAATTTCATGCTTTTAATCATTATTCCATACTGCTTTGTAATTTATGAAATAACAAACTATTAGAAATGACATAGCCAACCAACACCAAAACATTTTTTTCTTACCATTGGTTGTATATTGCACCAAATGACAGACTGGGCATCTTCTATATTGTTAGGTGGTGGATGTTGAAATCAAAATAAATGAAACACTTCCTGTGATACGTAAACAATGAAAAGAAAATACTTCTCAGACCCTTATATTTGGAATGAAGGATGAAAAAGAGTATTCCTGGTTAAGAGAACATGGAAGAACATTTCAGACTAAAGGAACAACATGGATAAATATCCCAAATGGGAAAGGCATGCATGGCATTTGAGGAACTAATGGAAGTCACTGATGACTAGAACTTCGTGTGTGAGGGAAACATAGTACAAGATAGGTTTAAAAGGAAGAAAGTGTTCTTTGAGTAACCTTTATAATGCTCAGAATGCAATGAGAAACTTCATAAGGGTCATAAGCTATGAGTTGACTACAGTTAAACTATTTTGAAAACAATTTTGTCTATACCACCATCCCATAAAACTCTTCAAAAATGATGATAAAGGACTTTGAATTTTTTTTTAAATACAAGGGAAATAATGGAGACAATATATTTTAAGATTTTACAAGTATGGGCTAAAGTCCCAGTTCTGTGGTCTGGGGCAGGAAGAACTTCTCTAAGTTTCCATTTCTTGAAATGTAAACTAGTAATAACAACATTTACCTTGAAGACCTGCTGTGAGAATTGTATAAATATGTGTAAAGCAGGTAGCATTGTGTCTAGCACTGTTATTGTGTGATGTTTAATATGTACAAAATTCTAAAGAAAGACAAAGGAGAGATAGACCAGTGCAGCCCATGGGCTACCAGAAAATCTCAAAAGGATTTGCTATTCAAAACAGACCTTAATGGTTGAATAGTTTTGACTATTTACTGACTAAAATCTTCTGTGTCCAATTTTTCCTAGTGGTTTTATTTACTTGGGGATAAAAATGACAAAAAGTAAGTAAAAAATAGATGAGTGGAAAAAGAGGCATAAAATTCCAATTATAAATTAGTCATGGGGATGAAAATACAGCATAAGGAATATAGTGAATTAAATTTTAATATCTTTGTATAGTGACAGATGGTAACTACACTTACTGGAGTGAGCATTTAATAAGGTAGATAACTGTTGAATCACTATGTTGTATACTCGAAACCAATATAATATTGTATATCAACTATATGTTAATTTTTTTAAAAAGTAAGTAAGGTGAATGTAATAACCACATTGTTTTTCTTGTGAAACCTCATAAGAGTGTATATCAATAATACCTTAATAAAAATAAAAAGTAAGTAAAAAGAAATGAGGAAGGAATGAAATAAAGAATTAACCAAGAAGACAAAAATAACTAGAAGAGAAACAACAGAAGTATTCTTCTCTTACAACTTGCACTTTGAACTACCTACCTACAATATACCAATAAAAATTTGAATGAATTAAGCATTAAAATGATTATTCTGGTTGCTAACAGGGCAACACTTGTGAACTCAGACTTGGGTATCCTCAGCTACTGAGTTTGAAGACAGACCCAAGAGGAAGACAAACTTTCTCTGAACATAACAAGGCCAGGGATAATACCCAAGGAAACAGGACAACAGTGCATTAGTCGTATGAATCGATATTTCCTTAAGTTAAACTAGCCTACGTGGTTTTAAAAAGGAAATAAACTCTCCATAGCCAGAAATTAGGCAGAAAACTGGTTACTACCAATCTTTGTAGTCAAACCATCTACCACATTTTGGCCCAATCCAGGGACCAGAGCTCACCTTCGCACTGGTTGGAACTGAGGAGGAGCCATGTTACAAGTGGCTAAGTGTTAAGAGTTAGGATAATATGGGCAAGAGACAAGAAGTACTGCATAAAGATTAAGAATTCTGTGTCATTTTCTCATTTGTAAAATGCGATGATAATGATAAAACTCTACTCTTAGATTGTTGTAAAGACCAAAAGAATAATCAAGCTCTTGAATAACTACTTCTCTCAAGCTGATCTTAGGCAGTCAGCTTTGCAAGACACAAAGAGAAACCTGGTGTCAAGTGACCTGTGATCTACCCATTCAGAAGGAGATGAATACCAGATGGGGCAGGACCCTCAGTGGGAGCCCTGAAAAGAACACAGCAAGATTGAGATTAAACACAGGTCTTCCACCTTGGTACTGTCCAGCAATGTCTTCATTAAAAGAACTGCTTGATCAGCCATCACAGTTTAATATTTGTTGATGTTTAGGACTGAAAGTAGCCCAGCTTCTAATAACCTGAGGGTAGACGGGGAGACTGCCTTTCTTGTAGATCATCTGGAGGAATAAACAACAAGCCAGATAAAAACTCTCCACGCCTGGTAGACCATAGTACTGATTTCTGTCTTTTGTGAAACAGAAAGGAAGGTCTGTGATTCAGTTATCACCTTCAGATTGTCTCAATTCCCTCTTCATTGTCTTCCATCTCTGCTAAAATCTCATTTCTACTGTACATTCTAGACCAAAAACTAGACCAAAACTATGAGTTCCTCATAGTTTTTAAGTTATGAAGAGACTTAAAACATAGACATTGTAGGGCAGCTTGGAATTTACAGTCAGGAAAATCAAGATATGTGGTTTTTCTGTCCCATAGTGCTTGACTAATATTGATGGAGCTAATGATTGTATCACTTTCATCCTCTCAGAAAAAGGATTAGGCTCCTGAGATTGTTGAGGGATTCCATTCTGTGATGCAGGCAAACATGAAGCTCAGAAGGATTGTCTTTCCTGGTCTATCTGGAGCACCACTGATTGGTTTTCCTAATGGTGTCTTTCTTTAATGCTTTTAATTTGCACTGTAAAATTTATCATTAGATACTTTCCATCAATATCTCCATATAGGTGTCCCTATGTGCATTTGTTACCTCCTAAACTGCATTATAAGGTATTTCAGAGAAAGGACTATGTTCTCCACTCTGTTGATCCTTCAGGCCACTTAATTCAAATCTATTGTTATTGCTCGAGTAATGCTTATTGATTGTCAGTAAAAGGACCTTGTATATGAAGGTTAGCATGAGGTCAAAGTAAGAAAGGATTAGAAAACACGCTCTAAACATTAGCTTTCTGGATTGTGTCCAGAAAGGGATGAAATTGTTAAAACAGTTGCTTTCTGTGGTAAACTGCAGACCTGGGTAGACTACAGGACCAGTATAGCTTAATATCCAGAGTCAGCTTCAAATCACAATTGTTTCTAAGGATGAAAAACAACTCTCCTATCTCACTTCTCATCCTCTATTCAGTCAACACCATCCACTTGGTTTCCTCAGTTCATGGGTACCACCTGTGTTTGTCCTTTTCTTTAGTCTGGAAGGTGGTTTCTGTTTGTTCAAATCATCACCTTGTCTAAATTCAGACCAAAAAAATTGCCCGTGAAACCTTCCATCACTACTTCAACTTATACGTTCTCTTTTGAAAGTATATTGATCTTCACTAAGTGGAATACTGATCAGAAGGTAATCATTTTAAGATTTACATCTAAAGAAACAATTATTTAAAACACAACAGTACAGAACACAGAGAGGGGCCTTTCTTAGAATGTGATAATTGCCATAATTAAAGCATAAGTGACACAAAATGTGGTAAATGCACTTGATGAGTAAAGTCTCTGTGACTTTGATTAAGAGTAGGTAAGACAGAGTAGTGTGCCGTCAAAAAAATTAAACCGAGAAAATAGCAAAGAAATTCTAAAGTCAAGACCACTAGATGAGGTATGAAAATACATGGCTTCATGAGAAACAATCGAGTAGGAAACAGTTGTTTCCCTCATTAATGAGTTAAATATGATACATGCTCACTTAAAAAAAAATTATATTCTGATAGTTGTGGAGGTCTCTTCAGGAGATCCAAGAAGACTTATCCTCTGGAACCAATTAAACTGTTGCCTAAAAAGTTTGCCTCACTGCTACTTTAAGCCCCGGCACACATACTCCTGTTCTGGAAGTGAATTCTCACAGCAATAGAAATTTCCTTTCACTGGTTGTTTTGTCTCTCCCACCCCCTTTTATTTTGTGTTTTTAAACTTTTTGTTCTTCACCAGTTCATTTGGTCCATAGCTTCAGTGCCAGCAGGACCAGTCTGACTGCATATTTGGAAGATCAGTCTTTTCATACTTTGAGCTGGCTTATATGTGGATGAAACTTTTTCTCTAGTGATAACAACACTCAGGGAATTATGCCTGACTGACCCCTTGGTTACCTCTTCCAGGATGATTGCATCTATTCTCTGTAATGGGAGAGAACAGAGAATGTAGTTCGATATGCTTTTGGCTTGTTCATCTACTTGAGCAGAAATCATTAAAAAATACTCTGTACCTACGGGTAAGAAGAACAGATCATTTTGGATTTTGACTGGCTAACTTGCATATGTATTTATGTCTACTTCTGACATGTGGCTGAAATTACAGAAACACAGCTGCAAATTTTCAGTGTGCCTCTATATATGTAATTGAGAACAACCTTTGCATATCATTGTCTGAGTATAAAATATTTCCTACCTCCAGAGGATATTAAGAGTTAGAAATAAATATCTTCAAATAAGAGTTATGGTCTGATTAGTTTATAGAAACTAATATTCTCACAATCCCCAGGAAATAGAGAAACTCTTTTTTAATATGCTAGTCTTTTCAGAGAAAAAAATATTTCTCAAAGAAATTCCTAGTTAAGCATTTTTATATTTTTATATAATAATCCAAATTCCTGTAATGAAGTAAAGTCCTTCACAGATTACATTATTTTTATGATTTTGTTTTAATATTAGGTGTATATTTTTTCCCTCATACCACAGTGGAATACAAGTGCACACATCTTTGTGTAAAGCAAGAATTTGATTTTTATCTTTCTTAAATGACAAATTGGTTTGGAGTATACAGTTAGCTTATAATGTTACCTTATGTGTAATTTTTCCCAGGTAGTAGATATTCCACATTCACAGAATAATTTTTTGTGCTTCTGTTCACTTTGGCATGCTTTTAATTATTAAGACAAACAGCAAGAAGCCATTCTCATTTCTGAAAGAGCTAAGGTTTCTTAAAATTGAGATAGATTCTATTATCTTTTCAAAAATATCCTATTGCCACTTTTATCAATGAGTATTCAAGCTAAAACTTTTCCATTTCACTGCACACCTATAATCTTATTTAATCAATGACCAATATTCACTCATAAAATTTTGACTTTGCCTTCCCAATATCAAACAAAAACTTCAAAAAAATTTAAAAATCGACAAGTATTTTTAAAGATCTGCCACAAAGAATTTTTATCTTATACTGTTTTTATGTACTATATATTTTATTTTATTTTATTTTTTATTTGGTATCCTTAATGTACAATTACCTGAACATTATGGTTACTAGACACCCTATTATCAAGTCCCCTCCCACAGTCACTGTCCATCAGCGTAGTAAGAGGCTATAGAATCATTACTTGTCTTCTCTGTAAATATTGCCTTTCCTGTGACCCCACTTTGTGACATTATGTGTGCTAATCATAAAGCCCCTTCTTCCGCCTTATCGCTCCCTTCCCACCCATCTTCCAGAGACCCTTTTCCTTTGGTAACTGTTAGTACATTCTTGGGTTCTGTGAGTCTGCTGCTGTTTTGTTCCTTCAGTTTTTTCTTTGTTCTTATACTCCACAGATTAGTGAAATCATTTGATACTTGTCTTTCTCTTCCTGGCTTATTTCACTGAGCATAATACCCTCTAGCTCCATCCATGTTGTTGCAAATGGTAGGATTTGTTTTCTTCTTATGGCTGAATAATATTCCACTGTGTATATGAACAACATCTTCTTTATCCATTCTTCTACTGATGGACACTTAAGTTGCTTCCATTTCTTGGCTATTGTAAATAGTGCTGTGATAAACATAGGGGTGCATATGTCTTTTTCACACTGGGCTGCTGCATTCTTAGGGTAAATTCCTAGGAGTGGAATTCCTGGGTCAATGGTATTTCTATTTTTAGTTTTTTGAGGGACCTCCATACTGCTTTCCACAATGGTTGAACTAGTTTACATTCCCACCAGCAGTGTAGGAGGGTTCCCCTTTCTCCACATCCTTGCCAACATTTGTTGTTGTTTGCCTTTTGGATGTTGGCCATCCTAACTGGTGTGAGTTGATATCTCATTGAGGTTTTAATTTGCATTTCTCTGATGATTAGAGATGTGGAACATCTTTTCATATGCCTGTTGACCATCTGAATTTCTTTGGAGAAGTGTGTGCTCAGATCCACTGCCCATTTTTTAATTGGCTTATTTGCTTTTTTTTTGTTGAGGTGCCTCAGCTCTTTATATAATTTGGGTGTCGACCCGTATCAGATATGTAATCCATGAATATATTCTCCCATAACATAGGATGTCCTTTGGCTCTACTGATGGTATCCTATGCTGTACAGAAGCTTCCCAGCTTGATATAGTCCCATTTGTTCATCCTTGCTTTCATTTCCCTTGCCTGGGGAGATACGCTCATGAAGAATTTGCTCATGTTTATGTCCAAGAGATTTTTGACTATATCTTTTTCTAAGAGTGTTATGGTTTCATGACTCACATCCAGGTCTTTGAGCCATTTTGAGTTTACTTTTGTGTATGGGGTTAGACAGTAATCCAGTTTCATTCTCTTATATGTAGCTGGCCAGTTTTGCCAACACCAGCCATCAAAGAGGCGGTCATTTCCCCATTGTATATCCATGGCTCCTTTATCGTATATTAATTGACCATATATGCTTGGGTTTATATCTGGGCTCTCTATTCTGTTCCACTGGTCTATGGGTCTGTTCTTGTGCCAGTACCAAATTGTCTTGATTACTGTGGCTTTGTAGTAGAGCTTGAAGTCAGGGAGTGTAATTCCCCCTGCTTTATTCTTCCTTCTCAGGATTGCTTTGGCTATTCGGGGTCTTTTGTCATTCCATATGAATTTTAGAACTATTTGCTCTAGTTCATTGAAGAATGCTGTTGGTATTTTGATAGGGATTGCATTGAATCTGTAGATTGCTTTAGGCAGGATGGCCATTTTGAGAATATTTATTCTTCCTAGCCAAGAGCATGGGATGCATTTCCATTTGTTAGTGTCCTCTTTAATTTCTCTTAGGAGTGTCTTGTAGTTTTCAGAGTACAGGTCTTTCACTTCCTTCGTTAGGTTTATTCCTAGGTATTTTATTCTTTTTGATGCAATTGTGAACGGAATTGTTTTTCTGATTTCTCTTTCTGTTAGTTCATCATTGGTGTATAGGAAAGCAACAGATTTCTGTGTGTTAATTTTGTATCCTGCAACTTTGCTGAATTCGGATATTAGTTCTAGTAGTTTTGGAATGGAGTCTTTAGGGTTTTTTATGTACAGTATCATGTCATCTGCAAATAGTGACAATTTGACTTCTTCTTTACCAATCTGGATGCCTTGTATGTCTTTGTTTTGTCTGATTGCTGTGGCTAGGACCTCCAGTACTATGTTGAATAACAGTGGAGAGAGGGGCATCCTTGTCTTGTTCCCGATCTTAGATGAAAAGCTTTCAGCGTCTCGCCGTTAAGTATGATATTAGCTGTGGGTTTGTCATATATAGCCTTTATGATGTTGAGGTACTTGCCTCTATACCCATTTTGTTGAGAGTTTTAATCATGAATGGATGCTGAATTTTGTCAAATGCTTTTTCAGCATCTATGGAGATGATCATGTGGTTTTTGTTCTTCTTTTTGTTGATGTGGTTGATGATGTTGATGGATTTTCGAATGTTATACCATCCTTGCATCCCTGGGATGAATCCCACTTGATCATGGTGTATGATCCTCTTGATGTATTTTTGAATTTGGTTTACTAATATTTTGTTGAGTATTTTTGCATCTACGTTCATCAGGGATATTGGTCTGTAATTTTCTTTTTTGGTGAGGTCTTTGCCCGGTTTTGGTATTAGAGTGATGCTGGCTTCATAGAATGAGTTTGGAAGTATTCCCTCCTCTTCTATTTTTTGGAAAACTTTAGAG
>JAVSCE010021638.1:0-12001 GCA_032199065.1 Smutsia gigantea | reverse complement strand
TGGGCCCACCCATTTATGTATTGTCTATGGCTGGTTTCATACTGTAACAGCAGAGCTGAGTAGCTGCAACAGAGACTGTATGGCCACAAAGCCGAAAGAACAGGAATTCCCCCTTACCGGTTTCGCTTTCTGAAGTTTCAGTTACTCCTGAAAAACCGCGGCTCTGAAGCCGATGCTCCTCCTCCTGACGTGTACTCTGACGTCGCCTCACACTTTATTGCCTTACGCCAGCCACGTCTTCCAATGCTACCTCACAATGTCTGCGGCATTCCCCTCACTTCATCTCGTCAGGCAGCCATTTTATCATCTTACATCTTCACGGAAGGAAGGGTGAGTACAGTACAATCCGATCTTTTGAGAAAGATCGCATTCATATAACTTTTACTACAGTGCATTGTTATAATTGTTCTATATTATTATTAGTTATTGTTAATCTGTTACTGTGCCTAATTTATAAATTAAACTTTATCTTGGGTATGTATGTGTAGGAAAAATCATAGTATATATACTATAGTACACATAAGGTTTGGTACTATCCATGGTTTCAGGCATCCACTGGGGGTCTTGGAACATATGCTCCACGGATAAGAGGAGACTAGTGTATTTACTATCTGAAATAGTAAACACTTCACAGAAACACTTTTCTGACCATTGATTTCAGTCCTTGCTACCTATAAAGCACTACCTAAGAGCTGATCCACGGAGGGTGTTAGAAATGCAGAATCTCAGGCACTTTCCAGACCTGTGGACTCAGCAGCTGCATTTTAATAAGAGCTCTTGTTAATTTATATGCACATTAGAGCTGGGGCTCAGAAGGCAACTGATGAAGTTTTTCTCTTATTAGACAAGCAGCGTGGGTTACTGGAAAGGGAACAAGCAGAAAGTTCAGACAATTATGCATTTAAAATTCTGTTTCAGCTGCTGAGTGGCTTCAGCCTCCTCACCTGTAGAGGGAGGATAAGCATGTGTTCCTCATATATTTCTTTTGGATTGGTTAGTGTGTTAGCTTTGTACAGCTGCCCTAACAAATTACTACAAGCTTGATGGCTTAAAACAACAGAATTTTTTTCTCTCACAGATCTGGAGTCTGGAAGTCTGAAATCAATGAGTCTGCAGGGCCATCCTCCCTCTAGAAAATCCTTCCTTTCCCCTTCTAGCTTCTGGTGGACCCAGGCTTTCCTTGGCAGTGATTACATAACATTGATCTCTGACTCCATCTTCACATGGTCTTCCTCTCTGTGTGTCTTCTCCTTTTCTTGTAAGGACAGCAGTCTCCCAATCAGGGATCACCCTGGTGCCAGTATTATATCATTTCAAGATCCTTAACTAATTACATCTACAAAGACCTTATTTCCAAAGCAGGTCACATTCTGAATTTCTGGATGATCATAATTTTGGTTGGGGGACACTATTCAACCCAGCAAAGATTACACCAGTATAAGTAAACTGTCTGGCACATTGGGAGCCCTTAACATGTTTCCCTTCCCTCTTTCCCCCTTTTATACAAATGACACAGGAGCCCAGAATAGAGTGGGAAATTGCAACTGGAATCTCAAAGTGGATATTCCCCATTTTGACAGAGGGGCATCTCCTTCACTAGGACACACAGGAAGAAGATTGCTTTCACGACATGCATCCTGGACCTAAACCAGTTCTTTTTTCCTCTGCATTTTGTAGCAAAAGTTCCTTTCAAGTTAAGGAACAAATGAATGAAAAGAAATAAGCCATAGGCAGGAAGCATCTCACAGTGCAGTGGTTGTACTCAAGCTCTCATTCTCTCCTCTCTGCTGCTGTCATGCTTGTCTGGGGAAAGGATGAGTATTTCCAGGGAAATTCCAGTGGGCCATGGCTTTCGGTTGTACCCCTGAAGGACAGCTTTCCTTTACTATGAGACCATGTATATCTCAAGAGAAAGTGAGACAGGTACTACATTTCAACTTTCTCTTAAGCAAATCTTGGCAGGGGTTAGCTTTGGGGTGAATCAAATTTGGGGTTTTCTAGCTGATGCCATTGTTGGCAATTTTCAGACCAACTAGGTAGTGTGGCAAGTTAGCCAATTCCAGCCCCATTTCTCATTGCTTTGGTATGTATAATCAGCTAAGGCTCCTTTCTGAAGTTCAGGATCACACTGTCCTCTTGGATTGCCTTTCTATTATACAGATCTGGTCTAGTCCATATAAATTACCCAATTAGCCACCAGTGATGTGCATTACAACATTGTGAATTCCCTGTAAACAGTCTCCCCATAGGAGATATGTAGGAATCTCCTCAGTACCCAGCAACCAAGTGCTGTTATTCTCAGTGCTGCACCTGTCTTGGAGCTAAAACAAATCAATAGCTAAATGTGACTGCAGCTAGATTACTAAGTCAATCTTCTAGTCTCCAAGGAGGAAAGAGGTGCAACCCTTAATACTGAGGAGCCTGCTGAAGAGAGGGAGCCTTTTTATTGGTAAGAAGAAATCTTCCAGGAAGAGGAGATACTAATCTTGGCGAGGATTTTTATTTTTACAGTTTTCAAATTTATTTTTAGAAAGGGGAGTTTGGTGTTTATTTCCTTATTCAGTTTCTAGAAATTGAGAAAGAGTCTTGAATCATACCCATCAAAACTCTCTGCTCTGCATGTAGCAGTTTAAAGAGAATATACTTTATTTTCCTACAGAAGATTGAAGAAACCAGGTATGTTGCCCCCAAAGTAGGAAACATGGTGCTATGGTAGATGACTACCTTGCCACCCTCACACCCACATACATTTGGTCCAGCTCTACACACACCACATCACACTGGCAATACTAAGTGTTTTGACCTGTGTGCCAGTCGGGGAGCTCAAGGTCAAAAGCACTTCCAATCCCATCACCATTCTGAAGGCCATCAAAACGCTAATCTTGGTGAATATCACTCTACCTACATAGACGTCATCACCATACAGACCAAGTGATCACCACCTCTCCAGGAAGGGCGATGCCCACAGCAAAGTGTCATGGTAGAAGGCCTTCATGGGCTCACTCACACCCTGACTTCTGTGGCGAGGGTGCTGCAAACAGCATGATGCTATGGTAGATGACTACCTTGGCACCCTCACACCCTCAAACATTTCTTCCATCTGTTCAAACACCACATCACATTTGCAATACTAAGTATTTTGTCCTGTGTGCCAGTCGGGGAGCTCAAGGGCAAAAGCACTTCCAATCCCATCACCAGTCTGAAGTCCATCAAAACGCTAATCTTGGTGAACATCACTCTTCCTAGAGAGACGTCATCACCATACAGATCAAGTGATCACCACCTGTCCAGGAAGGGCGATGCCCACAGCAAAGTGTCATGGTAGAAGGCCTTCATGGGCTCACTCACACCCTGACCTCAGTGGGGAGGGTGCTGCATACAGCATGGTGTTATGGTAGATGACTACCTGGGCACCCTCACTCCCTCAAACATTTCTTCCAGCTGTTCACACACCACATCACATTGGCAATAGTAAGTATTTTGTTCTGTGTGCCAGTCGGGGAGCTCAAGGGCAAAAGCACTTGCAATCCCATCGATAGTCCTAATGCCACCAAAAACACTATTCTTTTTGAACATCACTCTACCTAGAGAGACCTTGTCACAGTACAGATCAAGTGATCAAAACTTTTCTGGGCAGGGTGCTGCACACAGCAATGTGTCATGGTGGAAGGCCTTCCTGTCCTCACTCACACCCTGACCTCAGTGAACAGGGTGCTGCATACAGCATGGTGTTATGGTAGATGAGTACCTGGCTGTGCTAACGCGAACAAATATTTCTTCCAGCTATTCTCGCACCACGTCACGATGACAACCGTAAGTATTTTCTCCTGGGTTCCAGTCTGGTAGGTCAAGGACAAAAGCACTTCCAATCCCATCGATAGTCAAAATGCCACCAAAAACACTCTTCTTTTTGAACATCACTCTACCTAGAGAGACCTTGTCACAGTACAGATCAAGTGATCAAAACCTTTCTGGGCAGGGTGCTGCACACAGCAATGTGTCATGGTGGAAGGCCTTCCTGTCCTCACTCACACCCTGACCTCAGTGAACAGGGTGCTGCATACAGCGTGGTGTTATGGTAGATTACTACCTGGGCACCCTCACTCCCTCAAACATTTCTTCCAGCTCTTCACACACCACATCACGCTGGCAATACTAAGTATTTTGTCCTGTGTGCCAGTCGGGGAGCTCAAGGAAAAAAGCACTTCCAATCCCATCGATACTCCTAATGCCACCAAAAACACTATTCTTTTTGAACATCACTCTACCTAGAGAGACCTTGTCACAGTACAGATCAAGTGATCAAAACCTTTCTGGGCAGGGTGCTGCACACAGCAATGTGTCATGGTGGAAGGCCTCCTTGGCCTCACTCACTCCTGACCTCAGTGAGCAGGGTGCTGCATACAGCATGGTGTTTTGGTAGATGAGTACCTGGCTGTGCTAACGCGAACAAATATTTCTTCCAGCTCTTCTCGCACCACATCACGATGACAACAGTAAGTATTTTCTCCTGGGTTCCAGTCTGGTAGCTCAAGGGCAAAAGCACTTCCAATCCCATCAGTAGTCCTAATACCACCAAAAGCACTATTCTTGTTGAACATCACTCTACCTAGAGAGACCTTGTCACAATACGGATCAAGTGATCAACACATCTCTGGGCAGGGTGCTGCACACAGAATGGTGTTATGGTAGATGAGTAACTGCGCACCCTCACTCCCTCAAACAGTTTTTCCAGCTCTTCACCCAGCACAACAAGATGACTGTACTAATTATTTTCTCAATGTTTCCAGTTGGGCAGGACAAGGACCAAAGCAGTCCCAATGCCCTCACCAGTCTGAATGTCACCAAAACACTAATCTTGGTGTACCTCACTATACCTAGAGCTGTTATCATCATATGGATCCAGTGATCAACACCTCTCTGGGCAGGGCGCTGCACACAGCAAAGTGTCGTGATGGAAGACCTTCCTGGGCTCACTCACACCCTGACCTCAGTGGGGAGGGTGCTGCATACAGCATGGTGTTATGGTAGGTGAGTACCTGGCCACCCTCACACCCACAAACATTTCTTCCATCTCTTCACGCACCACAACATGATGGTAATACTCAGTATTTTGTCCTGGGTTCCAGCCGTGTAGCTGAAGGGAAAAGCACATCAAAACAGGAATGAAAGAATATATGGAGACTAATGACAACAACAACACAAAGCCACAACTTCTAGGGGACACAGCAATGGCAATTCTATGAGGAAAGTACATTGCAATCCAGGCCTATCTAAAGAAGGAAGAACATTCCCAAATGAATAGTCTAAAGACGCAATTACTGAAATTGGAAAAGAAGAACAAATGAGGCCCAAAGTCACCAGAAGGAGGGACATAATAAAGATCAGAGAATAGATAAATAAAATTGAGAAATATAAAATAGAAAAAGATCAATGAAACCAAGAACTGGTTCTTTGAAAAATAGACATAATAGATAAACCCCTAGCCTGACTTATTAAGAGAAAAAGAGAATCTACACACATAATCTGAATCAGAAGTGAGAAAGGAAAAATCACGACGGACCCCACAGAAATACAAAGAATTATAAGAGAATATTATGTGAATATGTATGTTAACAAGCTGGAAAACCTAGAAGAAATGGAGAACTTCTTAGAAAAACACAACCTTCCAAGACTGACCAAGCAAGAAACAGAAAAACTAAACAGACCAATCACCAGCAGTGAAATTGAATCGGTAATCAAAAAACTGCCCAAGAACAAAATCCCCGACCAGATGGATTCACCTCTGAATTCCACCAGACATATAGAGAAGAAATAATACCCATTTTTCCTTAAAGTTTTCCAAAAAATAGAAGAAGAGGGAATACTTCCAAACTCATTCTATGACACCAGCATCACTCTAATACCAAAACCAGGCAAAGACCTCACCAAAAAAGAAAATTACAGACCAATATCCTTGATGAACATAGATGCAAAAATACTCAACAAAATATGAGCAAACCAAATTCAAAAACACATCCATAGGATCATACACCATGATCAAGTGGGATTCATCCCAGGGACGCAAGGATGGTACAACATTCGAAAATCCATCAACATCATCCCACATCAAGAAAACAAAGAATAAAAACCACATGATCATCTCCATAGATGCTGAAAAAGCATTTGACAAAATTCAGCATCCATTCATGATTAAAACTTTCAACAAAATGGATATAGAGGGCAAGTACCTCAACATCATAAAGGCCATATATGACAAACCCACAGCTAACATCATACTTAACAGCAAGAAGCTGAAAGCTTTTCATCTAAGATCGGGAACAAGACAGGGATGCCCACTCCCTCCACTGTTATTCAACATAGTACTGGAGGTCCTAGCTAAGGCAATCAGACAATACAAAGACATACAAGGCATCCAGACTGGTAAAGAAGAAGTCAAATTGTCACTATTTGCAGAAGACATGATACTGTACATAAAAAAGTTGCAGGATACAAAATTAACACACAGAAATCTGTTGCTTTCCTATACACTAACGATGAACTAACAGAAAGAGAAATCAGAAAAACAATTCCATTCACCATTGCATCAGAAAGAATAAAATACCTAGGAATAACCCTAACAAAGGAAGTGAAAGACCTATACCCTGAAAACTGTAAGACACTCCTAAGAGAAATTAAAGAGGACACCAACAAATGGAAACTCATCCCATGCTCTTGGCTAGGAGGAATAAACATTGTCAAAATGGCTATACTACGTAAAGCAATCTACAGATTCAACGCAATCCCTATCAAACTACTAACAGCTTTCTTCAATGAACTGGAACAAATCTAAAATTCATATAGAACCACAAAAGACTCCGAATTGCCAAAGCAATCCTGAGAAGAAGAATAAAACAGGGAATTACGCTGCCTGACTTCAAGCTCTACTACAAAGCCACAGTAGTCAAGACAATTTGGTATTGGCACAAAAACAGACCCACAGACCAGAGGAACAGAATATAAAATTCAAACATTAACCCAAACTTATACAGCCAGTTAATATATGATAAAGGAGCCTTGGATATACAATGGGGAGATAACAGCCTCTTCAGCAGCTGGTGTTGGCAAAACTGGACAGCTACATGTAAGAGAATGAGACTGGATTACTGTCTAACCCCATACACAAAAGTAAACTCAAAATGGATCAACGACCTGAATGTATGTCATGAAACCATAAAACTCTTAGAACAAAACATAGGCAAAAATCTCCTGGACATAAACATGAGCAACTTCTTAATGAACGTATCTCCCCAGGCAAGGGAAACAAAAGCAAAAATTAACGAGTGGGACTATATCAAGCTGAAAAGCTTCTGTACAGCAAAGGACAGCATCAGTAGAACAAAAAGACATCCTACAGTATGGGAGAATATATTCATCAATGACATATCCGATAAGGGGCTGACATCCAAAATATATAAAAAACTCACACACCTCAACAAACAGAAAGCAAATAATCCAATTAAGAAATGGGCAGAGGACATGAATAGACACTTCTCCAAAGAAGAAAGTCAGATGGCCAACAGGCACATGAAAAGATGCTCCACATCGCTAATCATCAGAGAAATGCAGATTAAAACCACAATGAGATATCACCTCACACCAGTGAGGATGGCCAACATCCAAAACACAAACAACAACAAATGTTGGCGAGGATGTGGAGAAAAGGGAACCCTCCTACACTGCTGGTGGGACTGCAAATTAGTTCAACCATTGTGGAAAGCAGTATGGAGGTTCCTCAAAAGACTCAAAATAGAAATAGCATTTGACCCAGGAATTCCACTCCTAGGAATTTACCCTAAGAATGCAGCAGCCCAGTTTGAAAAAGACAGATGCACCCCTATGTTTATCGCAGCACTATTTACAATAGCCAAGAAATGGAAGCAACCTAAGTGTCCATCAGTAGATGAATGGATAAAGAAGAGGTGGTACATATACACAATGAAATATTATTCAGCCATAAGAAGAAAACAAATCCTACCATTTGCAACAACATGGATGGACCTAGAGGGTATTATGCTTAGTGTAATAAGCCAAGTGGAAAAAGACAAATATCAAATGATCTCACTCACATGTGGAGTATAAGAACAAAGAAAAAAAAACTGAAGGAACAAAACAGTAGCCGACTCACAGAACCCAAAAATGGACTAATAGTTTCCAAAGGGAAAGGAACTGAGGAGGATGGGTGGGAAGCGAGGGACAAGGGGGAAAAGGGGGCATTACGATTAGCACACGTAATGTTGGGGGGGCGCGGGTAGGGCTGTACAACTCAGAGAAGATAAGTAGTGATTCTATAGCATCTCAGTACGCTGATGGACAGCGACTGTAATGGGGTTGGTGGAGGGGACCTGATGAAGGGGGTAGTTTAGTAACCATAGTATTACACATGTAATTGTAGATTAATGATACCAAAATAAATTATATGAAAAAAATTACATGTGTAGCTCACATTATGCTTCTATTAGACAGTGCAGCTTTATTACAAACTGATTACAGTGAGTTTCATTTTCATGTAGTTGCCAGGGTATCCCTTGATCAGTGGGAATCCTAGTCCTTATAAAATACTTATGTGGGGCCCTTTCAGAACCAGAGGTGAAAAAACCTAAACCGAAATAAATATTTGGGGTTTGGGGAGGGGAAATGGGGCAGAGAACAAAAAGCAAGGAACCTTCAAACTTGTTCTGATTGTTAATTTACAGATAGCATTTGGTACTTAGGTTGATATACTGAAGGTGCTTTGCATGACTATACTATTGGAATGCAAACGACATGTAGACAATATTATAGGGGTAAAATATTCAGAAGCCGTCATAGAAAAATCATGAAAAATAGCAAGCCATATGAGAAAAATGAGAAATAAACACTGATAATCAATAGTTTTCTTATAAAACCTGTAATAATCAAATAGAATATATGAGGAAAAAGCCCATTCATAACAGAATTCTTCATTAAAATTTCAATACCATATTAAGAAAACTCAGCTTTACAAAAAAAGTATTGAATCAATAGATGGGCAATTGTATTACCAGGCACTAAATTCCTTATCAAGCTACTTAAATTTGATATTGGCTTAAGAATTTGGAGCTATCATTGTATAATAGACTAGTAGTTGCAATGAAATAAGGCAAATTCTAATTTGATGGGGAAAAAGTACAATTAGAAGCCTATTTCTTTTCACATACTCAAAACATATTTATTCTACATGGGTTATTAAGTTGTATTTTAAAACACAAAAACATGAAAACCTTTTGTGCAAGGAGAATAACCATGGAGTGAGATTAAGTGAGAAATCAGTTAAATATATACAAACTCATACCACACAAACAAAAGTTCTCGATATATTCAAATACACATTATTGTATGCATGTTTGAACATGAAAATATTCCTGAATGTTATGGCCCCAGGCAGAAACATGTATTAAGGAAGAACAGAGGATTGAAACATATACATAGAGATGACTGATTTTTGTCAAATATCTGCCTAGTATCACCCATTAGGCTGAGAACATGCTACTGTTCTTATTTGTGAAACATCAATAGAGTTTTACATAAAAATAAATCATAACCAGTCATTTTCTGTGAAACTATAAAAAAGGCATCTAACTTCTACATGCTGCTCATTTTCCCAACTCTGAAGAGAAGATAATACCTTCTCTTTGTTTTCATAACAATCATAAGGCAACAGCAAGGTCATCATTACTTATTTAAAGTAGTCTGAAGGACAGGCAGGGAGGGGGTTCATTACCCTGCCTAGGATATCACAGAACCTTACATTCCCCACTTGATGCAGAAAATATCAAGATCCTTTATCACAGGTTTGTCTCAAGGGTTAACTGAGACAATACCTGTGAAATACTTCTGTAACCTACAAATTGTCACAGTTGCAATGACAAAATCTCACACGTGGATTATCTATCCAACGTAACACATCCATCCTGACCTGCAGAATACCTGCTTGGAGACTCCTTACCTATCGTAGTGGGTTAAGGTTACCCACACAATTTACTTGCCAGTTAGGACCTGGAGGTCTCCAGAGTCTAAGGATGAAGAGTTCCCCTAGGTCACATTATATAAACCAGTAGTAACATCAGTCCAGAATAATGCCCCAAAGACCTAAATCCTTGAAGTGAACACCCTGGCTGTAAAGGGCAAGTATAGACGAATAGGTGAAGAAGGCATGGCCTCAACATTAAGCACACTCTTTGACTCACTCTATCAAGACAAGATGTGGAGTTTGTTTTTCATTTTGCAATGCCTCATACACAGGGTTATTACCCAACACACGAAGAACTGAAGAATATTAACCAACAGTCATGACCACTGTTTAGCTACTTTAGTAAGCTAAGTGGACAAGTAAGACATAAAAACAATGAGCTTCCCTTAGTACCAGTACTAATTATTTTTATTACATATTTGGGAGCTACTGATTTTGATAGAGGAAAAGGTAAATATCAACACACCTGCTTTGGACAAGATAAGCTAAGCAAAATATATTTTATAACTCCTCCTGAAAGTCTCAATAACTGAACAAGTTAGTTAAAAAGTCTAGCCAAATCTAGGAGAGAACTTAGAAAGGTATGCCCAGAACTCAAAGATACTTCGCACGGATGATATTTGTTTCCACTAGGACCAACTTCAAGTGTATTTTCAATACAGCTAACAGTTATCCTTTTAAAACATTAGTTAGAACATGCTAATTTTCTGTTCAAAACCTTTCAATATCTTCTCCTCACTCAGGATAAAACCCAAGCAAAGGCTTGCCTTAGAAGAGGTCTTTCTGTAATCTACCAGCCCCCTCGGCCATCTCTCTCACCTACAGCTTACCAGGCTTCCTCCTTCCCCAACTGTTCTTTCTACTTCTAGGAGAGCTGCAGCACAAGGCCCCAAGTAGGAAATTGCAGGAACTTCCCCTGGGCCTTGAATGCTCTGTCTCCTGATAGCCACAGGGCTAGCTCCCTCCCTTCCTCTAAGTCTGCTAAAATGCCACCTCTCCCAGGGCACCTTCCCTGACCCCTCTCTATCACTAGACCCTGACACTGTTTTTCTCTTCTTTCTAACACTTTTTTGGTTGTGTTGGTTTGTTTATTGTCTATCTCTTGGTACTAGAATAGAAGCATCATCAGTTGTTTCCTTCATTTCTTTCTGTGCCTGCAATTCCTAGAACACGGCTTGGTACACAACAGGTGCTTAAAAATACTTGTTGATTTAACCAACAAAAGGTAACAATATCCTACCATTACAAGGGCCAAATGACAACTCACCAGAGATTTGGTAAGTCCGATGACGTTGCATAAACTGGAGTTTTACAGATTACAAATGTAGTTAAATCCTCATTTTATCTCGTATAACAAAATTCACTCAAAATGAGATCAAAAGTTGAATTTTTAAATGTAAGTACATCAATACTTGTTGACTAAAAGGCATGCCCATAATGTATAGTGAGAACTACTACAGCATAATCCCATTTATGTAGGAAAAATGGACAAAAATAATGTAGGTAAAATTGCAATATTTCCAGAATCTCTCCCCTGGCTTCAGTGCATCTCCATACAATGGGTGTTTTCAGGGAATGGAGAGGAGTAGTCCATCTCCATATCAATATGTAATTACAAGGGCTAGCAGGGCTTATCTGGACTGAAGAGGTTGGGTAGGGGCTTCTTCTGCAGCCAGTTTGCGAAAGACATGGGAGAGCAGAAATGGACTGCTTGTAAGAAATAAACGGGTTTCATAAACTTTATTTCTCCCTTTGACTGATTTCAGTTTCCAGGTTATTTTGCCCTGGGGATTTTACCCCCAGATACAGGAAAAAGATATGCATGCACGTCTGTGGGGAATAATGTATTTGCTTCATCCTGGGAAAAGCTGTAGAAATATTCACCCTAAATCAGGAGCGGTAGAATGCAGGAGTAGAGACAAAAGTGACATAGCAACTTGCTTTCCTAATATCTTTCATCTTACACTTGAT